>JAWLRI010000460.1:3645604-3675008 GCA_034781795.1 Crypturellus tataupa | reverse complement strand
AAATAATTCATAAAATTTGTAGATTAAATTCTTGCTGTGTCCCCAGTCTGTGTTGGAAAATGCTTTTTTTTTTTTTTTTCTTTCCTCCCACAAGAGCACACACGCTCTAGTACCAGGAGCGTTCAGAAATATCCTTTCACTTTAACCTGAGGAGAGGTAACTTCCATACTGTGGAGTCAAAGAGCTTCACTGCTCTTCCAGCGATGACGTTCTACTGTAAACAGCGAACGTCAAAGTTGTAAAGTTCATATATAGGCCAACTAGCAAATGCTTCTATAGCCAAGAATTATCTGTGCTAAAAAGTAAAACAAACAACAGAAATACCAAAAGCAACCGAGCAGAGGCTCTCCGGATGCGTTTGTTTTGCTTACTTGCAAAGTATCAGCTTTCCCTTTGGGGACTCTACAGATGTGGCGTATGAAAGCTGAAATACTGTTTTCTTGTCTTTGTTTCAGTTTTTATTTAGACGGAGTTTGTACAGTTTGTATTTTGCTAATATGTAGAAAATAATTACACTGACATTATTGGCAATGCTTTGCAATGAATTCAGTTGATTGCAAAAATCTTCCTTGCACAATTCCCTTCAAAAGTCTTTTTAAGAGAATCCTCTCATGAAATGTTAAAAAATGAGGGCCCTAATATAAATAATTGTGAGTGGTGAGGTGGTTGGCATAGAAATTCCTTACTATACCCAAAATGTGAGCCAGAGTTGCAGAAAGACTACTTGTACAGAGCTCTGGGCTAAGTTTTGTCATCTCCTCCTGTTAACTTCTTGCATTCCCCTCCCTCCTTGCCACACGCGACAGTCTTGGTACCCGACTATTGATGTGTCCTGGCTCTGGCATCTCAAACCCTGGCACAACCAGTGTGAGAGGCTGAGTTCATGCCGCAACTTTGCACAATTTCTTTTGTGTCGTGTTCTCCATTCCCATCCCTGTTTTCCCCCCAATCATTAAATAAAATACTCATTCTGGTAACAGTTACACCCATGTGCTCTGTTCTTGCTGCCAAAACGCTTGTGCAGGAATTAGTCATCTTGCTTCGCAGATACTGCTGCTTTCCCATCTCAGCTTTACAAGAATAAGCACCAGCTCTTCCAGACTTTTACTGGTTTACTGTGACTCTGTAGCTCAGGTGCTGTCCTGCTTTTTCTGAAAGGATTTTTCTGCTTTTATGCCGGCTGTTCTGCATGTTTAGATTAAATTACAGCAGTAAATCTCTGGTTTTAATAACTGGTATTATTGTGTCTGTACTCATGGGCATGGTCTGCTCCAAAATAATAGAACTTCTCAGAAAGCAGAAGATGCAAGATGAGCATTTTTTTGTCTGTCTTACAAAATATTTGGAGACTTGTCTGTTCTGTGGGTTTTTTTTTACTAGGCATCCTGAGGTCAGATTTTAAATTGTCACATGTCACCATTAGGATAATTAGATGGATAGTGTGACCATACACTTACCAGAACCAAAGGGCTTGTTTGAATGTTATGAAGTTATGATAAGTAAAACCTACAATACTGAATTTTAGTGCACGCCCTCTCTCCCTCTCTCTGAAACTTAGTCAATTCAGTTCCTAATCCGTCTATTTTGATACTTTTGCTTTGTTAACTAAAAACACTTTTTATAATACTTTTTATATATGTATTTCTGATGAATTTAACTTTGCCTTTCAAAGAATGATTTTGTTAAAATTGTAACAAATTCACCAATCCACTGAAACCCTGTGTTTTTACATGTGCTGTGCACAGGCCTGGATTTCACTATGTTTCTTAAACTTTTATTCAACATTTAAGCTTGACTTTGTATTCAAACTGCTCTAGAAGAGCCTGCTGAGCTCTCAGTTCACTTTATGCTTTTTCATTAAGTTGAAGCATTTGGAGCACTTGACAGACCCAAATGTCCTTCTAAAATGTCTAGTTCGTTATCACAGGCAGCTTTTGCGCATTTGCAAGTGATGGGGGCTAATGATCTGTATGTAATTTTGCACGAACGCATGTGTCTGCTCCCCAAACCTGTCTACAGTTGTTTGCTGAGGTGAAAGTAGTATTAAATCTGTTTTCTCAGCTATGTTTATGTAAGGTTGTTTTAGGTGTAAAGGTGAATTAATAGGCATAAAATATGAGGATGATACTCACCTTATGGCAATGTAAGTACAGCTAGAATACTCTGAATTGACTTTCCTCATAGTATTTTCAGGTAACTACTGAATTAATTTCATATCCTGAAGAATCTTTCATATAATATTTGGAAGAAACAGTGTTTAAGATGTTTTATCACGGTAGATGTCAGTACAGCGCTATCATGTTTTGTTCGTGTTTTTGAAGGCACATGGCTTTGCAGTGCTTTTTAGGTCTATTTAAAATCAGATTCCTGAAGTCATCATGTTCTTAAAGCTTGCCTAGTTCATCATTCAAAGCCATGACTGCAAAGCGCTCTCAGTTATTTTGTTTTGATATTTTCAGCTGCCATGGTATTTAACCTTGCTACTTAAACATCTTTATATGCACCGCATTCCCTGTGAATAATGAACAATTCGAATGTCCTTGTAGAAGAGCGAGATGTGCCCTGGGACTCGGGGGTGGGTTGTGCTGAGGGAGTGGACGTTGGTGGCAGGAATCTCTGTTTCTGCCGTAAACGTGATGCTTGGCTGCGCTTCTCCACATACAGGTGTGACCAAAATACTCTTTGACAGGGTTTTGGACCCACATACAGAGTTCTAACACTTATAACAGCGTATCTATCATGCCATTGAAATGTCTTGTTTGTAGAAAACTGCATTTGTCAAGTTTTGAAAGGCCATTACTGTGTTACTGCCTTTTCTTTACTACTGCTGCTTCTAGCCTTCGTTTTGGCTCTGCTCTCTTGCACAGCTGCGTGTCCCTCAGTGTCTAACTCTCATGTAAAATCGTTTCGACATTTTTACATGTCTTGAGATTCAGGGGAATAACGGAAATGGAGACAACAATGTAGCAAAACAGGCTCCTTCCTTTCAGCAGTCAGTATGAAATGTTCATCCTGAGTATCCGTAGTCCTCCACAAACATAGCAGGCCATGGTCATCCATGAGGAATGCTAATGGCAGTGGTTTTGAACCTGGTCATGATTCAAGCCCCAAACGGGGTTACCAAACATCTCTCTCTACAGTCATGACCTTTATCTGTATGTTGTTCATAGACCTCTGTCTTTCCCAGTCCCTTGCCTGCACTCGCACTTGGATTTTCTGCCTCTTTAGAGATTTTAACCACACATGCAGGCGCTGGGAGGCACTGCTCAGTAGTTCATGTTGGGGTTTATCTCTGCGATCTCTGCAGGTGCGTTTTCATATTCCTTCCCGGTAGAGGAAGGGATATCTATTGATGCTGTGTTAAAACAGACCAAGAGACATCGTGAAAGGGGGGCTGTGCTTGCGTGGGAAGCTCCAGCCGGTGCTGGATGGTGCCCTGGTTCTCGGCAGCGCGGGGTGCGCGTGGGTGACGGAGCGAGCGGAGCAGCCGGGCCTTCCAGCTCCCTTCCCACATCTGTAAGAGCTGGAGCCTGATCCTCACAAACATTCCTTCCTAGCTGCCATGCAAGCTCAGCTATCTATATTTTGTCTGTTGTCCATTGCTTTTTTTTTCAAGTGTGGGTTTTTCTTTTCTTTTTTCTTCCTGGACGCGTTAGATTAGCATTATCTCAAACTATTTTCAGTTTTACTCTTGCAAGTATCTTGTTTGCGCATACCTTTTATCTTGCTGGGAGATGTTTTCGTATTAGGAAATATCCTTTTTGTAAAGACGTGCTAACACAGAACTGGGAATCAGCGTTGCCTCTGAAGCTGCTGTGCAGGTAGCTTGAGGCCTGTCGCGTTGCTTCACTTTGCGCTGCAGTTTTGGGTCTGTCTGTCTGCATGAAGAAGCAGTTTCTGACGGCCCAAGCCAAGGCCTTTAGCCTGGAGAAGTTTGGAGGTAGCTCCCCTTGTCAGGGAAGGAGTTTGTTGAAACTTCTGCTCGGTGCCAAATTAATGCAGAGGCTGGCTGGCTGCGTCATCTCCATTTACTGTAACTGAACTTTTAGGTCTTGGCTTGTAACATATCCAAAGTTTTATTGCAGTGTTGTACTCGCCACATCCACCCCTGGAAATATTTTGCACAGGATTTCACTTGGAGCTTTTTATCACTAGGTCTTCTGACAGGATTTGAAGCCTTTTCATTTAAGAAATGGAGCGTGGTCCCAGCAATGATCCATGCAGCAAAGCAGCGATGTTTTGCTTGATGGCTCAAAATAAGGTACTGCCGCAGCCGTTTTTATGTTGAAGCCAAAGGAAGCAACGAGTCTCATATGGGTCCTGTGATGCATGTGTGTGTCTCTCAGAGGCTGCAATGCCTAAAAAGGAAATGGATACTTCATTTTAAGCCCCTGAATTCTTCCAAGTCTGCCTTTGTGCAAAATATTTTTTGCTGTTTTCATCCTGTAGAACCAGGGTGGTTTTCTTACTGGATTGCAGGGCAAAGTGTGTAACACTTAGGGGTTAAATTTGTTGCCATTTGTAGCCCTTTGGGCTGAAGTGGTGATAGTTTTAGCGCTGTCTAAACTCTTTGTTGATATTGTTGGTCTGAGTGTAGGCATTTCTGCTTGGTCCTAACGAGCACAGAGGAAAATCCAGGGGCAAGAACTCAACCGTTCAAAACAGCACCTTGATAACAAAAGCTAACAACAGATGTAGAAATTCATTGCTTCCTATTTTTTATACACAGAACTTAATTTTGCAGAAGTAGATGTTGGTTTTCTCGCATATAGCGTAGAATTAAAAGCTGGTATTCAGATATTTTTGGGCATACCCAATTACTCATCATTTAAACGGTGTGTGTATATGCTAAAGTGGAACACGTTTTCTGTTATGTAAACAGCATTGAACTGAGGAAGCTGATCTGCTGCCACTGAAACAGAGCATAAAGCTGAAGCTGAAGAGGGAATTGCAGCTCCTTCCCTGGCAGGGGCACGGACGTTCAGGTCCCTGTTACCCCCTGGGACACCCTGCCGGGGTGTCCCCAGCTCCCCCAGCAGCCGCCTGCGCTGAGTGAGGGAAGGGTCCGGTCGGCTGCTCCGCGTACGCGTTCCGAATCCTTGCGCCGCGCGTGCGAATGCCTGCGGGTTTCCGAGGAGCTGTTTTGGTTTTCTTCCTGCGCTCAGTGAATTCGTTTCCATCCAAAACATCTAAACAAAAATTACAACTTGGAGAAAAATGATTTCTTACTGTCTCAGTGTAAAAGCTCCCAAGGGTATTTAAGCTATAACTTTTCCCACTATGTCCAGAGTAGCTGGAATACAAGAAAGCCAAAAGCTTTTGATCCAGCTGCCTTAGAACCAGGATTTTTTTCCTAAAGGCCTGATAATGTGCAGCTGGAGCCAGTTTTTTCAGAGTCAGAATAGTCTTATTTATGAAATACAGTTCCAGTTCCTTTAAGGGTACCTTTGAGAACCTGAGTTTCTCAGAAATTATTTCCATTACAAAACGTCTTGGGTAGTTAATTCGCAGAGGTTGCTGTATGTGCAAAAGAAATTATTTTCTCTGATGGGGAAAGAAAAGCATTCAGTGCTGCAGCAAAAAACCTTTTCTTGTATAATATGTGGTTTCTGAAATTGTGAAGAATAATGATTGCAATCGGCTTGTACAACATTTTTATTAAAAATACCTTGCCCGATACAGCTGAAGCCTGCATTTGCTTGTTTTAATACCTGCATACTCCTTGTGCCCTACAACAGTCTCCTAAAGGGCTGGTTTGAGTTTATGGTGTCCTGGTGTATAGAACAAGCTCTTTAGTCTGTGGAGTAGATGTGCCTGGTGTTTTGAAGAATTCAATTTTGATCCACTAACGTGAAAGAAGGCACCAGAATACAGAGCCAAACAAATACACGATTGGAGGAAACTCTGTGTGTGTGTGTGTGTGTGTGTGTATGTGCATGTGTGTATACATACCTATATAGGTATCTGTGAAGAGCTTCTTTCTCCCTGTTGGCTAGTTTGAGATTTACAAATAAATTGTATGTTGTGCTGCATCCGATAAGTGCAAATCTAACAGTGCTTGAGCTGCTACAATCAGCAAGTACAATTTTGGAGGCCTGGATAGTATCTCAGGATTAGAAGTTTTTTCAGGTGAACTGGGTGCAAGAAAAATGTTCTTAAAACCAAAATGACAATGATTACCCTTTGAAGGCAACCTCATGTATCTTAATTTATGATAGTTCAAAATGACATGGCTTAAATTGATAGGATTTATTCAATTATGTGAAAATACCCTCTATATTAACTGAATTCCACTTCCTCTGAGATGGGCCTAGAACTTGCAGTAGCCAGTGACAGTTGTTTGAACTTTGTGGAAACTGGAGCAGCATTCTTCATTTGCCTTCTGGATTTCTCTTGAAATCTGCTTGTCATCAAAACAGAAACTTTTATATTCTCACCTGGGAGATTTGGACTTACAGGTTCCTGCTATTTAAAGTAGTAATAATAATCAACAGATTTAAAAGCAGTAAAAATAATTTTGCATAAATGTTTTCTTTGAACAGATTATGGAAGAAACAAATACACAGATTGCTTGGCCATCAAAGTTGAAGATTGGAGCAAAATCGAAAAAAGGTATATCTATTTTTTTATTTTACATATATATATATTTTAAAAGTTTAGTTTTTAAGGTAGTTAAACTGAACAAGCAATTCTGTCTTTAGCTTCACCTTATCAGAACTGTCAAAATAAAGATCTTTCCAAATTACCATCATCTGGAAAAGACCATGAAGGTCACATCATCTCCTGTTAAGAGCTGAGAAGTGCACTGCTTTCGGTTGCAGAACTGGGACAACATGTTGGGGGAGAAGGAAGGTGCTCAAGATAACACAACCAGCTGCACTGGGCTTGTCTGTGATGGCAGTCTTAGAAAGTCTGAACACCTAAAGAAACTTCAGATAGTGAATGGCTGCAAACCAGGCACTCTTCAATATATAATGCAATGGAAAATGTTTCAAATGGCTGCGCAGAAAGATTGATTCTGGTTTATTTTGTTCTAGAAAGTTGTATAAGATGATTATAATGCTTAACCTAGAGGTTCCTATTTCTGGGGAAATAACTGTAGCTTATATAGTACCCTATTACTCTGTTGACAGTTGGCATCAATTGTCTGCAGTTCTGCAGCCTTTCATTTGCAGCTCCAACAGCTGTTTATTTGGGGAACATGTTCGAATACCTAACATAACCTGGCTCTACTTGATGGCATTTTGTAATCGAGATGGGGGTCTGCAACAAATAACTCACCAGGTCTCTGTCAACTTGAACTCTGAGGAGATCCCCTGCTTCCGTCTGCTGCGTGGGGAGGGAGCATCTCTGTAGAAGTCCCTCACTGAGGGTGCTTGTGCCCTAGCCACATATCTCCCTCCTACCATATCCAAGTGAACCACTTTAGGTTATCTTTTAGAGTTTTCTAACATAACTGCAGTTTCAATTTTATATTTCTCTCACCTAGTCTTTGATTGCTTTTTTTTTTCCTGTGTAGTTTGCTGACAGAAAACTTAAAATGAATGAGAACTGCTTTTTATGCTAAAATTCTAGTAGCAGATGTAAGATTGGCATGCATAAGCAGCACTTCAGCATATTCCTTGACAGTTTTTAATGTCTCACATATAAGCACTTGATAATTTGCATGTATTCATGAAAGATTACATCATTTTTAAGACATAAATGCATGTCTACTATGCAATATAGCTTTCACTATTGGTACTGGGCTGTCTCCCAAATTCAGAAAAAGTAGTGGTTACCCTTCCCAAATAGAAATTTCAGTGAAACACATGGCATGAAACTATGGATAACACTTCAAAATTGTTTATTCCAGTGTGTCATGGACACAAGTTAAGGCATTGTGTATGGTCGTGTTTAAAACAAGTATGTTATGATGAAATGTCAGCGATAATGGAAGAGCTATTAATTGTGCAGCCCAGCTCTGCAGTAGCTCTGTGAGCTTAAACATCACCATAACCTCTTATAGCATGTGCAGAGGACTCCAAATTTCCCAAAATGTAAGCAAAGCGCCGAATCCTGTCCCTTTGGGCAAGGAGTGCTTTGTGAGTGGAAAAAGGAGCTAAGGACTGAGCTGAGCATCCTTCACTTCCTCCCCTTACTGAATTTCGCTGGTGTTGCCTGCTGCTGGCACGAGGATGTGCATGGTGGCACCAGGAGTGTGGTGTCAAAATGCTGGTCGCTCTTTTTAAGTGATTAAAAAAATAATATCAGAGGGGACCCACTGAGGATGCTCTCCGGTGTCACTGAAAACAGTGTTTGGAAGCACCCGCGAAGGCCCCGTGTCCCCTGCTGCTCCTTAACGTGAGTGATTAGAGCAGAGACTAACGATACAGCAGTTGAGGAATCAATAGTACTACGACACGTGTCTGTACAGTAGTAAGAAGTGGCCTTGGAACCCTCCTTCAAACAAATGTCTGTCTCATTGCACTGCTGTTAGAGTGAATGAGAGGTTTAAATATAGATATCTGTTTTCAGTAGATGCTGGACTCGCATCCGCTACAAAGATTTCAGTATATTCTACTTAAATTTAAATTACTTAATGTTTTTCTAAATGACAGGTGACTTGGTCTACTTCAGAGGCTGGCGTATTTGCAAAGGGCAGTTAATAATCTGAAATTTTCCCCTGGAGTTTGGCAAAGCCTGAAGCTAGCCAAGCAACCATGGAAGTAACTAAAAATAACTTGGTAGTTTAGGCTGCTTTCTTCTTTATGTATCGTCTCGTTGTTTATGTTGAAAACTGCAGTGTCTGTTTCCAGTGGCTTGGCATCTGCACAACTGAAGTCCCTGCAGTTTAAACATGGAGTGATCCGTGCTGGGTTCCTATTAAACCCTGTGCCCTGGCCGGGTGGCCTGGGTGTCTCCCCTGAGTCTCTTGGCTGAGCAGACCCAGGACCATCATTGCTGGGCACAAAAAGCCTTGCAGAACCGGTGGTGGTTTATGGCCTTGCAGAGCTGGTGGTGGTTTGTAGCCACGCTGGAGAGATGATGCCTTGATAAAAACGTCATTTCCTTTTGCAGAAGGTCGTCTTATTGACTCGCCTTTTGGATGTGCCTTCTCCTGCCTATTGCTTTCCCGTGGCTCTGTGCTGATCCTCAGGGCAATCGAGCCTTTTATGTACGATCTGCATATAACTGTAAACTGCACAAATTTAAACAACTGCTTTCTGGCTTCATGGCTCTTTGTGTAGTAACACACACACACGATCTATTCACTTGCCCCACAGCTACCTGAAATACTGATAATTGACCAGAGTTCAGCAATGGCCCCAAATGCTTTATTTTTGAAGTCTTCATTTTTTTGCCTTGTCTCTGGTGTTTACACATATAAGTTATCCCCTACTTAACTATACTAAAGATAGGTGTAGGATGTAGATTCCTTTTTGCCGTGGTCTGTTTGAAGTTGGGACTTCAAATAATTCTTAAATCAGAATCAATTGCAGCAGTTGACACCCCCATCCCTACAAAAGTGGCACTCTAGATATGCTGAGCTGAGAGCTCGAGTGCACTGAATGTTAGATCTAGAATTGACAGATCTTTCCAGCTTCAGACCAGCTAGAAAGTTGTTCTTTGCACTATGATGAGGTAGGAGACATTCCCATCCAGCTCATCTAGACGAGCAGTCTGTTTTAGGCAGTCTCTGTCCTTTGGGCTTGTTAACCGCGGGCCTTGGACGAGTCTGCAGCGCTCCTCCCATGGCTAAGCAGAAGCAGGATCCCTGTGCCTTGGGGTGAGGCAGCATCTCCTAACAGGAGGGGCAACGTATTTTTGTTTCTGTGCCCCTAGAATGGCCTTATCCATATGTTACCAATACTGATAACACTGTACTGGATTGCACACTGTATTCCTCGAGGAAAAAGCAGTAATCGCTTTTATGAGGAACAGGATGGAGCGGGCAGAGGGGCTGTTTTCCCAGCCGCTCGGCTCTTATCGCTGGGCTTCCTGCGTGCCCGCCGCGCGGCTCCGGGTCACCATAGCCACCTGCCAGGCAGCTGCGTCCCCGGGGCCGGCACGTCCCGGCGCCGTCCTGCACGCCGAGAGGGGACGCAGCACCGGCGCTTCCCTGGGGCCAGCAGATTGGTTACCCCTAAGTTGTTGAGCTTGGGCTTCCAAGGTGCAGAGTGTAGGTCTGACTTTATAGCAGTTCAGCAACCTCTTCTTTATGAGTAAATCAATCTTGGCAGGGCCTTTTCCTCATAGTCCCTAGGGCAACAGCGCTGTTGGTTTAGGTATTCTGTGTCAGCCTTGCGGTGGGTTGTGCATGAAGCAGAATTCCTTCGCAGCCTTTTTTCCCCCCTCTGCCTTCCCCTTAACCTCACTAAAAACAAGAGGAAGACTCTTTCTGATCTGTAGTTCTCTTACATTTAGTAATTTTTAATATAAGCATTTTTCTCATATATTGCAAGCACATGAATTTCATAAGATTTTTGTGTATGTTGCAGATGGGTTGTGTTGAAGAGAGAATACTCTGTACTGCTTCTTGCAGCTGCTTCACAAAACCAAAACTTGTCACATACGGTACATAACTTGGGAACTCTGAAGTTCTTATTCTTGTCCTTTCTCCAACAAAGCTAATATTCTATTTTTATTTCCACATAGGTGTAAATGAATGAATCTAATCATCAGGGCATCTTACTTAGCTTTATTTGAAGAATATGGACGTTGGGTTATGCAAAACTGAACAGTTATATAACTAGAAATGTGTAATAGCTTCATTTGGTAGATTATAGGCTAGAGAAATGCTTGTTTGGTTCTCGTGGAGTTCTGTAATTATACTGGATAGAAATTCATATCCTATGAAATGCTTGAAATTAGTTTCTTTGTCTTGATCTTCTCCGAGCTGAATCAGCTAGGCACTTCTGAAACAATAAGTAGAATTACAAACAAGCTTTAATAATCCCGTCTTCAGTGAAATTATCAAAATGCAGAAAATTAAGGTCAGATAATTCCTGTGATTTGGTTTCTACTGAGGATTCTAAATATAGACTTGATCTGTGTGAAGGACCAAGTGCAAACATACAAGAACATCATTGATAGTCTCTTTAATGACTTCCTGGGGAAAATCTAATTTGAGTCATATGATTTTTCTTGAGTAAGTAGTAGTGGGGAATATCTGATAAATAATATCGAATGGTTTTCAGAATTTTAAGCTTTTCATCTGTATCAACTTAGGCTTGCATAAACTGTGCTACTCATATTCCTTGATTGTTTGGTAAGAATAACTTTTCTATAAAGCAGATAAAATCTAAAGTGAACAAAATTCAGGGAATAAGTAGTGTTTTTGAGAGGGGGATGTGTGTGTATATTTTTCCCTCTTCAGGTTTTTGGTGACAAAGATACCATTTGGGTTTTTTATGTAAATTGATATTTGTCAACCCTGGTAGCTTCTAGTTTTGCTCGTGCGGCTGCAGTTGAAGCTGCTGGTGGAGCTTTTCTAGTGAGATTGACACAGCCAAAGCTCTAGTCACTGAGGACTGCTGGCAAAATACTCCCTGTCATATGGAGGGAAAAGGCTAAAGATCCCTCCTTGAAGGGAGGAAAATTCTGGGAAAGGGGAAAGTTGGGGGAGGATAAGATGAAATGGAGGGAAACAGACACTGAAAGGAGCTGGGGAGCAAAGAACAGCAAAAACCATATAACTGAGCAAATGAATTGCAGAAACAGAGTTAAGAGGGAGCACTAAAGCTTCTGGAGGAGCAGAAGAGTAAAAGCTGGATGATGGGAGTAGTATAGAGAGAATAGGAAAACAAGTGGGGAAGTAGGAGGAGGAATATGTGGGGGAAGGAACTGGTGAAAATGCCACGAAATGAAGCAGAGTTCACAGGACAGTGTCCATAGGTGTTTGGCATTGAATGCTGTGGCATGTTCGGGGTTTGGAAATGAAATCACACACAGCTTCGAAGTGGTGAAGTAGAAACTACCTTGTAGAAAAGCTGGTAAACCCCTCTAGAGAGACAGAGCTGCAGTCCTTAGGCTGTGATTAAAGCTCTAACTTGTTGCTATTCTCTCATCTAACCTACACATTCCATAAAGCTGCAGTTTAGATGGGTGCAGCTTCAGTTCGTTAAGGGTTTAACAGATGTCTTGTCTTGTATCAAAGCACATGTAGGATTTAAAACGCTGCAAATGAAGCATCAATTTCTAGCTGTGGGAACTGAGGATATTGGTACTTTCTGGTAAAAATTAGAGAACAGAATTGTGTGCAAGTGAAACAACAGCAATAAAAAGGTTTAAATTCGAGTGCAACTGTCAGCTAGTTTTAGACTGATGTCCAGTGTGATGTCAAATAATATAAACTGTCTGGTTTTGCAACAGTTGTGGAGAATAATAGCTGATAAAGTAAGCTGAGAAAATATTGGTCTTTAAGAAAATGCAAGCTATTTTGTGGAATTTGCTTAAAATACTCCAATGCCAGCTGTTTTTCTTCAAGATTTTTAGCAGTATCTTTGTAGAATGACACTGAACGCTACCTGTGGACATATACAAATTAGATTTTTATGTTTATATACTTTTTCTGTTGTAATGTTCTGCAAGGAAAACGTAAGAATGCTGTTGATACTAGCTCTTCTGCCTGTGGGTACTGTCACTTGGGGAATTATAAACATGAACCGACTTGCTTGTAAATAGACTTTTGGTCACTTTAAAGAGATCCAAACTTTATGAAATGAACTTTATCTTTTTGAGAAAGCACTGTTTGGGTTAAGTATCTGTTGTTTCCTTCTCTGCTTCTAGGATGGTTGCTGAAAACCAAGGAGGTCAGGTGACTTGCCCTCCATAGAATGATGCGTCTTTTCTTCTGTCACATACTGTGACACCCTGCCCCGTATTTGTCAGGGTTTTATTGATCAAATAGAATATTTGAAATTCGTAAAATTTACAGATGCTGTAAGTTGATAGTAAACAACATTGCAGTTCAAAAGATGGAAAGAAATCTCTCGTGATAACCCAGCGTGCCCTGTTAGGGAAGAAGGATCAGGTTTCAATACTAGAAGATAAGGATTTGAATTATGTAATTGTGCACCACAGAGTAAATTGGTACCACAGTGTGATACTGCATCCCAAATTACAGGTGACTGGGTTATATTTTCAAGCTCAACATTTGTGAATGGAAATAGTTATTTGGGGTTACTTAGTATTGCCGAGGTTTTAGTTGCAGTATCACACTTGGCTGTCACTGCTGCTCTTCAGTGGATGGAGAAATTGGAAATACTTGAGAGAAATAGAAATAAGATGGTTTGAAAACACGAAGTGGGGAAGGGTGTAAAGATTAATTTTAAAATATAAAGATTAGTATTAAAACTGTATTGTTTATGCAGCAATTGGTAATTGTGTTGAGGGTCATTAGTTGTTCTTACTGCCTCTTTCTGCTAAGAAGCAAAGATTTCTGTAGCAGAAGCAGTTTCTCTTGGATTTTGAAGGAAAGAAGGCAGCTAATTTTCATGCTAAATTGCGTAGGCTTTGGCGTCCATATGACTGTTTTGTCAGGATGCTTAAAATAGCTGTCAGTAGTAGAGCTTGCCCCAAAGGTGGCTTAAAGGACACTGTAATAGTTCAGTCCTTCACTTCTGAGACCTCTTCTAAGGTTGATCGTAGTTTAGATACTTGTTGAGGGAAGCTGCAAGAGGCAGGGTAGGTAAAATGCATGTAACAGTGAAAGCACAGGTGTGCACTAGGAAAGAAACCAGATTTGGCCTCTTGAAAGGAGAGGGTGCATTCCTAAATGAAGAATTTAAAAGAAAACAAAAAGCTGTAGAGAAGGCTACTTATAGCATGAAGTATTGGATAAATGCAGGAAAAACAGCTAATAGTCACCAAAATTGATAGCTTATGGCAAAAAGAATATTTTCCCTATGCTGCTCACCCGGTTTCTAATTAAGATTGTGCTTTTGATCAGCTGAGTCATATTAAAAAAAAAAAAATCTATTTAGCAGTGTAAATAGGACATCAGCCCAAAGGAGGAAGTCATCAAGAAGCAAGAAGCCTTTTGGCAATTAACCTCTTTTCTTTCTGAATAAATCAGAGCACTAGAGAGTTTCTGCATAGTTTTTGCTTCTTCCTGTATTGCTGTTTTAGTGAGGCTTGAAACAGTCATTACTGCCTTCAGCTGTGCCTGGAAATCAAGGTCTGCTAATGTGGTGAGTTAGTCAATGCCTCAGGTTTGATTCCTGAGTCTCTATCTGTATATCTCTGCAGTCTGGGTCTGCGAGCCCTGCGCTGGCAGGTCGAGTTTGCCTGCGCCTCGGCGCTCGGGAGGAGCAGTAAACAAAACAAGCGTTTACATGAACCCCGTTTAGTGCTGTTTGGGTTTTCCTAGAGTAAGATCAGTCTTCAGATACGGCATAAACTTATTGTTGGTTGAATAACCCCTGTTTACTGTTTTATTTTTGAAGTGCACTAGTGAGATAGAGTTTGGGCTTATTGCGGGTTTTCTACACTTAATGGAAAATTTGTCTTTCCCCACAAATATTTAGACGGCTATAGTGAGGGGACAGTTTTCAGCTGTTTCACATTGTTTCTCCACAGCTACTGCCTTGTGCATTTCCCTTGTTCAAATTGGAGGGACATGACAAACATATAGGAGATACTGGAAAGGAGATTGAATTATTTTTCTGCTATAGAAAAGCATTTTATGGCAAAGCAGTGTTGGCAGATTTTTACTTTAAACTGTGAATATAGAACTCGAAACAAGCTGATTTATCATTTAGTTTCTCAATATCTCAAAATGGAGCCATTCCACCACTGCACCCTTTTTTAAAGGGGTTATATTCTCTACCTCAAGTCCCAAGGCTTGTAGAAGTCATCATTTTCTAGTCATAATTTGTTGAGCTTATTTGTATCTGCTTGTTTCATCTGAAGTTCAAAGTCCCCTCACTCTCTTGTACGTGGTTGCTCTTCTCAGGCTGACACATACAGGTGGAGAAATTCTCCTTTCTGGCTTTGGTGTTTGCCTTGCAAGTAAGTAGAGGTGAATGAATCTTGGTAGTCCTCAGTATTTGCCGTAAGGACTCGGTGTGAACCTCTCCTGCTGCAGAGGTTTCCAGCTGACCTACGAACTGACTTGCCCAATATTTTAACTATTGCCTATCTTAACACAACTCTGTAAATGGTAAATATTTTCCTTAATGAGTTGCTAAGGCTATCAATACATAATTGACTTTAAGATTTAGAGCAAGTCTCGTGGTGACATTGTGTTTATTATTTGGAATGCCAGATTAATTACAGCTTGTATTGCAGTCTGTAGCATGAGCTACATCTGTTTCTTATTAACTTTCTCTGTAAATGAGAAACTGTCAGTGCACACAGTTTCTCATATTTTGAAGAAAAATCCCCGAACCCTATAATTGTGTGTTTTAAAAATTAAAGAACAGTTGTGTTTGGGTCACAAGTTCACTTATTTCTTTTGTTTCTAGAGGAGCTGACCCAAGCATAGATGACTCCTCCCTGTTTTGCAATAAAAAAAAGAACAGAAGAGACTGTCCCAGGCCTTTAAAAACTTGGCCTCGGGAGCTCATGCTGCTTCTCTTCTCTCTGAGCACTTAGACACGCACAGATCCGCGGGATCGCTTGTGCCAGCAGCTGGCAGCAAGCAGCTCATTTACTGGAGTTATTTATACGAGCCTCTGGATTGCCACCACTTCAGAAACCAGCCAGATCAATTAACTCTCGTTCCCTTTGTGTGCAGGGAAGGTGGCACGTGAGAGCTTCTGCAGAAAGTCAAAATTTGCCTGATCCATTTATTTTATTTCGTTAGACTGCTGGATCTTCCTTGTGTACCTTGTACCTAGTCCCGGTTCTGCACCAAGACATGTCATTAATTTGTATGGGCACTGGGAAAGATGCAAGACACTTATGGTTGTGAATATGGATGATTTAAGGAGACAAGTGCTAAAAAAAAGTAGCAGAGAAGCCAGCAGGTGGGCAAGACAGAACAAGAAGCCCAAGAACTATATATAAATTTACAGAAAATGTGGTTGAACTGTGATTATTTCTCTTAGAGCGAGAACAAAGATGTAAGCTTTTCTGTTTTTGACCAGAGCTTGCTTTATCGTTTGAAAAGAGCAATTTTTTTATACTTGGGCAGATGCAGGAAAGCCAAAATATACACACTGAATTATGAAGGAAACTATGAATTATGTATTATGAAGGAAAATAACAAGAGGCTCAGCACCCACGGAGAGTGCTTGGCAGTATTTGTGTAAAACTAAAACCGTAGGCCCAAAAATGTAGACAGAACTGTATTGTCATAACTAAATTGCTTGGAAATAAAGGTCTGTTAGTCTTTCTAGGCTAAAACTGGGATTAGGTGATACACTTTTTCTTAGAATTTAAGCACATCTAAGCATTGCCATATCTTGCTTTCAGCTCTATACTGTGTCTGCATGAATTACAGACTGTGTCTCCTATTATGTGATCCCTCTTCTTCTATTTCAGTTCTATTTTCAGGCACACAAAAAAACAATTTATTGGAATGATTTAGCTGGAGTTTGCTTTGCTGATGCTCAGCATACAATTAATTTCCAGACGTGAGCTCCGCTGCTGCTGGAATGGTACAGACAGATGGAAGAGATGCAGAGGAAGCTAATCTAACAGCTCGCGGTTTGTTAGCTTAAAAAACAATACTTAATATGCACTTTATGTGCAGTACAAACAGCTTTTCATTACGCAGAAACTGTGTGTCCAGTACATTGATCACTTGCTATGAACCCCTCCCAAGATAGAAAAGCAGAAGCTGTCAAGTAGCTCAGTGCTCTTCAGAAAGTCCAAAATTTCCCACTGTAAAAGACTCCTGAAGGTCATAAATACCTGCCACTAAATGACTGAGACTCTATAGATTAGATGTCATACGGGGGCTTGGAAGGGAGGTGGAAGAAAATACTGTCTTTTTATCAACCAGAAGAAGTAATCTTTGTAATGTCATGGTAAAGTAATTCAGGGGTTCTCTGGGATTCTTCCTCTTTAAGAAGGCAAAAAACAAAGGTGTTTTTATACTAAAAAGGTGTTCCTGAAGACCGATTATGACTTAGTAGAATATGTTCAGTTCTTAGTTCAGAAATATATCTGTATTGTGTGTGTGTGTGTGTGTGTATATATTTATACTTATTACTCCACTTTTTTAAAACATGGCCAATAGAAATACCAAGCTTGGAAAAACACAGGTTTTACAGCAGAACTATAGATGACCTGCCTATGCCTGGCAGTAACGTGGAATGGGAGTCGCTCTTACGGACTTTTTGTAGCTGTTGTTATTTGGTTATCTCTAACGAAGATTGTCCAGATGTTTCTTTATTGGATTTGTACTGCTGTCTTAAAACCAAACACTCTGTATTCACAGGGAATGCAGTTGCAATTAAAGAAAAATGATTATGTAGTAAAGTGAAACTTCTGGGAATTTTTTTTTTGCTCAATAGAAGCATGATACTAGAACACAGATGGTGCCAGAGTATTTCTAATTGTAACCAAAAATAGTATGTTTAGCTGTCTTTGGTTTTAATCATGAAGTATCTGATGTTCATCCAGAACCAGCTGTTGCCATCTTTTTGAAGCGCTTTAGTTCATATAGCTTCTCAAAGCAGCAGTTTTGGTTGATCTGTTCCCTCAGGTGTATTCAGTGCTCTTTGTTGAAAGATGAGCTTTGTCTTCCTGCCCAGTCATGGGATAAATACTCATCGTTTATTCCAATGACTGTATTAAAAAAAAAAAAAGACGTGGTAGTAATAAGATATTAGAAGGTATAGTGGTAATGGGGAAACATAATGATGCAAAGTAGATGTAGTTGGATTTGGTTGTAGGAGAATTTGGGAAGAAACTTGGCCCGGAGGCATGTGTTTCAGCTCGTGAATCAGATGTGCAGTTTTCCCCTTTTATTTGGCAAAGCACAGTTGCAGTGACTTTTTTTGGTAGATATGTCTGTGAAAAGCTAAAACAATCTCCAGGCTTGTGTCCTGAAATTTAAACTTGACCTTGATTCCGTATGCATGAAGATACAGTGCTGCTATTTGTCATAGGAATCTTGCCTCAAAGCCAAGTTGTCTATTAATCCGTGTTAGTAGTATATATTTTTTCTCCCCTTGTTTCACATTTTATTTCTGAAGTGCTGGCGCTCTGCGTTGGTGCTTTGAGAGGTACAACAGGAACAGACCCCAGGCTAACGAGCCCTGAATCCTCTGGTTCTCTGCTGAAAAAGTTGAGCCCTGGCAGCCTGTGGGGGCTGCCGCCTTGCCTGGGCTGCTGGGTTCCTAGGCTGAAGAACAGCTACCCAAGGAGTATGGCAGCGCAGTATGTGACTTTTATCGTCTGTAATGGTATTACTTAGAAATCAAAAATAAGGACCTCGAAAAGAGAATTGTTTGAGACTCTGAAGTTGTGTAACTGGAATGAAACTCTCCCTGTGATTACAATTAATTCATTCTTATTTCTCCTTTTCAGGTTTTCTCCTCCACCTTGGCCTTCCTCTTCTCCCTTCAAATCTGACCGCCTTTCTGTTCAAAATGCCAACTGTTCTGTACTTATTTCTTGTCCTTCTTCTATATTTGTGCTCTGAGAAGTCTTTTCAACTTCATTTCCTCTGTCACTGGATCTGAAATCCAGTCATCAATATCTTATTTCTCCAATAATAATAAATTGTGCAGGTAATCAGTTTTCTTTAAGCTTATCTTATATGTCTGGAAATGTTTCAGATAATTGTAGGCATTCTGAAATGTATCTGATTTCCAGCGTTTTGACGTGCTATTTCAAGCTGTTGGGAGTTAAATGTGGGTTTTCCTAATGTATTTTGGTTGAAATGGTGCACTCTTTATTTCATTTGTGAGAATAGGTTAAACATTTATTTACAGGAACCCTTTAAAAATTTGATTTTTAAAAGCAAAAGGATGCATGCTGCAGCCTCTGAAACTGGCAGAAACTGCAAAATTAAATAATTTTGCAACTCTTCAGCTGCTTTCTCATATTCTGAGTGGCACAGTTTTTCTTCTTGTTTTGTAGAGAGATGCCAGCAAGAAGGCAGACTAAACAGTAAAAAGTTCAGAGAATTAGCTAAGCTCTGGAGGTGCACATGCACGTGTAGAAGGTCCCTTCATGATGATCATTCACAAGAAACAGATGCCCCTGGGAGCCGACAGCCTCGGGCTGGTCTGCTCCAAAGACGCTGCTGTTTGCAGCCCCTGTTGAGTTTTGTGCTGCCATGGGTAGGTTTTTGATGCCCAAGTTAGCTAGTGTAAGTGTAGTTCAAATACAACAGTATTGCACTTTATGCCATTTCAACAGTTGTGTCGAAGGGGTTGCAAAGTGTCCATCATGATAGACTGGGTTACCTCAGGCACCTGAGGAATTTTTTTAACCAAATGGATATGGAGGGTTTTTTATTATTATTTAGTGAGGGGAGAAAAAATCCCAAGAAACTTTAAATAAAACTAATAGCACTGACTGCCCTGTATGAGGATATGTAGGTCTACTTCCTACTGCATTCTGCCTTTATATGTACCCAGCTCTGTAACATAAGGGTTTGCTGCACACTTTTAGCTTTAATGCTGCTTGCTGCATAGGAAGACTGGGCTTATTTCAAATCAGTCTTAGCTGTTGATACCAATCAATGTGATCTAGGCGGTGAGTATCGACTGGAACAGCTGTGTATGCAGGTATTGCCTACTTGATTTAAAAAACTGGTAGACTTTTATTAAAGGTACTAAATACCCCTACTTTTCTTCATTAACTTTTTTTATAGAGCTGTTTTTCATCTTTTTGTGGTATAAATGTATGCTTTAGTTGAGAAGACACCAATATATTCTGTGTTCTTCTGACTTTGTTTTTCTCTTTTCATTCCAACTTTCAATACAGCTTTGACTTTTTTGCTAACACTTTTTGGGCAGATATTTTCAAAACTTAAAAATGCCAAGTGTCTCTTGTCTTTTTTGGCTTTGTTTTTCATTTGAATGGCTCCGGTTCAGCAATGCCCACGCACCATTCTCATCCTAATCAGGTCGTCACCAAGAAGGACTGTCATCTGCCCTTGCGCTGCCCAGCTATTTTTAGGATAACAACATTTTCTGTAACTTAAAGTCTGTCTCTCCTGTAAACAAGCTAGAAGCGCAGCTGCGGTCTGAAAAACTTGCTCATCGAATGTAATGGCTAATTTGCAATAGAAGCTTACACAGTGAAATATTCAATTATTGAAATAGTTCTTCCCTGGCAAAAGCCACAGCGTCAATGCATTTGCACTGGCACGAGTTTGTTTTTGCTTGGAGGAGTTTTGTTTTGTTTACTGCAGTGCTGCACACAATAGTAGCCGAGAAGCGGGAGGCCTGCGGGTGGAACTGGGCACAGACAGAGAAGGTGGAAACTCCGCCAAAGCGCGGAGCGAGGAATTTGAGGACAGGAGCAATAAAAGGGCACTTCAAGGCGGGAATCTGGCAGAACGAAGAATAGTGGGGAAAATTTCCTGCAATTTCTTTTGTGCAACTTCGGCTTTCCGTTTTACCTAAGAAACGTATGTTCTTCAGAAGGTATGTTCTTCAGAAAGAAAAAAAAATCTTAAATTAATCTTTTCTAGTCTCGGGAAAGAAGATGCCACCTATGTAAACTGATTACAGAACAGATTACTGAACAATGAAATTTGTCCCATTTTGAGGAACACTAATGTTGCTTCTTATTAAGGCTGCATCTTTTCCTGTTTTTGGTGCTGAATTTGTTTTTAAAGTACATGAACCACATCGGATTCAGATCTCTTCTCAGACACGGTTTTCAGTGCGACTCGATCCCGAAGGCAGTGTTTCTCGAGGTCAAATTGTGGCCTGACATCAGCGATGTGATCTGGCATTGTCTGGGCAATTACAGCCAGGCTGCGGTCCCGGCCTCCCGACAAGGAAGATTTTTGCCTCAGTAAAACAAAAATAGAAATTGGTTGTTTTTAAGCATCGAGCTGAAGACTATGGAGTAAATAGGTTCTGCTAGACCATAGGTGGCAGAGAAGAGTTTTATATCCTGCTCAGTCTAATGCAAATACGACAGCTACAACAGCAGACATCACTTGCCACATGCGTTTGTGGAACAACCCTCTGCTTGTGGTGCCAGCAAGTAATATATTATTTGGAACAAAGATTTCTAGGTATTTGACTCTTTACTGATGGGAACGGCTTCAAAAATATTTAGAAAGCCTAAGTCAACGGAGTGTTTTAATTCCTGCCTTGTACAGATGCACCAAACCCTCACGTGCTTGTTCCGTCCCTCTTGGTGCTGGCCCTATCTGGAGCGAGGCACGGTCCGGTTCCAGACCTTCCCGTAGGACAGTCCTGGGGACCTTCAGCTTCATCTTCCTGGCGACATTCAGATGTTAGTGACAGCTTTCTCGCTACCTCATAGAGCATCCTCTAGGGTCAAGTGTAGCTGATGTGAATGGGGTTGAAGAGGGCTGCGCCCAGGCTGCATTGGGCAGGATGAGTTAAAATAGTAATTCAGAAATCGGGCACAAAACTGCAAGGCAAACTAGTGAGCCGTTGGAGCAGACTACCAGGGGTTTGCTGCTTTTCAGTGGAAATGAAATGCAGAGTTGATTGGTTCTGTAGTGAAGCATATGCAAGCAGGTCAATGGTCTGTAACACGTGGAAAATGAGACTTCATGATTTAATTACCCTTTGAATTTTTAGGCAGTTCCTCAGAAAGTCATTCATTCTGTGTGCATCAATTCAGTGTTACTACAGTATCTTTGTTTGCTTTGAAATTATATGTAATTCCAGTGTTCTTCTAACTACTGCAGAAGCAATTCAGAGAATTCAAAATCTATCCGTTGCAAGGATTTTTTTTTTTTTTCTTCTCACAAAATTGAGATTGGCGTGTCTAAACTGTATTTCCTTGAAAAAGTGAACGAGTCTCAAGGGAAGAATTCTGTTAACTTAAAAACTAGCTGCTGCTTCATATTCATTACCAGCCATGGCGTTACTGAGTCGAGTAGGAGGGAGAACTCGTGACCGTCTCTGGAAGGTTTCGTAGCATTCTTCAGAACTGCAGAGTTGCCACTGGTGCCAGGGTGCCTTTTTTCCGCCTTTTTTTTGTTTTATTTTGTTTTTCTTCAGTGGGTAAGATTTCATATCTTGAACTAAGTACGTATAATAAAAGGGAAAACTGATAAACCCGAGTGGCAGTGGGGAGATGCCGACGACGCAAAAGTGGCTTTAATTGTCCCTGTTATTTTTCCCTCACCGCCTCCAAAGGGCATTTGAGGCTCACACAGTGCTAGACTGATTCTGGGAACTTCTGCCTGCGACATCCACTTCAAATATCATTCCCAGCTTAGACACATTAGAACCACATGGCTTACTGTCAGCTTAAAAGAGAGAAGAAAAATTTGCCCTTAAGACTTAATTTTTTTAAACTTCATTGTGAAAAAGACTGAAGCAGCAAATTCGCAGAGCTTCTGTAGATTCTGTGCACATACCGCATTTTTGTGACTAATTATTTTTCCATTTTAGAAAAATGAAATATATCTGTTTCTCAGAACTCAAAATGCATGGTTGATTTTCACGAAACTTGGCAGTGAATCCTGTGTTTCTCCAGCATGTGTTAAAGACTGGTTTTTAGAGTGGTTATGACAACTGCTTTTTTTTTTTTTTCTTGTATTGTTGAAAAGCAAGGATATCCAGACATGACTTACAAAGTAGTGATTTTCAATTGCCTACTACAGACTTAGAAATTACAGTTGTGTTGGTTGACAATTCTTTAATTGTGAAGTGATTACAATCATTGAGATGATGGCGAAGCCAGATATACTTTTACAGCTATTTTTTCCTGCTATTGAAAATGTATGTTTTTATATCTTCTAAACTGTAAAACTGTTTTTGTTTGGCATAATGAATTAGATTATGTTAGCATGGAAGAGCTAGAGGATTTAATTTTTTTTTTTTTTTGAAAGCAGAATTTGTCCTATTTCTCCTGTCGTGGGAAGCATCAGCTGCAGATTTGCCCAAATGTCCCTAATGCCTAGAAGTTTAGGTGATCATGGAGTGTTGTTGGAAATTGTTGCTAAGATTTGGAAAGTTTTGCATTGTACTCTGTTTCTGGACGCCAGGTGGTGCTGCAAAGCTGTCTAATCTGTAGTTTTTTCTTCTTACTAATTTTGGGCAAAAGCCACTTGATTTAGTCCGAAAATCAGTTTACGTTTTGTGGGCACTGTTTCTAACCAAGTGTTTCTAATCAACCAAATAACATGCAACATTTTATTACTTAAGGGCTAAGGTGCTTAAAATTCTGATGCCAACCAAAGTGCTTTGGAGACCGAATGTGTTAGATGTGCTGGGCCCAAGGCACCAGCCGCTGGTGGTGTTCCCGGGGCTCCAAAGCTCCTTGGAAATCCTGGAGCGTTCCGTGAGGTGCCAGGCGGGCACGTTGCGGCACAACAGGGCCCTTGAGATGAGGTTTGATGAATCCAACTAGAAAACAGCCATGGGAAGTTCTATTATTTTTATTGCTGGTTAAGACTGCAGAGGATAGTTATGGAAGCCAATTAAATAATGAAGTTCTGATGAGGTTTTTACAGGTTGTCTGAGTTGGAAAGTTGTTAAAAGTTTCTTGCCGTATGTTAATATTTTATCTGAAGGCATGATGGCTTAGCTGCATGTTGTTATTAAAATGAATAAAAATTCAAATATCAAATGTATATCCCAACATTGCAGACAGTGTTTTTAAATTGTTTATTATATTTAATTAATTTCATTACTAAAAACCTTCATAACTAAGGTTTTGCTATTTTGTTTAAATTCTACTGGTTGGTGCTGCAGTTGACCAATAAACTGTACATAATGAATGCAAACAGTTCTGAAATGGCTTCAGGAATTTCTGGTAGATGCTTTACTATATATATATTTATTATTATTATTTCACACGTCTTTATTTCTTTCATAGATCCCCATATTAAAGTCTCTGGAAAAAAGGAAAATGTTAAAGAAGCTAAAGAAAAAATCATGTCTGTCTTGGACACAAAAGTAAGAAAAACTTGTTTAAAATTTGGTACTGTAATGCTGCATTGTGTACCCACGTGTGTGTGTTTAAATGGGTTCTTTTAAATAGAAGACTTTTAGATGTTCTGGAGCCAAATGTCCAAAACATTCGTTGTAAATATTGATATATGTACAAGAAAATACTTGATTAACATGTTTTTCTTTATATGACCTATCATAGAATTTATATTATTATATAAATAATGTTCCCAACCCTAAGACTAAAAGCATAAATAGCTTGTTGTTCATTTGTTATTTATTGAAAAATCTCAAATAAGAATTTGCTGCAAGCAGTGGGTATGTGTGTTGAAGTCCTCTAACATTTTTTTTACCAAAATTTTCATCATGTGATCCTCTCAAATTAAAGAGGTTTGAGTTTGCATTTGAAACAACCCAGGCCTGTGACAACTGAATGAATGGCAAAGGACACTGAAATCATGGAGGGTGGTAGAATCTAGACCTAGTTTTAAAAGCTTTCCGTGATTGTGGAGATGTAGCTTTAGGCCCTTAAGGTATTTATTTCAATGTTCTTCATTCTTCACTTCCTCATTTGGAGAAGAGGAAAAAATATGTTTTATATATATAACAAAATATATGTAAAATATATAAAACAATTGACTGATCTACATTAAAAAAATACATGCACTTATTTGTATATTTGGAAATACCTTTTTAAATATAGCTCCAAGTACACTAATATAAAATATTAAGATACCATTGTGAAGGAATCTCATCAAAGGTGCTTATTTCCAGAGCAATCGAGTAACCTTGAAGATGGATGTTTCACATACAGAACATTCTCATGTGATAGGTAAAGGTGGCAATAATATTAAAAAAGTGATGGAGGAAACAGGATGCCATATCCATTTTCCAGACTCAAATAGGAATAATCAAGCAGAAAAAAGCAACCAAGTAAGTAGTATTTAAGATTTTAACATATTTACACTGTTAATGCCTGAGAATATGAAGTGCTACTATTTCTGTTGATTTTTACAGTTTGGGAAATAAAGTGAATTAAAGTTCATTTGGGAGAGGAAAGTCTGGACATTATGATAGTGGGCTATTTTTTTAAATATTTTTTCAGCATCTGGCTCATGCTTAGTGATTAATACCTTTTTGTTGCTTTTCGCTTATGGTATAACTTTTTGAAAATGAAAGTCAGTGGGGAACCAACACAAATGAACATCCTATTCCAGCAGTTTACTTTTATTAGAATAAGTCACGGAATCCGAGTGCTTAATTTTATTTACATCCCTCTTGTTTCTTGTGACTGTGCCACAAACAGCAGTAAATTCAGAGCACTCAAGAAAACCTGTATGTGTTGATTAGTAGTAACTTGATTATTTGATGCAAACAGTTGTATTGATAGCTTGATGTACTAGAAAATTCTAAGATATATTGTTTTATGGATTAATTTTGGCTACTGTTTAGCAAATGCTAAAGATAACACCACTATTATAGTAAATGTAGCTTTCTGTGGATTTTGTATTTTACTAAGGAGGCAGAGGTGCTTGAATAAATTTCAAAATGCTTTATTTGAAAATTTGTTGCTATGTTTCATGTGTTTTTACTCTTTCAGGTGTCTATTGCAGGACAGCCAGCTGGAGTGGAGTCTGCAAGAGTTAGAATACGGGTAACAGACTGTTTTTGCAATCTAGTTTTGAGAACTTTAGGGTTATAAGACTCCCTTTTGAGATCAGAAATACCAGTGCGAACAAATGAAAAAAATGTGAGTTTCCATGCGAGTAGAATGCAAAGGAAATTATAAAAACAGTAATTCACTTTTTGGCCAGATCTCTAACTAGCCCTAGATGGATCTCGAACATGGAATCTACAAGATATAAAGGATCCCATTCATTTGTCCTCTTCAATCTGCACCTGTTAGTTTTGATTTGTATAAGTGTTTTGGCATAATTAGTTATTAATAATAAATTCTGAAAATATTTTCACGATGCCCATAGTCAAGGATGTCACTCGCACAACATGGATCTGGGAGGAAAAAAAAAAAAAAAAAAAGCTGATATTATATAGATTTGTAGCAGATGTCGGAGCTTCGGTTTATCAACCGTGGAAGGAATTCTCTGGGAATGTTTACAAATGTTAACCTCTAGGTTTAGATCTGCATGGATAAATATGAAAACAGAACCTGACTTTTTTGTTGCTACAAAATTGCAAATGATTATGGTATCTTGGTACAAACAAATTTTTCTGTTGTCCCAGGGAAAATTCAGTGCCTTTTTCCAACTCAAGTTATTACGCTATTTTTCAATAAATATATATCTCAATTTGATCATCACTGACCAATTAATCAGTAATAAAACTATGGTAACTTTTAGCAAGTATTATTTGGGTTTTTAATGTTTACTCTTCAATCTTGTTCTAGGAGCTGCTTCCATTGGTACTTATGTTTGAATTGCCTATTGCTGGAATTCTGCAACCAATCCCGGATCCTAATTCTCCCACAATTCAGCATATATCTCAGACATATAATATATCTGTTTCGTTTAAACAACGCTCTCGAATGTACGGTGCTACAGTCATTGTCAGAGGGTCACAAAATAACACTAGTGCTGTGAAGGTAATGAATCTTCTTAAGCAGGCTTCATCATAGATTAGATACTTCAGTACTTATATTACTGTTATCCGTCTTCAACAATAGAAGTTATTATTGCATAATTGTTTTTAACACCTGAAAGTGCTAATGTTTTGTTTTTTTTTAAAAAAAAAAAAAGAAAACTTAGGTGAGGAAACTTAGGCTGATATTCTGCACATTTCGGTCATCTCAAAGCGTTCAGTCAAATATATAAATGTGAAACTTGGTGTAACAATTAATGAAACTACTTCTGCAAAACCAAGATTGTAAGATCTAATTTGACTTTCAAGTAAAGGAACAGCCATAAACCTATTTATTAATCTTTATTGTTAACAGCTGATAATGCAACAGAGGAAAAGATATGGTCTTAGTTGGGTATGTATCAAGCCACTAAGAATGTCTTAGGTTGTACCTGAAGCACAAATTTTGCAATTTTGCAATGAGTATCAATCCCAATAAATCTCTGTTGACTTTTTTACCATTCTGTGCAAGCTCAGATTTTCCATCAGGAGCAAACAATTAGATGTCATCTTACTGCCTTTCATGATGGCAATTACATGCTCCATTTATTCATAAAGTGAGGACAGTGGGTGAAGTTCAGTCTACCTCTTGCCCTATTGCAAATTAGGCATTTATAAACAAAACGATTTTCTCGATATCAAGTGTGAAATGCATGTGAAATGACCAAATGCATGGATGTGAATGCATGATGAGCTCTGTTTCGCTGTGTCTTCTCTTACGCTGTTTTTCTGCTTTCAGGAGGGGACAGCCATGCTTTTGGAGCACCTAGCTGGGAGTCTGGCCTCTGCGATCCCTGTGAGCACACAGCTGGACATTGCAGCACAGCATCATCTCTTTATGATGGGCCGAAACGGCAGTAACATCAAACATATCATGCAGAGGACTGGTGCTCAGATCCACTTCCCTGACCCTAGTAATCCACAGAAGAAATCCACTGTCTACCTCCAGGGCACAATTGAGTCCGTCTGTCTTGCCAGACAATATCTCATGGTAACTATTGTGAGGGAAGTCTGCTTGAAAAAATGAGAGATATTTTGGGGAAGGGCAGGTCATTTTTCTTATGTACTCATTTATGAACAATACGTGGGAGGATTAGACTCAATTTTTACTCAAAGCTGTTATCGGCATAAAACATGATATCACAAAGTTCTCAAAGTCCAGATCTCTGCTATGCCACATTGCCTTACTGCATAGTGATAAGCAGAAATGTGATGCCTTTCTATTTAGACAGCTACTTCCATGGTGATTATATTTCAGGATATTATTATCTGTAAATTTTAAGAAATATCTTGTATCTACTTTTCCTTGGTGAGCTTTGGTTGGTGTTCTTATGTGGGTGGATGGAATAGGATATACAAACAAGAATCTATGCAAGCATGAAAAAAAACTTTAGGATACTCATAATTATTGAGATAATACTCATAAAACTCATAAATATTACACTATAAAAATGTACATTATAAAAATTACATTAAAAAAATTGAAAAGCTGAGGTAAGAAACAACTATCCAGGTAAAACTCACCTCCATTTTTTAACTTAGTAAAACCAGTACTTTCCAGCTTCAGATAAAATCACTTAAGTGTGCCAGCTATGCTGATAAGAGCGTTGGGATAGATAGCTGCAATCTTTTCCAAGGAACTTTGAAGCAAATTTCAGTTGATCTTCTTTGGCGTAGGTCAGTAGAATTTTTTTTTTTTTTTTGAATTTTTGAGAAGTTACCCACAAAGTGTGACTTAGCAGCATCCTAGCCATGGTCACATGGCTCCGTCCAGCTGTTTAGATTCAGTCAAAATGACAGCGCTGGTGGTTTCACAGCCAGACAGTAGAATTGCTGAGTCGAGCAAGTGATTTGACAAGAGGGCAGAATAAAAGGCTGTCTAAGACTGTTTTGACTCTCAAGAGAGAAAACATAATGCAATACATGAATTCCAGGCACTCTAATACCACACATACAATGTACTGGCATCATCTGTAAGAATTACTAACATCTATCTCAATATAAATATTAACCAGTAAATAAGTTCAAGAAGGTCATGAGTTCTTTGATGTAGAAATTGAAAATATCCTTCATCTCTGACGAGTATTGCTTGTCTAACTGATTCTAATCCTAAATGTACTGCTTGAAGAAATGTAATCAATGTAAAGGTAAAGCCCTAGTGATTAGGGCAAACTGTAAAGGGAAGAAAGAATGTAAAGTGATTTTAAAATACTTTTCTGGGTGAGGATGTTCGGGGGATTTTTAAAAACATCAATAATAACAAAAATCTTTTGTGTCTCCCTATCATCCCAACCCTTTGGATTATCCTATCTTGCTAAAAGAAAGGCACTAAAATCTAGAATATCACTAAAAATAGGCACTTAATTTTTGTTAGCTTTGTGTGTAATAATGCACGTTGTGCTAGATTTAATTACAGAAGACATTTAAACTTAGTTTTGTTTATTTACTCCTTATCAAAGGATGTTACTTGGGTCTGTACCTCCCAATTTACACCAGCTTCAGACTGCGAATGTGTCTTTCTGGTATGTTTGTTCACCCTGCCACACAGGCCCCTAACAGCATTATGCAGGGTGCTCCAAGCATACTTTTTATATTACGATATACAGGTATATAGTCTATATATTTAAATTTATTGAGAACATTTATGTGGGGCAGAGATGCATGTTGTGTGAATTTTTGCACTTGTCTTCTCAGGGTTGCCTTCCTCTTGTGCTGATGTTTGATATGAAGGAAGAAATTGAAGTAGAACCGCAGTTTATAACACAACT
>JAWLRI010000460.1:3577000-3638935 GCA_034781795.1 Crypturellus tataupa | reverse complement strand
CCTTCCTTAGGACCCTAACCTGTGAAATAAGCCCACTGAGAATCTCACCTTCACTGTGATATTTTGATGTGTGTTCAGTTTTCCAGGAATATTGACGGACTCGTTTTTGCTTCAGAACTTTTAATTATCCCCTTGATGAAGAGACCTTGCCACCCCCTCTTCTCCTTTTTTAACATTTAGAGTCAATCTGTTCTTTTCTCCACTAGTTGAGTCATACTGACCCTAGTTCACACCTTCTTGAACCTTAGTGACAAGGAGCTTAGGCTTTTTTCTCCCTTGTCAGTTTTTCAAAACCATAGAAGAGACTGCTAGCTCTAAGCTTGTGGGTTTTTTAGTTGGAATTTGATGCACGCAAGTAGAATTAAGTTATTAACTTGTTTCAGTCATGTTTAGTTCATGTGTGCATTTGGTATCAATGGTGTTAATCTTTTTGGTGTGTATCTTGACAAAATTCCGTAGTCCTCTGCAGCTTTTTAGGGAAAACTTGTTGCCTTAATTTGAAACATTGATTCATAATGACAATAACATTTATAATGAAGGCTTTAGAGGAGTAAGAAAAGAAATTTGTTAGCAAATCAAGAAATGATTCATGTAGAATTCTTTTTATTCTCTTACTTGATTCAGTTTTCTTTGGATGGATTAGTTCTGTAGTACTTCCTTTGCTTGAAGAGATGTAGAAAACAAACTACTTTCATACAGAACTTGTATATAGCACTTGTGTGGGAATTAGATACCACAGAGCATTTTTGAAACAAAGATATATGGAGCAACTTATTTGAAGGGTCTTCAACTTCTGCATAAAATTTACAAACTGCTTATGATTTAAGCAGACTTGCTGGTTTTGTATATCGCTGGCAATTATTTGACTGCTGATCAACTGCCAAAGGAATGTTTGCAAGCATTTAAAGCTTGGAAAGCTGCGTGTTTCAACTGAGCTGCTTCAAGTGAAACATTTGAATCACAGTGAGACTCCAGGCTTATGCCCACGTTTTCTGTCTTGAAGGGTTCGTCGATGTCCCTCTCGCGGTCCAGCAGTCGGGAGCACCTGGGAAGCGGCGGCGAATCTGATAACTGGAGAGACCACAACGGGCTTGGACCCACGGCTCATAGTGACTTTGTGTCCTCAATAGGCAGTCCCAAACGGAAACAAAATAAATCAGGTTGATAATATTTTAGAACTGTTTTTTTTTTTTAATGATATCAGTAAATTTATTTTAATTTCAATATTTCCTCCCATCATTAGGGATTTAAATGACCTGTAAATATAAAATAAGGGTATGTTTTTTTTAACTGAACAGAGAAAATATATGTAAGATTGTAAAACAGCATAAGAATGCTGGTTCAGAAGAAAAACTTTTAGGAAGAACTTTAAAATTGAAGAGATTTTATAGCTTAAAACTCTTTCTGTATTTGGAAGGAGATTGTCAAGGTGTACTGAAACCAGAAATATCAAAAGATTGTTTCTAGTCGATCATCATTCTTCTCTTGCTATCTGTGCGAAAATAGCCAGGTTTTATTGGACTCTCTAGCATCTGGTGAAGAAGCCTTAATTTGCTGATGCTGAATTTTAGAGCATTATTTTCTTTATGGTAATCAAAATAAAACTTTCCACATGTTTGTCAGTGGATAGAACGTGATTTGAATCACTCATTTCGCATATGCAGCTTGTAAATATTATAATTATCTTTTTAACAAAGCTTAAAACTCATAAACTTAATTTTTTACATCAGTTAAACTACTTTAACATTATTTTAAGTTACTGAAAACTAAAATTTTCCTTTCTGGAAAGAGGGGAAAAAAAGTGGAGAGGAGTAAATGCTTGTCCATATTAAATGTATAACTGCATTGTGAGGAAAGACATACTGTGGCTTTTTTATTTTTCATTTTATTTTATTTTATTTTTTATTTCATAAATACCAGGTTAACTCCCAAGTAAGCATATAGTAAAAGCTGTATATCTTAAGAAAGGATATAGCTTCCCTTAGAGGAAATATTCATGGTTGGTATATTTGTAATTTTTCATACTTTAAAAAAAAATCACACTAGCTCAGCTATGAATGGCTGTATATGGTATCCTGAAGTGTCCATAGTGCAGGACAGGTAAGATAGATAACATCCCAAATGCTTCTAGTACTTCATGCACGGAGAATAAGCATAGCTTAGTCACTTGTCAAAACCTGTGCTCTTAACATCCTCTCAGCAGTCTGTAGTGAGCTGTAGCAGCAGCCTCCAGGGCCATCTCCATTCTACCCAGCGGAGCAGCTCTTGTGTCTTCTGCAAGCCCCTCAGGCGTTCACCGTCCGCTCTGCCGCGCTTGTAACTAGCGAGAGAGAGCCCCATCCTCGCAAACTCCTCATGCACTCACTAGGGAAAATCAGTCGCTAGTTCTGTGCTTGGATGCTATCAGTGTCTGCATATAGAGGAAAACTTACCCAGCTAAATTGACTGTCATTTTCTTGCGTGCAAGTCCTCTTTAACATGTACCTTTTGGGGAATGTATTGAAAAGTTTAACAGAAAGAATACTTCCAGATTTAATCATTTACCCTAAAACTATTCTGTTTGCCGAAGTACTGGCTTAAATCATGTGGCTGCTTTGCAGACCCTCAATCAGTAATTGCTGTGACAGGCTTCTCCTGCCCCCCAAAGAGGAGGGAGCAGCAAGGCAGCCTTGCAGCTCTTCCTGACGAGTTCAAGGTCCTGAGTTCTGGCTGCATGAGGTTGTGTAATGTGACTTAACTGCTTAAAAGGATATCCAAACATCTTTCTATAAAGCAAAAACTGCAACTTAATAAGCAAGGGATTCACTTTGTTCTTCATTGTGCCAAACCAATGAAAGGAGTTTTCTGCTAAATAATAGGTATTTTGAAGTTTTAAGTACTGTGGTAATTTAATGATTTAATTGAATATAACATTGATGTGATTACATTGATTGAAAATTCAAGTGTGCTTTCTTCCTTTCAGCTGAACACTATCTCAGTAGCAGTAATTACATGGACTGCATTTCCTCGCTGACGGGAAGCAATGGCTGTAATCTGAACAGTTTGTTTAAGGGATCTGATCTGCCTGAGCTGTTCAGCAAACTCGGTTTGGGCAAATACACAGATGTATTCCAACAGCAAGAGGTCAGTATTCTTTTAGAAGATATTTTGTGTTCATAGTGTGTTTTGCTTGCAGTGATGTTTCTGCTTTTTGAACAAAACGACTAATCTGGTAGCAGGATTTTCATGAGCTATTCTGTTAGATCTGTATAAATGTATATTGTGAATTCCCAAATTGCCAACCTCGAAACGTATACTTTTTTTTTCCCTGGAGCTTTGTTGAATTTTCTAAGTACACATCAGAATTATTTCATTCAAGGAAATTTAAACCTCGGGGCTGCTATTTGTGGGATATCTAGAAATGACTTTTTGGTTAAGTTCATTAGAAGGTGTGGAAGAACTGTCTGCATCCTGGAGTAATGTTTCCTCCAGGTCTCGCGCTCAGGTGTGCATGTTTGTCCCACCTCTCCTCCCTTCTCTGCCTTTGTTTGCCAACAGGCTGGACTTCTTCCAACCCCTTCCCAGTGAGGAGATAGTCATCCATGAGAGCTTTCCCATTCCACCTCCTCACCATCTATGCTTGTATTTCCATTTAGTCTGAGCCCTAGAGGTTCATACCCCTAGAATACTCTACAATAAGAGTCACTTCAGTTAGGTTACTGGCAGGTCTCCCAAAGTGTCCAGCTGCCATCTCAGCCCTGGGCCTCCTGGACCTGGTGTGATTCCAACCAGGTTTTCTTGGCTTTCTGTTCATGCTGCTTAGTGCTGTGGAGCAATTTGTCACCTCTGTGAGGGGATGGCATAAAAATGCTTAGGAAGTGGCCACACCTGAGCGTGTGACTGCTGTGGAAATCCAAGTGCTGACAGCTGTGGAGCGGGTCAGCCCGGAGCTGGCCGTGCTGTGGCAGGTTAATACTCGATGGGGGAAAAGCTCCAGCTGTGGCTGCAGCAGTGCTGGGCACAGTCCCTCAGGCCTGTCTGCCTCGTGCTCCCCTGCCTATTCTGTAGCACTCATGGTATCTGGCTGTTAGGCCTCTCCTGTTACCTGAGCCACCCACTGTGTCCAAGAAGGGTAGTTGTGCTGGTTTTGAACATGAAGCACAGCTGCTGTTTGAAAGCCTCTTAGGGCTCTTTGTATGCATGTCTGCTTTATTGAAATAGATGTTACAGCACGGGTATGTTCAGTCAAATCTAAGGTTTTCTTGTGCCCTATCTTAATTTTTTGTACTTTGAGAATTAAGTGTGATGCACTATCACTCTATCTCTCTTGTTCCCAATTACCTTGCAGTGATTGTGATAAATACTCAGAATCTCTACCGTCACAGTTAAATCTGATTAGTTGATCTTCTGTACTTTTTAAATCTTTGTTTTTCCCTGTTTTTCTTTATCTGGAATAGCAAACTGAAGCTGTGTGCACTTAGTCATTGGAAGGCTTGTGTACAGAGAATAGGTTGGTAGAGTAGCTGTAGAAAGCAGTAGAAAAGCTGCGACTGCCCTGCTTCACATTTATGGCTTAATCATCCTGGAGAGCAATTTGTGTATCAACTTCCTATTTATTTTTCCTCTAGATTGATCTGCAGACATTCCTTACCCTTACTGATCAAGATTTGAAAGAGCTAGGAATTACCACCTTTGGTGCCAGAAGAAAAATGCTGCTTGCAATCTCAGGTAAATATAAGTAAATTCAAACAGGTTACCATTTGTTAACTTTAATGTTTGTTTTCTCCTCACTCGAGCTGTAAGTTTACAGTTGACAAAGGATTTTGGAGTACGAATCTGTTCCACAAATCACTGGTTTGCCCTTCATTGCCAAGCACTTTTAAAGCTTTGACCTTTAGAGAGGTTTTACACTGCATAACACTGTACCCTGTTGTAAAGCTGAAACTTGCTGGAAAGTGTTTGTTTCACAGATTATAGAGTTGGCCTTTTTTGCCCCAAAACTACTGATCATAGAAGTGCTAAGATTTCAGACTCAGTGCAAGACTGAATGGCACAACATGCTGCAAAGAGCAGTCATTTTGAAGCTTTTGATTGCTTTTCACTTTATTGTGTAGCAAAACAGTTGTGGTGGCTGCAAAAACTGCCAGGGCTTTTTTTCTGAGACCTTTTATTTTTCCCTCTCTCTAGGTTTGAATGAAACAGCTAATTCTTGGCTGACATTTTTTTCCAGCCTTCTATAAGTAAAATTTTGTTTTGTATTCTGCTTGGAGAAGGATAAAGGCCAGATAAGGTTTCTCACAATGTTACTGCAGTATATGGAGCTACACAGAGCTTTTTTCCTATTGTGATAAATAGCCAAAGATACTATACTTAGGAGTGCACTGTTATCTTGGAATGAATCTATGTCAGAGGAACATTTTTCTTCAGATCTTTCAGGGAACACGAATGTTTTTTCCTCCAAAGTGCATCCTTTTTGCTGATGTCATTGGTGAATGTTTTTATGAATTTTAAATGCTGGCATACAGAAGAGAAGCATGCAATATACTTAGTTAATAGCATTCATGAAAATCTGTAATCTTGCAGTGATTCATATCCATCATCAAGTTTGTTCAGAAGAGTGGAAAAGTGGGGAAAGAAAAATGCTTTGGATGAGCGTTTGTACAGATTTAGGATGTGGATTTAAATAAGAAGTGAACATCTTTAAAAATCTGTTAAAATACTGCTTCAGTGTTGCATTTAAAACAATATGCATTTGGAAATAGTTTAGATACGTGTAGATACATATGAGTTTGCAGCCATTTTTTTGTGCGAATGCCACTTCAGAAGGAAATTGCAGCTTTCTTAGTGTTCCAGCAATATGATTTAACTCAGCATTGCCAAATCTGCATAGCATTTCAGTGTAGGTGAAGAATTGTTGCAAATAGAAGCTTACTTCCCAAGCTGGCTCTATAAAGTCTTACCCTTGCACTATCCTGATGATGTGTTATAGATTGAATGGGTACCTTGCTTATGTTTTGAGCTGATGTACCTTGCTTTTGTTTTCAGCTGTGTCTAAACAACTTTAATAAAGATAATTTCTTTTTTCTTTTCCTCCTGTGGTCCTTACAGAACTGAATAAAAACCGAAGAAAGCTCTTTGACCCATCCAACCTACGTGCCTCCTTCCTGGAAGGTGGAGCTAGCGGAAGGCTGCCACGTCAGTATCACGCGGACATTGCTAGCGTCAGCGGTCGCTGGTAGCAGTAAGTTGCGACTCGGAGTCGACTGTAGAGCTGGACGTGGCAATCCTGTGGAGAGCTTTCCCTGCACACCACCCTCTGCACTTTGGGAGTCTGGGTATCGAGGACCAAAGCGTTTTTGTCTGCACAATACTGTGCCAAAAAAAGAGAAAACACGTTTTGCTGTTGTCTTTCAAAACACCAAATGTGGGTTATGTTTTATTCGTGTAGATTGGACAGAATTTGCAATAATATAGGGATCTTTGTTTAGTATTTTATTACCTATAACTATAATGTATGCACTGAATTTTTACTTTGTTGAATGAAGGAAGAATGAAAAGCTGGGATGCCAGAGAGCATAGATTTTGGTTTTATCGAGATGGATTTTTCTGGTACTGCTTAAGATAATTATTGAGGTCTTTCTGCACTTTACATGTTCTGATTTCTTGTCCTGTGGAAATTTACTTCTCTTTCATTTCCATATCAATTACTATATTGGCACTAATCAAAAACTTTCAGATGTTCTTGCTTTAGGTCACATCTCACTATAATGGTACTAGAAATTGATTCTTATGCATTCTTGTGCAGATTTCTTCTCTCTCTCTCTCTCTCTCTCTCTCTCTCTTCTTTTGTCTCTTTCTCTTTCTTTGTCTCCCTGGTAGTTATCTGGAAAGATTGTTCCAAAATCAAACCACTTAGTAGTGGACCAATCCTATTATACTCTTAAGCAGTCTGGAGCTGCTTGCAATGAAAATAATTCACTGTAACAGATGCAATGAAAGACCAAAATGGACCTTGCAATATTAACCCTTTGCAGTCATCATATTTAACTGCTGCCTGTAATGCTAAAACTGTTTTTAATGGTTGTCTCAAAGCAAAGGGCTATTTTTAGTATCCTGCCACTAAAGGACACTTATTTATATCAGACTTTTATTTTTAGATTCTGTACACCTACAATACGTAACAGATTAAACTGATCTACTGCAGATTTATGGTAGAGAAGAAAGGCATTCGTCAAACTAGAGCTGTGGGCTGTCAGTTTGATTAAACAGAAAACTAATCTAATTTGACAAGACAGCACTGTTGCCATTTAATAAATGACGTATATTACTTACATGACTATGCATGCAGCAATTAAGCAACCTACAGAACTAGGTGTAATAGCATCTGTTTTGTTCAATTTAGATTTGTAATTGTCAGCTGCAAAACTCTTGAGATGAACTATTTCTGAAACAAGTTATGTTCAATAGAAACAGTCCATATTATAAGTGGATAGAGAAACTATTGCATTCCTATACTGTGAAAGTCCAAAAAATTTGGCAATGCTATTCCTCTGTCCTTACGGATTTCTTTTGTTATGGGTTTATGAAGGGTTCTCATATAATGAAGGAATTCATGAAGTGCCTCTTTCTGCAATGCAATACGAAGTTTCCAAACATTATTTTTTTTGAAAGCATTCCCATGGGAAATATTGTGAATTACCTCTACTGTAATGTATTTACGGTCAGTGTATTAGCCTTTGAGATGGACATAAACCACTGTCAAGTGCTCTTAAAAGAAGGCATTAGAATAACATTTACAGTAGTTGGTTTTTATGCAAAAATGGGTGAGAAATAGTTTTGACACTTTCCATGGATAATTCTTTCTTTTAAGGTGAGAAAACAAAATGATGTAGAGAAATATTTGAACACAAAAAAGGGAATTTCAAGAAGCTATTACTTGAGGGCATAGATGATCAAGCAATAATAAAATGCCTTGTGGTTAGCAAGAAGAGACTGCTCAGTACTCGTCTCAGCCATATTTACTTAATGGTGTATAGCTGGGGGACTCCCACGGCAGGTGAAGTAGCAGTTAACTTGCTCTAGTTGTAAAATCGTGCTACAAATTAGAATGGGTAAGTCTTCCACACAGTGGTTCACAGCAAAATTAACTCTGCTTAAATGCCAAAAGTCCATATCCACATATCCGTGAAAATTGTGGGGTGTGTCACGGGCAAGAGCAACTTCATGCAATCCCTTGTGGAAGCCACACTGCCTAATTCTGAAAGTATTTACACTCGTGCTTGCTTCTAAGCACATAAATAGCTCCACTGTCATGGACTACTTGTGTGCTTAGGGCTGACCTGTCATCTCAGTGTTTGCATTCTCAAGACCAGTGTTGGAAAATGGAATTGTATTCAAGTGCATTAATTTTATAAAATATTTTTAATGGAATAAATATTTAGCAACACTTTGTACAGGATTTTCTGCAACCCCTTGCTGCTTCTGCCTGAACTTAAAAGCGTCAAAAGAAATTTTACACTCTTAGATTTTTAGCTTTTCATAAGTACATGGTATGTATCTAGACAGTACTATACTTGGAACAGAAGTTATTACAGTATTAAGTTGATGTGGTCTTTTGCTGAGCAGTGCTTAAATCATCTACACAAGAGTGAAGAATTTCCCATTAACAGCGTTATTTTCAATAGGGCTTCACACAGAAAAACACACTGGAAAAAAATTTCTCACTTATTTTGATTCCACGAAGGGAATATGACAGTACAGCGTACCATATTTAGTGTTATATTATGCACAAATATTTGACTTGCTACATAAAAATGTTAGTTTTAAATCTGTGCCTTAATAGTGACCAGTTATCTGTAAATATAGAGCAGATACAGATTGTATTTTTGTGGGTTGTGTCCTTTTAGTGATTTTTTTTTAAAATAAGATGGAATTAAAACAGTAAAAATGGGAATTTTCAAAACTAATCAATGTTACATAAAATAAATTTATATTCCTTGTATTCCGATCGGCTAATGAAGTGTTTTTATTCAGACTCCATTCCAGGGATGCTTGTTTATTAATAAAATATCAAAACTAGTATTCCACGTAATTGCAACATGTTTCTTTCCCTTGCTAGTTCTTTTTGTGTTTTTACTGTTGTTTTGATATCACATATACTTTCATCACATATACACTATCGCAGTACTTTGGCCATTAAGTGACAATACCTTTTTCTAGAGATGTATCTCTGAAAAGCAGTATGAAAGGAATTAACTTATGTCGGAGCCGATTCATAGCAGGTTTAACAGCTTGGCGTGCAAGAATCTGATTCTTTCTTTGCTCTTCCCTGTTTTAGGACTATACAAGCTTTGTTAGCAGAACTGTTGCAAGTAGAGTTGCCTCATGGTGACTGTGCAAGAGAGACAGAACTCGATTCCTGAAAATCGGTAGGGATACTTTGTTGGGATGCTGGCCATGCAATCAGGAAAATCCAGTGAGAGCAATAGCCTCCCAAACTGGTACAACAAGACTAATGTTGTATCAGTCTAGTCTGTGCTTGGCATGTAGTGATGTAAGTTTAATAGCGTTTGCATTAGGTACATCGAGGCTCATATATTTTCCTTGTTAATTATTGCGTCTATACAACTCTATACTTATTTGAATTATAGCTCATTATAGACCTTTAAAACTCTAATTTTGTGAATGCCTCCTAGGAATTACAAAAATTGTGGGCATGGGGTTTGGGGCGGATGACAAATCACCAGTCTTTTCGGTTGAGGACGACTAGGGGGTGCAGTGCAGAGCGTTAACTCATGAGCCCCTGGCATGAACTGAAGGGGAATCGTGCGGCAAGAGGAGCTGCCAGCCGCACAGCACCCGGGACCGGAGCAGCGCGGAGAGGAGGCAGCCGCTCTCCCTGCAGACCCTTACAGCAATACGGCTGCCTTGGTGGGGCACCTCAGCACGGGGTAAGAAACGGTGCGGTGGAGCCAGGAAGGGAAGGGCAGGAGCGGTGACAGCAGCGGGGCTGCCTTCCTGGCAGCGTGGCAGCCTCCCCGGCCGCTGCTGTGGCTGCTGCTGAACAGGTTACTCCGCATGGAGGTTTTGCTGCCCTCGCAGTGTCCCGCTCTGCTCCCAGCCACAGTAGGCAGGGCAGTGATTCGCGGCGTGAAGAGGATAAACCAAGAGATGTTGCCCGTGTGTGGGAAGAGGCTGATCCTCCAAGCTGTATGAGGGTTAGGAGTGGGGCATCCGTCCCCAACCCTTGCTCCCCACGCGAGTCAAATATTGGTGACGTAGACTGCTAGTTTCCCAAAGCACTGGAAAGCATGACTATGGAAGGTATGTGAATGCTATTGCAGACTGCTCAGGATCGATATAGTAACGATATCCAGAAACTTGTGATCCATGAAATAAACTCTGTTTCCAGACAAATCTGGACACTGTTGGAATTACAATATCTCCTCTTACCCTTAAAGAAACTGATGGCTTTACAGACATCCGAGCAGAAGGAAGGAGAGGTTTGGCTTTTATTTGAAGTTACTGCAGAGTTCTTGAGGACATCAGATGATGGGAAGATAAATAATCTGTTTGAAGTTTCTGTGCTATACATGATCAGTATCAATATTTTCCACATCTGCTTCAGAAACAGAGGGAAAGGTGCCTCTACACAATGCTTGGAGCAGCTGAAAAACACATGAACCCTTTGAATTGGGGACAGCTCTGAGACAGGACTGCTGTAACCTGAAATGCACAAAGAATTGGAGCGATTGAATTTGAGAGGTGATAATCCTGGTGCAGCTCCGCAGAAGTGTTTTGCAGAGCTGTGTGTCAATGGTGTGAGGCAGTAAGTGACAGCTCCCACTGCTGTGCAGTGCAACTTCTCGCTCTGGTGTAAGTGCTGTGTTGAGCGACATGGAAGAGTTAAGTGACAAACAGCTGGAGTCTCATCGCTGCTCTTCCTTTCAGACCTCGTCTTTGTACCCTACCGTACTCCTGTGCTGCACTCTTGGTTCCCATCCTCCACGTGCCGACCCGCGAGCGACGGTGCCCACGCAGGGCAGGGGCAGCTTGGCACTGCCCTTGCCAAAGGGTTCCTAATGGAGCAGGAGCATTCTCTGTGGCGCTGTGGAAAGGCAGCAGGAAGGAGACGGGGGCGTACAGGAAAATGTTTGCTTGTGTTCCTGCCTGCCCTCACTGCTACTGGTGGTGACTGCTGCCGTCTCCTCCTCCAGCTTCTGCAGCTCGTGCGATGTCTTGTCCCAGAACTGGCCACCGCCTTGCCCCCGCGTGCCAGGGCTTGTCTGCTGGGAATGAGCTGCCTTCGAATGCAAGGATGGACAAAGAGTGCTGCAGGCCCTCCAAAGGTAGGGATGGTCTTTGCCCGTACTGGGAAAAGCAGAGGTTTAATCCTCGCGAGTCAGTGATATTTTAGCTATGAATATGCAGCCTGCTACTGAACACTTTATTTTTAAATTCTATATCTGAAATAATAGCTAACCTTCAAATAATGTTTAAATTTTAGCTAATATGCAGGTCTATCAATTGTGAGTACAGGTGTGCAGCTGCTAGTGTGGCACTTCTGTGCATCACAAAAGCAAGTTCCCTGCCAAGACTGGCACTGCCATCACAAGCCATGCGTGAGTGTACAGTAACAGGGCAGTATATGAGAGAAGGCACTAAATCTAGACTTTCTAAAGAAGAGCTTTTATGCTTGTCCTTCCTCTCTCAAGATCTTTCTTTCAGTAACACCCTTGTAAGTTATCCTGGTGTTTGTACTGCATGTGAGATGTGCATTTCCCTGTGCGCTTCCCCTTGGCCAACTTTAGCTATTAAATCCTGATCAGCTCTGAGGGTGTTCTCTGCCCTGCCTGGTGTTCCATTATATGTGCCTTTTCTAAAAAACTAAAGTTTGGAAAATCCTAAAAACCCGATTACCCTTCTCTGTGTAGTGTTTTGAACCTTAAGCCTTCATGTTGTTGCATTTTTCATAAGCTAATGTCTGTCTGCCTGCCATCAAAGTGGTGCATGATAAGACTTTGCATGAAAATTTTCATGGCGTTCTCTATTAATTTCGCAAGTCTAGAACACTGATCTATGGGGTGACTTGCTTTTATTTATTTTCCATTCAATTTGTGTTATTTTCTTCAGACATAATTTTTAAGGCGCTTATAGCTAATATTCTAGTTCTTTACTGTAATGCTTTGCTGCTCATCAGTCTTTCGGTGAACATACAAGAGGAAGAATCTGTTGTTTCAACAAACACCGAGCTAGCTGATCACTACGAGCAGAATATTAGAAAAAATGTTGGATACCAAAGCAGCAGGAAATCACTGTATATAAGCCCTAAAACCTGTTACAGGGAGGAAGAACCTCTGAATACCTGGAAGGGAGAGCTAGCATAAACTGCTCGTACAGGGTACACGCTGGTCGAAAATGCATTTTAGGTGAGAAATGAGAGAATGAGCATCCTTAGCGTGGGAACTCACAACTTTCAGGTGCTTTTTCCCTCTCACAAGGGGCTGGTGTCCTGCTGGGTTCCCAGTCGAGGCTGGGCTGGCTTCTGGTGCTATTCCTGCCAAAGGATGCTTTTTCCATTGCCCTAAATATTTCTTGGAAATGCGGGAGGGAACTTGACAGATGGGAAGGATAAGAGCAATTGCTGATGAAGTTTTAGAGTTCTTCTCTCTTGTTTTCCCCTGGGCACAGCTGAGTGATGCTCTAATTAACCCCAAGGAATGACCACGAGACCTCAGATTTAGCAAGAAACTTTCTATTAAAGAGTCATGGTTGGTGGTTGTAAAGCTGAGGCATAGCAATAACAGCCTCGGATAAACCCTGCTTAAGAGTAGCTGTATATCTCTGTGTGGTCCTTATCTTCAAGGATGGGACAGATATACCATCTTCAAGGATGGGAAGATGTGCAGTGGCATTCCAGGAACTGTTTTCTTGTTCCTTAGTCCAGTGAATCTTTTTCCTATAACTTTATTTTGTATGTTGTGTCACAAAAACCCACTAATAGTCTCTCGTGCTTTTGGTATAAACTTACTGTATTTTTCTTTCAGGTTAAGATACCGCTTAGTACACTAAATTCTGGATTTAGTTTTCAGATACAGAAGAGGCTTTTTACAGACACCTCGGGTCAGAATATGCTTTGCCATTTCATTCAGGAAATCTTTTTTTTTTCCTCCTGCATTAAGGATATATAGGCATTTCTCTAATATTTCCCATGTTTTCATAGAGCCAGCAAAACATATTTTATATGACAAAATGAAGTAGAACAGTCATATTTAGGAACTTTGAATACTGACACAGCTCTTAAGGGATGGTTCTAAATTAGATTATTTTTTCCTTCACTTAAAGTGAAATTATTAAAGTGCAGACTCAAATGCTTTCAAAATAATCTACTATTAACAAAGTTTAATAATAAAGTAACCACAAAATTAAATTATAAGCAAAACCAGCCATCACACTGCTTTTCACTGAAAAGCAAATCTTTGGCCTTGAAGAAAAAACTGATGTTTCTGCAAACTCTTAAAGTATTTTAAAATACTCCCCAAAATACTCTCTGTAATTTTCGGCATTATGCCTAGGTATATTTATTATGTATTATTTTGTTATTCCTAATACTTCTTAAAATATCTTGGACTATAATGATATAAATGTTTCTGAATTTCTTCTGACACTGAAGTTGAACAGCACAGATCTCAGTTATGTTGCGAAACGAAGACTTTGTTGTTGTTGTGATGATGCAGAACATTATACCCTTGTCAAAGCATCACCCAGTGTCAAGTTTCTTCATTCTTCTAAGGTCGAAAATTTGGGCAGTGTTTGCTCTGCTGAGAGATGCATAACAACTCCAGATGTTTCCCCAAAATATGAGGAAAGATGAATACATCGTGATGGAAACTGCTTATGCCAAAACTGTGTTGCAACTTCATGGAGACTAACAGATGGAAAAAGTAAAACATAACAAAAACCAATTATGTAATGGATTTTGTCATTTCTAACAATGTGTAATAAGTGTCTCAAGAAGTAATGTTACCATGAATATAATAACTCCAGAAACAAGAAGTGATATGGATATTGCCACCATTTTTTCCATAATTACAACCACAGAGTTTGTCATCTATGAAGGACAGGAGTTTTTCAGAGGTCTGAAAATGTGTGTGGTGGTAAATTATGACTCCAAAATGAAAACCAGCCTAGGAACATACACTCATGTTCTGTATGGACAATGTACGAAAGTACTGCAAAATATATAAGGTTTTGGGAGCAGTGTAAGAAATCTTCAGTTTTAACAAAGATGGAAGACTCATTTCATTTTCTGCTACCAGCCTATATCTCATTTTAACACATGAATGTGTAGGGGAAAATAAGATGGAAACAATACATGATTTCATTTTTAAAGGAAAATTCAAATACAGCAAAATAGTCACAAACTTTTCATCTAGCAAAATGCTCTTTCCATCCCCTAGTACAGGAGTTCTTGATTTCTCAAGACCAAGTACCTCTTTTCATGCCTAAGCTCCCCTTTGTGCGCAATTGCCTGCTCCATGGTAAGCAGCCCAGTTATCCTTACCCTGAAACAACGGGAATGTGGCATTACTGCACCGATAATATTGACATTTCTGTACTAAAATGGCGAATCTTTGGGTATTGAAAAATAACTTTTATGTAGTCCGACATCTAGAAAACATTACAAACCCTTCTAAGGTGCTAAATTGAAGACAAATTATTTACAGATTTGAGCCTTGGCTGGAAACTGGACAGGAGACAACCAGCTAACTAGTCCCTGGGGCCAAGCGATACTTCTGTGCAGCTCTCCAAGTTGTATTTGTCCAAGCAGCGTTTCTGCTTCCGCCAAAGCAAGGACAACTCCAGCCAGCTCAAGGGACTGGTTATGAAGAAAGGCTCCTCCTCAGCACGCCTCTAACATGGATTTATCTTCCATCTCTACTGCAAGTGATTGCAGAAGCTCTAATGTTGGTTCAGTGCTTGCTTTCCATCATGCTTTCTGCTGCACTTGAAGTGCTAGAAAGGGCTTTAAAAAAAAAAAGTACAAAGTACAGTTTCATGAGCTTTTTTTCCTTGCACAAGAACATCTTTGATTTCTTTGCCTAGAACTGATTAATGTGGACAGTATCCAAAACCTAAAATGTGGAAGAGATTTTAAGATTGTTTTTAAGGGATGTAAGAGTCATGACTGAAGACTAGAAACAACATTTTTGGTGCTGCTGCCTTTCTCAGCTGCTGCTGTTGTCTGTTCACCTCTCCTGTGCTTGGCTCTAGTTTCTGCTCTCTGTTGGTGAGCAGGCAAGATTCAGACAAATACAGCTGGGAAGATTTGAAGCTTTTTAAATTTCCAAGCAGACTTATCTCTTCATTGCTGTGTACATGGATGGCAGAGAAGGTACAGGTGCTGATGGTGATCATTAGCTGGTGTGAGAAATGAAAGTTATAAGCACAAAATAAACTGCATGTTGTGATTGCAAGGCCAGTTTAAATAAGGGCATAATTACTTCAGATAGGTGGGTTTGAATGAAGAATAAGATAAGGAAACATTAAATTATGTGCTTGGTTCAGAAAGTTTAATTTTTTTTTTATACATTGATGAAAAGGAGCGTCTGACCTTGTGCTGAGTTTTTGCTACAGTTTAAGAGACTCTTCAGGGCATTTCCTGCAACTGAGAGTAAATATATAATGATTCACAGAGAGGAGGATTTCTTCAAGTCCACCCCCTTTCTCTTTAATATGAATTATTAGAGTACAATGGCACAATTCATCCTCGTTTTCTGCCTGGAATATTTCTTCTGCGGCCAGCGCATCCCTCCCGAGCACTGATGTACTAACACATGGGTTTTATTTCTCTCTCCTGGAGCTGCTGTAGACAAGACAACCAAATCCTGAAAGCAAGTTCCCTGATGCTCTAATTCATGGCTCTATAAACACGTCAGGAGATGAGAGAACCTCGGGATTGAACAGATCCGATGGTCCGCTGAAAACATGAAAACGCAAAAGCTTTGAGATGCTCCCTCTGCCCCATCCTCGTCTAACGAATTTGGAAGCCTCGAGTTATTTCATGTTTGGTTCTGTTTGTCTAGTCCCTCCTTCCACCTTTTTTAGGCGCTATTTGGTTCAAACAGTGCCATTAAATACTCTGTGGGGATGCGTTTGGATGAGAAGTTGAAGTCCGCACTAGGAGCGTGGGGACTAGAAGCTGAGTCGTGGAAGGGCTTGTGACTTCAGTACGCTTCGGGTTTAGGTGAAATAAGTGAGATTTTCTGCAAATCTGTGTGGGTCTATACAAAAACACGCATGTTATGACAGGCAATCACTGTGACACTCCGTCCCTTCCACCTCGCTTCCCAAAATTACATATCGGTGAATTCAATGTTTTATCTCTAAGCTTTTTTCCTTAATTATTTAACCTAATGGAGAATTTCTTCCTAGCCTGAAATGTGGCAGGGGACAAATGAATTTTTGGTGGTTCCTGCCGGGCCATGATCTTCCCGTAACCACTCTGCCGTGCTTCCACGTGCCGTGCCACACGGGGACGCACGGAAGTCTCCGGCAGACGGCGCGAGCTTCTCCCCGACCGCAGGCTCTGCGGCCTAAGCCTCGGGGTGAGCACAGAAGTCCAAGTCCTCGGTGCCTGCTGTCATCTTGCGTATAACATTTCTTGAGCACAGCTTGCTAAATATTGAAAAAAGAAACAGAGTTGAGCAGCTTCTGCTCCACGGTGGACAGGCTGTAGAACAGGCCATGTTTCAGGCTCAAGCGTGGGGTAAAAGAAAAAAATTAGTGACAAATGCTTGCATAAGGATGTATTTTTCCTTTTGAAGCAGTCCCAGCTTCCATTATGTAATTATTAATAACTTTTTCAGTTATATTACATCATATCACTGGTATACACAAACTGAGGCGCTGGATGTCCAGAGAGGAGCACAGGCCCCGGGAAGCCCCAAGGGGAGAGGCAGGAGCCTTTACACCTCGTACCAGGTGGCCTGGTCCCGATTTAACAGAGAAAGGCATGGGGAGCTCCCAGTTTGAGAATGAAAATGCTTTCTAATATTTGTAAAATGCTTGAAAATGTCTCTTCAAGGAAAACCCAAGTGCGCCTGGCTCCTGTTTCCGCCAGGGCCGGGGCCTCGTCGCTCCCAACGCGGCGCAGGTGGGAGGCCATAGTGGTGCTGCATCGCGCGCACCTGGGGCTCTCCGCACCCCGCGGCCGCCCTGCCCCGGCCTGAGCTCTTCCCTGCTCCACAGAAACCACCCTGCAGGGTCGGGTGGCTGCCCTGGCTGTGAAGAGGGGCCCGTCCCCCTCACCCGCGCCGGAGGAGGCCCGAGCGGCCCCGCGTGCCCCACGGCTCCGCAAGGTGAGTGCCCATGTTTACCGAAGGGCTTTACGGTGTGCTCCTGAGGAGCCGGGCATGGGGAAGTGAACGGTTCCTCGCTAATCTGCTTTAAACAGCAAAACCCAACCAGGCTGAAGGCTTTTTAAGGGCTGCTGCTCCGCGGTGGTGCTGGATGACCGCGGGATGGGAGGGAAGGGGCTGGCGCGGCCGGGAGCAGCACGAGGCGCCTCGCAGCGCGGGCCGTCTCCTCGCCGGCACTGCAAGGCCGCGGCCGCCGCGCTGCCTGTCCTTAACCAAACAGGGAAAACGGGGTTGTTGGAGGCTGGGCACCTCTTTGGTAAACGATTCCCAACAGGGTTTGTGGAACTGCTGTAAATTCTGCTGCAGTTTTTTGTTTGATGCTATGATTTCTGTAACTTCGGGAAGGGAGGGAGAAAGCTTGAGAAGGGGTTAAAACTGATGTGTTATTTCTGTAAATGTGGTAGATTATCCTCAGTAACTTGAGCACAAGGGACTTTTTTGAGAAGTTTAGGTGATTTGACCATGATGATGTTCCTGTGAGAGTGTGTGTGTGTGTGTATATATATATATATGTTTTTTGATTAATATTAAACTGAAACATGGCCCTGGAAACTGAAGATCCTAATGCATCTTGTGTTTCTAATGCTAAAGCTTAATGTAGATGAAGTGTTTTGGCAAAGCTTTCGTGCAAGAATTAAGGTAAGTGTGTTTTTTTAAAATGGAGAGATATTTCTGCTCACTTGTGTGACTGTAGCATTCTAATGCAGCTTTCTGTAGCTTACTGTTTTTTTTTGTTTTGGTTTGAACTGGAAGATTAGAAGACATCTCATCCTTAGAGGTCTTGAAATGGTGCAGAGGATCTTCATAGGAAATGAGAAACACCTTTTTTGGACCCCAAATGGTAGAGGGCAGGGTAAAACTCCTGCTAACTGCATTAACCTGTGCCAGGACTTGGGCCCCGACCACAAAATGGGGTGAAACAAGCTCTGTGGCAGCTCCGTCCCGGCCGTGGTGAACGCAGTCTGCGATGCTCGTACAACGCTGGGTAAATGTTGCGTGGTTTGGTTTTGTTCTTAGTAGCAAAGGTGCTGCTGTTGTGCAACTCCAAGTTTCCCAAGAAATCTCCAGCGCTTCCTCCTCCCGAACGCCATGGGTGTTGATTTGCAGCTGGCCCCTGTGGGATGAAGTCACCAGGAGAAAGCTGCTGCCTTCCTGTGTCTGTTTTCCTGCGCAGCCTCGTTGCTGCACTGATTTCGCCAGAGCGGGAACGCGTTTCTAGTCTGACGGTTTCTTGCGTTCGGAAATCCTCCCACAGCGCTGACCTTTCTAGATGCCGTTTGTTGCCTTACGGGAAGGAGGCGGCTCCAGTTGCCTCGCGCCGGCCGTCAGAGAGAGGCGGACGTGGCCACGTGCCCCGGGAGTTGGGGACAGCTCGGTCCCCTCCTGTGTGCGCCGTGGAGCAGCAGCACAAGCAGCTGCACATGGGGTAACGTGAGCTCTTCAATAGCTCTGTTTAGGCTGTGCCTGGGCGCTCGGCGATGGGTCCTGATCCATCAGCCTTCCCGAGAGAACCGCTGAAAAGCAGCCCACCGCCAGCTCCCCTGGCTTTGCAATCCCCATAGGCCCCTCAAAGCGCAGGGGAGGCAGCAAGGGGAGTATTTGGCACTTCCCCGTGGAATGCAACAATCCTAAACGTGGTTCGAAAGCGCTCCGAGCTCACATGCTGGCACCGGCTCGCCGCGGCGGCTGCCAGGTTCCCTCCCACGCGCGTTCGGCCTCGAAGGCGATGCGATTCTGGATGCGGGACAGTTAATCAACTGCAGGAAAATGGATGTTTTGGAGACTGTTCCTGTGCTGCGAGGTGTTTGCAGTTCAATAAAGCGTCGCATGCCGTCACGTATAGCATACTTGCGCGACCCTGCTGGCTGCCTGCGCTTTGGCTTTTGTTCTTGGCTGCAGTTTAGCATTTCTCAGTGTTGAATTTCTCTCTTCTGCCGCCGTTCCTGTGTGGAGGATGGGAGGGAGGAGGCACGAGCTGTACTGGGAAGGGAGCTCGGCGCCGACTGCTGTGCTGCCCGGGCAGGAGCGGGAGAGGAGAGCTGGCGTCCCCGGGGCCACGTGCAGGACTGTTTGGGCAAGGGCAGAGCCGCAGGCAAGCAACCCACGGGGAGGAGGTCCCTGCGGACCTAAACGGGGTGTTGGGGCTACGGCACGAGTGAGCTGAAGCCTCCCTAAAAGGATCCTCCAGAGGTGGTGTGAATATTTGCATCTTGTTGCATAGGATTTGGGTAACAAAAGCGATGCCTCCTTTCAGCAGGAGCAGTCTGTAATCAACATGATACCCAAGTGGTGTGACAGTGCACATGTGCGCATGGCCAGTGCATGGTCAGATGTGCAACTCCAAAACACTCTGTCTGCATTAGTTCTTGATTTGGAAGGCCTCCGTTTGCCTTAATTTTACTTTATCTATGTCATTTAAATGAAGATGTGAAATGGATAGTCAAATAATAGAGCAGTTTATATCTCCTAGTATAATATCCTGAAGAGACTGCAAAAAGACACCCTGGTGGATAAAGAAAGATTTCGTTTTTCACATCAGCTTTGCATAGATTGAAGTCTCCATCACTTTACCATTTTTGAAGTTGCTTAAATAATACATTTTACAGCTCCATGACAGTTGAAGATTTGAATGCTAGTTGTATTTACTCATTTGCAAACGTTTATAGAATTTGGCAGCTCTGTGAACCTTAATTCTCTTGAGCACCAACGTCAGTCTTTGTAGGGTACCCACCAAGTCAGTGCTGGAAACGTGAGGGGCCGAGGCTGCTCTTGTGAAAGCTTTTCCCCACAACACACTGTTCTGTGCAGCAGCTTTTGCCCTTCATGCTGGCGCCGCGCTCTTCCTGCACGCCGTCCCGGCAGCTGGGCGAGCTCCACCGAGCAGGGAATGGAAGCTGCGGCTCAGGAAAGGCCGGGGCTTGCGGTCGTGGGAGGTATGCGGCCGCAGGCTTGCCCAGAAGCAGCCGAGGTGAACTTCGAGGGAACCTTTGGAGAAGGAGATGCTTCTGCTCCCAGCCCTGAGCAGTAGGGAGGGAGGGGGTGTTCGCATTGACAGGACTACCACGCTGTGTCTGGGGAGCAGCCAGACCTGTTGTCACTGCCTCAAGGTAGGCAGGGAGGAGGCAAAGGCTGCTGCAGGGGTGGGCACTGGCGGGTATCACCGGCAGTGCTGCTCTCCCCCTCACCTGCAGCGAGAGCCGTGGGGAGGCCTCTGCGCCGCTGGCCCTGCAGCACCTCTCATGCCCAGGCAGGAGCCGCGCGACGGCTCGTGGTAGAGGAGCAGCGAGGGCGTCTGCGCAGGGCGTTCGTGAGCCGGTACTGCGGCCCCTGCGCACTCCGTTACAACTGCTGATGGCATGGTAGGGTTACAGCGTTTTTAGGGCTTGGCTGCTGAATGAAGCCTGGAATTGATTCTCCCTGCCCTTCTGGGAGAGAGCCTTAGCGTCCCATGGGCCTTTCTAGAGGCTTCAGGGAGCAAGTGTGTTCGGAAGGTCCCTGTGCACAGAGGCACAAGCCTGCCTGGGGTCTCGTTTCTTGAAATCCTCGTGACAGGTATTTCCTGGGGCTATGCCGGCTGCACAGCTCCTGGCTTGACCTGGACCTCCACCATTCCTAGCACCGTGTTGTGCCCCAAGGCCTCTTCCAGCATTTGCAGCATGAAGAGATACAAACCAGGACCGGTCCAAGAATTTATTCAAGTCCTTGAGCCAAAGTGAAGCATCTCCTCCTTTCTTACAGATTTGTAACACCCATTTGGGCTCACTAAGTCACAGGGAACACCCATACAAAGCAACCTGGTTAATTTTAATATGTCCATATGCTTCTTTCCATCACTGTTTTCCCCACCTTCATGGTGGTCCTTTTGCAAGGCCGATTTGCCTGAAAATAAATGAGGCAAACTCTGTGACTAATGATTGTTAAGCCTGACATTTTTCCCCTTTCTGTAAAGCAGGGGGAAAAAAAAAATCTGTTCTCAGTTCTTTTGCCTAGGTGTGAAACTTGCCAGATGGTTTTCAAACTTGGTAGGTGCTTAATTCCCAGGAAGAAGTCTGGTCTGTCTCCACAGTAGTGAACCAGCTTTTCCAGAAGATGCTAGTGCTGTAAGAAAATGTCTTTGCTCATCCAAGTGATCATTTCCATTGCCCTGTCATCATCCTGACTGTAAGGTAATGCAAGAGGTAAACATCATTACATTTCATTCTGTTTTACTAGCAAAAAAGCCATTTTTGATTTATTAACATCTCCCAAGAATATCTGAGAATGCCTTTATTTTTTTTCTACTTGGGGCTTAGCCTGTGGTGCCTCCTATCCGATGTTGGCACGGTGAGAGCTCACGGGGAGAAGGACTGAACCCTGCTAGGAAATTCCCCAACCCTCTGGGTTATTTTTGTTATGGGGATGGTTGCCGGGTGTCATTTTAGCCCAGACATCCGTGCTTGCTGTGGAGGCATAGGGAGGGAGCATCGTGGCTGCGGAGCAGGGGAGCACGTCTTTGGAACTGGGTTTACTGGCATGCCCAAAATGATAATGTCACAGCTTTACTGAGCATGGACTTTTTCTACAATGGGGTCTAAACCACTTCTTTTGTATTATATGCACATGCATCTACATAAATATATATATTTTTGTCTTCTAAAGTTCTTGGTGGTCCAGGACAGGAAGCATTATTACATTTTAAACATATTTAGTGTTTTGTGGAAGGATCACGTAGCTAAAAAGTCAGCGATGACTTGCAGCTAGCCTTACTCTCTTGGAAAGCAGCTGCTTTGGAGTTACATGAGGAGCTGCACGCAGGGTGGCACCGCCGTGGCCACGCTATGTTGGCCTGTGTGAATCGGCGTGAGCCGCAGCGCGGCCCCAAGCACCCCTCTGCCTCTAGCCATGCTCCTGAGAACGGCGGCAGCCCCGTCCCTTCTGCCTTGAGGTTTGTGTGAGTTAGTTAGTTATTGCAATAATGCTTTAATATCGGTGCTTCTAAAAACACTTCCTATTAATAATGAAAATATCCTGGCTGTGGTGGGAAACTTCGCTGCATTTACAGAAATCCTGTCAAGGATAGAACAGATTCCCACGTTATCAGCCAGAGTTGTTTTATATTATTGTCATTCTTTAAATAGCTGAGAGTGAAAACTGACACGTTTTATCAGGACAGCTTTCTGTACTGCGCTTTTCTCTTTGAAATATTCTGCATAATTTAAATTTGTAGAGTTTTTTGTCCTAGGGCAAAATCTGGTAAACAAAAACTAGAAGTAAATAATGTACAAACTCCTTTTCACACACAAATGCGTGAGTTTTGGGTTGTTTGTTTTTTTAATCTGTTTTTTTCCATGTGTTGGGAAATCTCGAGGGACCTGATAGACAATTCTTGCTTATGTAAAGGAAGAACCAGTATCCCTAGGCTACGGCAGAAGCAATTTACAGACATCTTAATGGCAGATAAACAGGTGCCGGTGTCATTTCTCTGTTTCTGCTGAAAGCTGATTAGAGGTGTGTAAACAAGGCTGGAATGTTTTAGCCATCCCGGTTTGTGTAGAGTACTGAAAGCCTTGGAAGAGGAAGCGAGCGCGATGCATCCTGCAGTCACAGATGCACTGTGAATCCCTGGGGTAGGGATTCACAGGACAATGTTCCATAAATTGGATGTTAGAGCTTTTGCCTATCACTGTGTCCCATAAAGACCATGACAGGGTTTTGTCTGGCTATGCCAGTTCTCGGGGGGCCACTTTCCCACAAGGACCCCTCCCTGCAAGGTGTGGGGAGCTGTCGGGATCCCTAGTAGCTGTAATCACAGCCCAGGAGGTTACTCACAGCGGGCTAGAGGTGACAGGTTTAGTTTCAAACTGCCCCACACTTGGTTCATTTCAAAAGTGCACGAATGCTATCGGGGACATATCAGGGACAGAGCAGAATTGTGCTGTTACTTTCCCTTTGGAAAAATCCTTGTTTGTGAGATCCATTCACAGTGAGTCCCTTGAAGCCCAAATGGAAGGCGAGTTAGCACGAACATTTCTCATAAACAAAGCAAACATATTTTAAGGTCTGGAAGCAGAGCTTGTAGCGTGCATTTCCCCTTCACTGGTGTCTCTATAATTTCTAATTCTCTTCATGCTGGAAAATGAAGTCCCCAGATGTTGAAAATTATTTTTCCTCTGATATTTCTGCTGTGAACCCAACAGGGAAGGTTTGCAGCCCTGGTAGGAAACCTCTTCTCATGAATTTGTCAGTCTGTTTCCAACTCAGGCACTAACTTTAGTTCAGCAATAAAGCAGCCTCCAGATGTCTGAGCATGGTACTAATAGCTAAGTTCCCCCATTTGTTCTCAAATTATATCCTTTTGCACTGCAGTTAGCGTTCTGACAGACAGCAGCATATTGGGAACCGGGCTGTTCGTGCAAGGGTGATGACAGCCACACAGCTCAAACGCTGAAATCTGTTTTTCAGAGAGATGCATGTATGTACTGAGGGAAGAGGTGAGGCCTTGGATACACAAGTCGGTAAAATAAGGCAGTATTAGCTGCCTAATTTCTGAGACACTTTGCTAGAGTTTTACAGTGTGCACATGGGGGTAATTTGCTCTCTGTCCCAGTGAGATCCAGCGAGATGGTCCTTGCAGTCACTGTGCCTGCGGTATCGAGCGCTGTCTCTAGCCTTGGATGTAAGGTTCTCCCAGCTTGGGTTTTTAGGCCCTTTATAGGGGCCTTTTAAGGGCCTAACCTCAGCCTTGAGAAGCTCTGGCAGGTGCTGCAGAGACTCTGGTTTGCGTTTGCTCCTTTCCTGACGCTCCGTGGCCTGCTTTGTATCCGCTTAATTGCATTTCAGCGCAAGCCAACTTCATTAATGGTTTCCCTCAGGATATCCAATAGCAGTGTATCGGATTCCTCGCTGAAATCCATAAATGTTAAATTGTCTCAATTCATTTCTTTAACTTTTTTTTTAAGTTTTTTTTTTTTTTAATGCAATTACGCTTGTCTGGCAATATTTTCTTTTAATGAACATATGTTGTTTGCCTGTCAAGTTGTGAGTCACCTTGACCTCATTTCGAGTTAACATTTCATGCTTTGTAGTGAAGAAGACGCTTTCTTGCCACATCGCCTGTAGAAAAATTCACTTTTGGTGCCAGGCACTGGAGAGGTTAGTTCCAGCTTAGCAAACCACACAGCTTTTTCTCCCTCTGCACGAACAGCCTCTTTGTCAGGGGGCTGCTGAGTGGGCTGCTGCCCGTCTGTGCAAAGTGTGCAGCTCCGTGGGAGGACGTGTGGTGGGAAGAGGAGGGAAGGGACGAGCCCGCGGGGCGCATCCCGCAGCAGGGAGATGGGGACGGTTCCCGGCACAGGCGCAGCGAGCTGCCTTGGTGGGACCCGTGAACTAGAGGCAATGGCCACAAACTGAAGCATAAAAAGTTCCACAGGAGCTTAAGGAAGAACTTCTTGACTCAGAGGGTGCCAGAGCACTGGAACAGGCTGCCCAGAGAGGTTGTGGAGTCTCCTTCTCTGGAGATCTTCAAGACCCGCTTGGACGCAGCCCTGTGCCACGTGCCCTAGGTAACCCTGCGTGTGTAGGGGTTGGACTAGATGATCTCTAGAGGTCCCTTCCAATGTTAAGGACTCCATAATTCCATGAGTGTGTCGTGAGTTGCCTGCTGGATGTAAAAGTCTTGGGCTGTCTGGGTCAGTTTCGAGGGGGCTGAACCCTGCTAGTCCCCTCACATGAAATCAGGCGGGCCAGAACCAGTGGACATACGTCTTATGCACAAGCACTCTAGATCTGAAAAACTAAGGTGCATGAAATTGAGAGCCTCGTTTAAATGCAAGTGCTGCTATAAGGCATGTATCAGGCACTCTGGAAGATGAGCACTAATAAGAAACAACAAATCAGACAGGCATGACAGCTCTCGCCGTAAGGAGTCATTACTCAAGAACCTATCTTTTTATAAGGTGTCAGCAATTCAAAGCAATCTAGTGCATTTTGGGTGTGTAAAAAAAGGCTTTATAAGTCCTGCAGTGCATCTGCCTACAGACACTAGCCTGCTATAGGGCAAGAGGGAATGATTTTTTTGTGGATTAATAAGTATAAATAGATTAAAGGGGAGAAGGGAGGGGTAAATGGCCAGTTTCCATGTGGGAGGAAGCTCTTTGGTGGGAATCCAGAGCAGTCCAGGCCCTTCAGTGAACTCATGAGTGTCTGGGAAAATGGGTGATGTCTAGTGAGCGACAGAAGCTTGCCAAGGATTTCAGATTACGTGGGACCTTCCCAGATGATGTTATTCAGGATTGTTTGGGGTGGCTGGACTGAGATTGTTGCACTTCAGAGTGGCTAGATTAAAAGAAATAAAAAGCAGGGGGAAGGTTAGGACAACCCAAGCCACCAACACAAGTACTTTGTATTATCAGAAACTCCATTCAAAGTCCAACAGCAGTAGCAAGCAGCTCTGGGGATGCAGACCCTGGCTTGGGCTCTGCATGAGCTGTCGCCATACAAGTGAAGAGGTAGTAAAGGTAATTTGGGGTAGTTTTATGAAAATGGTCACTCAGTGCTGCTAATTAACACATGCACCAAAGTCTTCCTCCTTGATGACCAGCAGGCTGGATTCTCCTTATCGGAGGTTTCTTGCTTTTTGTAACGGATCCTCCTCACCTTATTGTGTTAAGTAATTGAAGTTTCATTTTTCACTTCCTTCCACTTCCTATTTATCCTTCTCTCATGTGGGCATGAGGGCGCCTTCCAGTTTCTAGACGTGCTGTCTTGTTTGGGCACCCTCAGCAAGGCTTTTGCTCAGAGCTGTCTGAATGACTTTCTGTGGATACTTTCTTTTGGCCAGCTTGGACAATGTTTCCTTAATGTGAGATAATTTTGCTTCCTCTAGTTCAAGAATGTTCCTAATCCAGCAGAGATGTGGCACCAACTAGGATTTTGGGCAGCCAGGGTGATACATAGTTTGCAAACGCAGGGCTGTCAGGACGGTTCTGCTCTATAGCCCGGTTATCTAGAGTAGCTATTTCCAGTTTGTCCTGTTTGCTCAGTTTTCTCTTGACATCAGTAAACTTGGATGAAGTTTGAGAATTACACTGGAAACAGTTATTTGATAAGAACAGTAAAACCCATTTCATAAAACTTTAATTTCTGGAGGATTAGGTCTTTATGAGCTTTGTTTGGAAGTTGACTGCGTACTGCTTAAAATCAACTTCTCTCAAATAATCAGAAAAGACCCTTTTGGTTGAAAAGCCTCTTGAAATCTCCCATGTGACTTTTCACTATTTATTTATTTTAATAAATTTCAGCGTTTACAGCCTTCTGACATGGGTGTGAATGTTTAAATCGGGCTCGGGCTGCTGACTGGTGCAGAGGCTGTGACGGAAGAGTCCCTTAAATTCACTGACTTGAGAGCTGTATAGAAAAATAAGAGAGAAGTGGTAAATAATCCTTTTCTGGAGAATTGCATGCTGAGAGCAGAGCTCGTTGCCTTGCGAGCCGCTCTCCTTGAAGAGCTGTGTTCGGGATTGTGCAGCCGGCCAGCCAGGTGCCCCACGTGGCAGAGGGAAGCAGGATCCATCGTTCGCTTTATGAAATTACAGCAGAAAAATGAAGCATGTCCATGGACTTCCATGGTTGGATAAGGCCTCCTAGATGAAGGCCCTATCTGTATAACAAGCCGGTCTTACACAGAAATATAATACAGCACAGGAGCGGTTCCTTCTTCCTGCTGACATTTATTCAGCAGTTTTTTCCCTGCAGATTTGTTCACTCCATTGACTGCACAGATGCGTTTGCTATTCTGTGCTGAGCTGACCCAGGTTTAAAAACCCTCAGAGGGTTTTTCAGTAGAGTCGCTTTTCATTAATGCTTTGTTGATAATATATTCAGGAAGATGAAAGGAAATAAGTCTTCTACTGTGCCATTTGGAGAAGTTGCTAAGGATTAATAAGGTTATTATTTTTTCATGGAAATTATAATAGCTGACCTTTAAAAGAATGGCTTTATTGTTCTGACAAGATACTGAAGACCGTTTCAGGACCTGATTATTTTCAATCAAAATGATTTTTCTCAGTTTTAGCTTATGCTTGAGGAATGTAAATTATTTTATTGCTTACAGTTACTCGTGTCATACCACTGACATGACAAACAAGAATTTAAAAGGAAGAAAAAGTAGCTGTTTTTTCTGCCTTTCTGTTTTGCTCCCCATCTCCTCCAAGCCTGGTAGAATGTGAGTGCAGGTTGGAAATAAGATGGTACCTCTGCGATGCAAGGTGTCCTGGGCGCCCTGGAGCTCAGCTGAAGCTTCCGACGTGGAATGCAAAGACAGAATTATCTGTATACATTAACTGCTGATTACTTATCCTAATCTAAAGAATGGTTGTGACTGTGTGAGTCACAAATATTTGCTTTAGCCTGTTTTAGAGTGAAGCTCCCTCCCTGAATGTATAAATCCTTCCAGGAAACACAGTGGTGAGCAGGAGTGCTCCCTGCTTGGTCCTGCTGAGCTGCACTGACCTGATAGAAGCAATTTCTTTTCTGCAGGTGTCAGTAAAAAGGGGCTTAGGTGCAAAAACACTTGTTTGAGCCTTTACCTCTGACTTGAGGTAGAGTTATAATGAGCTGCTTTATGCTTCCTGCTGCTAGGCTCAGTTCATCCACAGCATTAAGGGCATCCGGAGGGAAAGTGTGAAGAATCTGGTAGAGGGGGAGAAAGGCGTACAGGAAAATACTGTATTTCTTGAATGCCAACCCGCCATGGTCCTCTCAGTCCTTCATTAACCTTGATCTCCCCTGGTGTCGCCGTGGGCTGTGATTGATTGATTGATTTTTAGCTCTCTAGGTGCAATACATATGCTCTGTGTTTGTGCCTGGAAAAGGCCCAACGTGTTTATGGCATTGGCCCATCAGTAAGTGAGAGCTGCTCATGCCCTCCCCGTTCACACTCCCCCTTACCCCGTTTTTGGGGCTGCCCTTCCTCACCTCTGGGGCCACTTTACCCACTCAGGGAGGAGATCAACCCCCTGCTCCTCTGGTGCCGCCACTGCCAGCTGGCCAAGCTGTGTGTGGTTTTTTATATGCACGCACACGTATGTGTGTGCGTGTGTATATATATTTATGTAATAGTTCTGGATAAGCTAAGGCAGTTGTGAGAACTTCTCCATTATTTTTTATTGCCTTTGGCAGAGTTTGAAACCATGTGAAAAGCAGCCGTGTTGGCCTGTGGTCCTTGAGGAACAGGGAAGAATCGGCGTCTGCCAAATGGAAAAGGATAAAGCTGGCGTAATGACATGTTGCAATTGCAAAACCTACCACAGTAGATTAGGGCTGTAGCAACCTCCTTCCTGTTGCGAAAGGCTCTAGCCTGGGCTTTCTGGTGTTTCTTGGCGTTTCGCTGCTCGAGAGGAGGTTCTCCTCGCACCCCGTGAGGAGCGTGGCCGAAGGGCTGAGCTGCATTGGGGCAAATCCCAAAGAAAGGAGGGATACTGACGGCGGGGTTGCCTGTTGGGTCCAAGACCTGCCATTTCCGTGGGTGGCAGTGGGCTCCTCCTGCCCCGCTTCCCTTGCGTAGTGTTTATGCAATTAGATTTGCACTTTCTTTCATTATGTTTTACATCGCTAGCTGCCTGGGCTCGCAGCTCGCCACCGCATCCGTGCGCTCCCCAAGCCCCGGACCTCTGCCGCCTCCAACAACAACAACAACAAACCCCGAGGGCGCCGGCTGCAGCCCCTGCGTTAGCTGGGCTCTTCCCGCGGATGCCTGGCAGTGCTCCCTTCCTCCCGCTCCAAGTCCGCCCGCAGGAATGAGCACAGCTGATCGCCGGGATGAGGCTCGGCTCTGGGTGGGTGCGCTGGCCAGGGAGATTTTCTTCTTCTTTTTTATTTTTCTCTTTTTTTATCCTTTTTTTCTCCTTTCTTCCCTTTGATCCTGGTTGCTCCCTGCCCCAGCGTTTCGGGGGCGTTTCGCCTTTCCTGAGTTCAAAGCTGGCGGAAGGCACAGGCGGGAGCAGCTCATCGCCCCCAGTTCCACAGCCAGGGCTCCCCAAGGGCTCTTTCCAGTGCTAATGCTGTTAGCAAATAATTTTGCATTGAGTCAAAGTATCAAGCTCTTTCCCAGCTCTGTCCAGGTGGGACCAGTGGCTGTTAGGGAAAAACAGTTTATAGCCGTGTGCGAGCTCAAGGAAAGCCCTGAAGATGGGCAAGGTCCTGCTTGCTGACTTCTCCCTCATCTCTTGTGAGCTTAACTGGACTTTCTTAAGGAAATCTGGTATTTATGGAAATATCTTGTTCTCTGTGAAGCTACAGAGTCTGTGTGAGCTGACAAAGCACCGCACTTGGAGAGTATGGGGCAGATGAGTTGCAATACAGTGAAAAGGAGCGGATATTTTGGGACTTCCAAAGAGGGTATTGCCTCCTTCCATGCATGGTGGAAAAGCCATAAAGCAAATAGGAAATAATAGGCTGTTTCTCCGCTGTTGATGTGAAATGACAGGAGGGAGGAGGGGGGTTCTGAATTGCAAGGGGTCAAGCAAAACTGCACCCATGACCTTTCTAAAGGAAAACTGAGAAGGTTGGAAACGTGTGCCTGCCGATGGGATGGTTCTGGGCTGTCGAGGAGGTTGTGCCTCAGCAGACTGGGGTGTGTTGCTGGTGTTACTCGATTCCCTTGGCCATAAGCACCTTGTACACAAGCACTGCGCCCATCCCCGGCGCGCTGGGTCACGGCTGCAGCGGGAGCCCGAGGAGCAGGTCGTGGTCAGGGTGTCTGACGCGAAAGGGGTGGCGCGTCACTGCGGTGGGGCTGCGTTCCGGGGCCGCCGGGACGCGGGATGGTGCGAGGGAAGAGGGCGAAGGCCAGAGGAGCCCGGGCTGGGCGGTGAGGGCGGCGTTTCCGCCTCTTTGGCAGTGGGCGGCTCTGGGATGAGATGCCGCAGCCTGGTGTTGCCGGATGCGGCAGGCATGAGGTTACTCCTGCGGGTTTCCCCGCAGGTTATTCCTGCGGCGCTGGCCCTCGGGCCGCTTCCCGGCACGCGGGGTTACAGCGGGAAGCCCCAGCTGGAGGAAGCCGCTTCCGCGCTGTCGCAGCTATCAGCAGCGCAGATCTGCTTTTTCAGGAGACCGGCCCCTCGCCTGCTCCAGAAATCCCTGGTTTGCTTCCCGACAGCCGCAGGAACGCGTATGCGCTTTCCCTGGAGCGTGCAGTGAGCAGGGTTCCTCGTTCGCTCTGTTTTTTACGGCCATCTTCGAGCAGGCCTGAAAGCAGCGCCGGGTTTTCGCCCCTGGGCTTGTGCTCCGTGGCACGGGAGAGCCGCCAGCCGCAGCAGCACAGCCCCCCTTCTACCCTGCTGCGCCGCTAGATGGGGAAATTGTATTTATGGATTCGGGATGCGACATGGAGCCCAGAAGCTCTGCGGGAAGCGGCTGCACTGAGGGCACCAGCGGGAGAGGCATGGGCAAGGCCAGGCGCTGCCTGCTCCCCTGGGCAGCCGCGTCCCTCGCGCTCCTCGCAGGGAGCTCGGCTGCAGAATCCTCCCTTGCGGCTTCTCCGGCACGCGGAGCAGAGCGGGGGCCTCCAGGTGCAGGCGCTCCATGGAGGCTTTCCCCTGGGATTTATGGAAAGGCTTCCATCAGGAAAAGCCATCAGGGACGTGGCAGCAGGCTCGCTGCGAGGAAGGGCCCCAGCGTGTCCTCGCTCATCAGGAGTCTTCAGCACAGCGGGGATGATGCCTCTCACACGATGCCCCGCGTCTGGTGGGACGCTGTGTGCGCTCCTGGATTTTGGTTTTGTGGGGTTTTTGCACATGCATGGTGAGAGATAACAGATAAAACCATAAAGCTTGTAAAATCTCCAGATAAATAGCTGGAGTCCAGGCGCGCAGTGCCTGTAGCTTGCTGCAAATGCCTGGTTTGTGGTGAAGAGCAGTGTTCCCTCAAGCCCGAGTTAGCTGCAGTGTGGAGCGGTCAGCGTGTTGTTTCCAAGCGCCTCCCTGATGGGTCAGGCTCCCAGCACAGCGGGGAATGGTCCTGCTGTGCTTTAGCTACAACTGATTTAACTAAAGCACAGATGTATCTTGTTTGATTTCTGGAATGACTTACTGAACTTGGGTCTGTGCTTTCCACCATCTAGACATCTAGATGGTTTGTACAATTTGCATATTCAATTAAAAATGATTTGCTTCTCTGACCTTTACTAAGCAGCACGAAGTTCAAATCGCTGCCTGCTCGGTTGTACCCGCTGTTATTGGCAAGAGCCCATTAATTACTGAATTACCTTTGAATTTTTGAGGATTAGTATTTACAGTGCTAAGTCCCCAAATATTGTGATGCGGTGTATAACCACTCCTCAGCCCTGAGACTCTGTTAATCGTAAAGCCTGAGTGTGAACAGGGCAGGTCACACGTGTTTTCGTCCCCCGACCCTTGCTGATGCCTGGGTGGCTGCTTAACAGGGAGTCGGAATTCAGGAGTTGGAAGGGATCGGCTGGAGTCCGTCACTACTGCCTCTTCCTTCCCTCCCCGAGAGAGCAGCGCTGTGGCCGCCAAGCCGATGGAGGTTGGAGAGCTCTGTTCTGACACAGGTAACAGCTGCAGTAAATTTCAGTTTCCTTTCATCAGTGAGTAGATTTTTTTTCCTGTTCCATTTGGGAAAAGTGCGGTTCAGCTGCGCAAGGGCAGCTCAAAGTCGTGCAGCTAATGGTGCTGCTCTCAGGTGGAGGCACCTTTTTGCTACCTCTCCCTAACGGAGTGGGCCGCCTCGGCGCGGAGCTGGTGCAGCAGATGCCTAAATGAAGGTCTGGAAGTGCCCGCTGGGGCCTTACATAAGCCTCTTGCTTTCTCCAGGCCAAGCGCATAGATAAATAATAAATGCATCTCTGCTGGTGTGGCTGGGCAGGCCTGCCCCCGAACAAACGCCTACTTGTTCTGATTAAAATGTCCCGAGTGTCATAAGCCAAAACTAAAACGTGTTGTTTTCCCTCCTGCTTTTTTTCCCCCTCTTTATTTGAGTCTCCTCTCTGGCTCGGCTCTCAGCGGCCTCAGCAGCACGCGCAGCTGCGAGCTGAACAGCGGCGTTGTGCGACCTCGCGGGCACGTGCGTGGCGTTGCGTGGCACGGCCCGGCACGCGGGCCCATTCCCAAGGGAAGGGAAGGGGGTGGCGAGGGGAAGCGGCGTTCCCACCGGCTCCGCACGATGCGCCCGGGCTCTGCTCGGGTAGATTACGACCCCTTTCCTGCAGCAGGTCCCTCGTCCCAGGAGCCGAGAGCGACGGCGTGGCGGGCGGCCTTGCACGCTCCATGGTGCATTTGGGTGGCTGGATGTCAGCACCTCAAGGAAGCGTTTAATAACCGCAGAGACCGCTCATTCCAAGCCTTAAAGACACCATGAAGGAAAATATTTGGCTTGGGCTTGCCATAATTTGAGAAGTCTGAGCCAGTTGCCAGCCTGGCAGGTCCCCCCTCCACATTGCCCAGAGGGAAGGGGCTGGGAAGCACCCAGCTCACTTAGGACCTTATCTAAGGGGAAAAGCAGGTCAATGTCAGCGGCCACGGCACCTCGGTTCCTCTCGCATCCGCTCACCTCGGGGCTGGCTCTGCCGTCCTCAGTGGCTTCTGGCCTGAGGCACTCAGCACGAGTTGGGAGTGATTCACAGTGCGAGCTGTTTTAAAAATAAAAATCAATGGTGTTTTTGACATAAGACACCTTTTAAAGCTCTGACCTACATCCCTGTGTGGATAAGCAAAGAAACCCAATAACGGTTCCTCACCCAAATGGGTGCAGGTTTTGGTGTTGACTTCTGTAGGGCCAGAATTTCCTGCTTTGTGGTTTTGAGTGTTCTTTGCTTTAGCATTGAAACTGCCAGTTGTGGTTTGTGCTGCTAAGAAGTCACACGTAGCATGAAAAATGCATCTTCCTTTTAAACATCATCTTTTAGGGAAGCCTTCAGCAGGCCTGGAAATGACTCTTGATTAAAAGGATTTACTGAAAAGCGCTGGGATAAAATACGCACCTTCTGAATCAGCACACTAAATAGATGCAGATTTGTGATAAGCCCATGTGTGGACTTGAGCAAATTATTCTCCTTTTGATAGGAATGCAGCACCTAGCAGAAACCCTAGCTGGAAGTTAAAATCTGCTACATTTAACAAACAAACAAAAAAAACCCCCAAACTCTACGGAGCAATATGGCTTGTGGCTAGTAACTGCGTACCTGCAAGCAAGAGTTAGCCAAATTAAGCACTAATTCCTCTGTCCTGTGCTTCCCTCTCCATAGCTGGGTTTTGCTCTGTGGACACGTTATTGCAGTAGATTTAGAAGCTTTTCTCCTCTCCTCAGCCTGGAGAAGCCCAGGTTTGTGATGCTGGCGGTCAGCGGGGAGCAGGAGAGGCCGAGCCGCGATGCTGGAGGACGTCCGTGCTCCCAGACAAGCCACAGCTGCTCGGCCAGCGAGGAGGTACCGCAGAGCTGCGGGGGGAGAGGGGAAAACGGCTTGACGGGGCGCGAAACAGCACAGCGCCAAGCTGCGTTTCCCATCTCTCCGAGGGAGCTTGTTTCCAAAAAAGATACAAATAAGAGTGTTTTCAGGCAGAATTAATTTCACCCCTCACAGTCCAGTGGGCACATCGTTTTGATGGAGCCGCGGACGCACCTCCACCGGTGTGTTTACCTCCATTTGTAGATATATTTGCAGGCAGCGTGCCCTGGACCTGTGTAGAGCTCTGCAAGAAGGAGCCCGGCTTGTCTGGAGCGCAGCTGAGCTGTGTGGGGGAGCTCTGCTGCCAGCGTAGTGCCGAGGCCGCATGCTGCGTATGGTGCAGCTGAGGCCAGGGGGTGCCTGGCCCATGTAGCCTGAAAGCCGGGTTACCCTAAAAACCAGCCCCAGCAGTACAGCAGCCAACTGCTGGGCTGGTGGAAATGAGGAACTTGTGAATGTCAAAGCCTGGGTCTAAGTGACCTTCAGTCCCAGGCTTGAGAACTTGCTCAGCTGGTGGATGAAGGGTGGTGTGCAGCTTCTGTTGATATGGTTAATTTTACACTGTATCACTCCAATATGATTTTAGGATTTTATATTGCCCCATGAGGCTGTGGTATCTCAGGTATGCTCACCAAGCTACAGCAATGTGAAATCCTTTGGGAAGCTTTTTTTCTCTGGTACACAGGACAAAGTCTGTGTGGGGTAGGACTTCTCACACCGAGTGGTTTTGCTGATTTTTCTATCGCATCGGGCAAAGATATGTGAGATGCTGAGGAGCAGCCGTGGAGCAGGCAAGTGCTCACAGCAAAGATGTACAAACAGAAATCTGTCCAGGAATTCTTCCCCCATGGGGGCCGAAAAGCGATGCAGGGCAACGATGCTCCCGGGCTGTGCTTGAGGGCCCCTCTCTGTGCTCAGTGCCGCCGCATCCATCCTGGTGCAGGCGGCAGTGTCCCTGCGACCCAGCTGCGGCTTGAGGTGCTGCCAAGGTGGGAGGAAAAAAATAAAAACAGGGGGAACACAACCCTGCCTTTCTCCGCTGCCCTCTTCCTGTCCATCCCGGCCTGGATGGGTGCCTGCACGCTTGGGAGCTGTGGCTCTCCTCCCTGCCCCGGGGAAGGGCTGGGTTAACCCAGCGCTGCCTTATCGCTCCCTCCTGCAGCTGTGCGCTCCAACCTTATCTTGTTTTCCCGTTTGCGAGGGCTGTAGAGGAGGCTCCCCGGAGATGGTGCGATGCTGAATTGCTGGGAGCAGGCGGGAAATCGGCTCCCTTCCCATCCAGGCGGCTCTGGGAAGCCCCTCGAAAGGGGCCGAGGCAGCAGTGCTGACCTGTGAGCTCTGTGGTGGCTTTTTGCCCAGGACTGACGTGCGTTTTGCACCAGTGCCACCACAGCCCTGGGGAAAGAGCATCAGGAGCGGGAGTCTGGGCCCTTGGTTGCTTTTGGATGAGAAATGCTAGGATTGGGTTGTTTGCAAACTCAAACTTCTCCCACTGACACGGGGGCCTTCGGAAACGCTTTGGGGTACGTTCTGCCCAGGCCCTGCTGGGAGAGGTCAGAAATGCCTCTCTCTGGGGAGGCAGATTGCGGCTCCGTAGCCCACAAGAGCCAGGAGGACGGAGAGTGATGTGGGGCAGGTCGCGGGCAGCACTGGAGCATCCGTTTGCGGACCAAGGAGGGGGAGTGGTGTTTCCCAAGGGAAATGGGGGTTGCCTGGATGTGAGGGAGGGGAGATGTTCTTGGCGCCATGGGCAGAAGGGCGAAGAGCTACAGGAGAGCCCCACTGATAGTAGGGGGAGATCAATGGATGTTCAAAATTCTGTGGATTCCTCTTCTCTCTCACTGGCACCAGCATTAGGTCAGCGCACAGAAACCCCTCAGTGCAGCCATTGCCTTCCACTTTGATTTCAGCCTCTTCCCTGGAGGTATTTCTGCCCTGTACAAACAGCAGGGCTAAGCTTGATGCTCCCCTGTGTGAGCAGTGCCCTGGGGACAGGAGGTGTTGGGAGGGCGCTTGGTCCTGGTTCCCGTGCTCGGATCATCCTCTTGCTGACTCCCTGGTGCCCACGATGCCCCCGAGCGCCTCCCCGTCCTGCTGCCTCCTGCTTATCGCTGACTCTGCAGTGCGGTGTGTTTGACTTGGCTTTCCGTGGTCTAGGGGCTTGCACAAAATATCCTGAATCGTGTCAGACAGGAAGGATACCTATCGGAAGCCAGCGTGGCTTTGAAAGTTGATCGTAATTTTTAACGTGCAGGCAGCTGCTCCGTGGAAGCTGCTCCAATAACATTGGTGGGCTGGCATTTCCCGTTCGGTAGGTGCTCTGTGTTTTGTTTCTCTCAGAAATGGTTAGAGCTGCTGTAGGTATTCACTGGAAACTAATGCTTTCCTGCTCTCTCCAGCACACCTCTCGGCGTGTGGAATGTGTGACTGTAGTCCATGAAAAATCTTCCGCGTTCATTGCTATGGGACTTGCAAGTTTTGTGGTATGAAAAAAAATGGGTATGGGATGGGGTCTCTGATGGTTTGCAGTCTTTTCGTTGATGCTGTTTAGCCAAAATAGCCATCTCTACGTGCTGAAACATCTTCCATTAATGTGGAAATTTGAGTTCAAGGATAAGGTTGAGCTTCAGTGGCAATATAACTATGGGGCAGAGGAATTGCTGGCAACAAGTAGTTATTTTAAAGGTGTCTAAAGAATTTTTCAGTACTGAAGGAGCCCTGCAAGATACCTTAGGACACGTTTGGATTTCCTGGTGCGGGCTGTCCATGCTGCAGCCGGTGGTGCTGTGCTCAGGGGTTTCACGGGGTGCAGATGGGGCCGCTGCGCCCACCCGCAGTCGTGCTGCACAGGGGCCACTGCCTCGCCGTGGCTCTCAACGGGCCCGTTTGCGGCCGTCCGTTGCAGGCTGAGGTGCTGCTTGGTGCTCAGCGCAATAACCAGCAGGTCCGAGAAGTACCTAAACACCACGAGGAATACAGGGAAATGCAGAGAGGTTGTAGTTTCAGTCCTGAGGGTTTAAGTCTACCTCCAACAGTAAGTCAAATAGATGGGCAGGTCCTCCACCCTACCAAACCAAAACATTTCAAGCATGACATGCTTGGGGTCTTAGGAAAGCTTGAGCCGAATGCACCAAAATATGTGGTGTCTTTGCCTGACAGTTCGCTCTGCTGCAGCAGGATTTTAGGATACAAAATATGCAGTGCTATTTAAAATGGTTAGATCTGAAAATAGCTCCATTTAAAAAAAAAAAAAAAAACACACGCAGCTGTGACTGCACAAACATGATAATTGTCTGCACAACGTTAGCCAGGAAGAAAGTCTTTGCAGTATTACTGTGAAAACTAAGTACATCTAAAGCAGAAATAAACTGGCAATTTCAAGCCTTCCTAAAGCAGTGAGGAGGGCAGATAATTAGCTGGTGACAAAGCCTTGCGCCGGTATGGAAAGAGGGGCAGAACGGGTCAGAACTCGATTGCTGCTCCTCGTTTAGGAAGGCTGCGTATCAGTGTGATGCTGCCGCGGCCCCTGCGATCCCCGGGCAAGCGGCGCTTCAGGTGGTAGTCCGGGGTGGGCAGGTTGAGCCTCCAAAGCATCCCCGTCCTGCTTCCCACTTAGCAGGGAAGTACTTTGCCATAGTATCTCAATGCTATTGTGAGTTTTAACTTCATTTCATTTAATTAATATATGTTGCTGTGGTTTCTAACCAGCCTTTCAAAGCTGAACTTGATTTTCCTAATTTTTAGGCATGATCTTATTAGTGTTGCCTCTTCTTACCTCGGTCTGCCTCTCCCTGACAGTGGAAGGAGGTTATTTGCCTTGCTTTACCTAGGAATTAAACTAGCGTATTCTGAAAGATACTCCCTAATGCGTATTCAGAGTAAAACTCTGGAATGGTTATTGTCTGCCTGCCAGGGACTGCACTACTAATTACGTTTCTTTTGCTGTCAGATGTGTATCTCTGAAAAATGTGCGGAGTTTTTCAGATTTCCCCCCCACCCCAACTTATAATTAGAGGGAAAGGCATCGCAGTTTGTGCGGATGATTAGTGTGCTCGGGAGTCGGCTTTCCCTGGGCTGGAGCGCGCAGAGCGAGCGTGCACCTGCACGCAGCTCGTGCCAGGCAATTAATTTCCCTCCTTTCCAGCGGTCCTTGGAGGGCTGGAGTGGGGATGAACTTCTTGCAAGGCCAAAAGCCTCGGAGAGCTGCAGCGCGCGGGAGGCTGCAGGTCCTGTTGGAGCCTCCGCTCTGCGTTTCCCTGTGTCCCGCACAGTCCAAGGAACCTCCTGACCTCGTGTTAAGTGGAATAGATGTATTTGTAGTTTTGGGAACTAGAGGTTTCTATCAATTCCTGTTCACGGGCACGTATTTCCTTCTGCCGTATTGAAGCTACAGATGCGTGTGGCTTGATTTAAAGCACGAAAAAGGCGTTCGCCGAGAATCCCGAGCCCGTGCATTTCTGCAGAAAGGAAGCGCCTTCCCACTGCAGTCCTTTAAAAGGGCCCAATGGCATCAGTTCTCCAGAGTCACACAACGTTAAATTTGTGTGCGTTAATCAGAAAAGAGGCAAAATGATGTGAACATCTGATGTTGGTAGTTAATATAAATGTGCCTCATAGCTATAAAGAATATGAAATAATGTTATTCCCCAATGTAATGGATCAGTCTACAAACGCTTAAGTAATAAATGCATCAGACTCCACATTTAACACCAGGCTTTAGAAAAAAGTAGTGTTTTTAGAGCCACGGTTTCAGAAATGCTGCATTTGTCTAAGACACCAACATTTAAAGGAGAAAGCTCAGCTGTAAATTGAACAGATAAACTGACTATTAGCATGTTTGCTGCCTGAGAATCCGGAACTGAATCACAGTATTGTGGGACACACCAGGCTGAGCTGTTTTGGCATTCTGGGGACCTGAAGCTCCAGACTTGGGTGTAAGCATCAGCTTTTATTCACAGAGCTGTCGTCGTCAAGGAGACGGCCCCGCGTCTGCCGCTGCTGCCCCGTGTTTTCGTCTTCTCCGGTCAGAACTGCCTGAAAGAGAGGGGAGGAGAGGAGGGTTGGATCCTCTGCTCGCTCCTCTCTCTCGAGGCATCGCGGTTAGCTAACGTCTCGCATCGGGTCCATGTTTAGTTTGAATTTAGTGATCAGATTCTTCTGGGAATCATATATGAGTAGGGGCAGAGAATGTATGAGTAAAATGTCTTTATATTTCAGTTGAGGGAATGTTTAAATGCAAGCACAGCTTTGCTCAAAAAAAGAAAAGTTACCCTTTCATTTCAGGTAGGACAAAACATTTATTTACCTAACACTGCAACTTTTTGCATTGTTTTTAATGCTTGCTCTCAGCCCTACTTCCTATTCTCATATGTAATCTTCTACAAGTAGAAGCGTCTTCCTACAGCACTTGGGCATAATTTCTGCACAATGCTCCCTTTGATTAGCACCTCTGGGCTCACTTGTGCCCCAGTTCTACAAGTAATTTGTAGATTAAGAAACAGGAGAAACCACGTTGTTCACAAAGTGCACAGCTTTACAGTTATTCAAAGTGCAATTTATCTTGCTGTAAAGCAAAATTCTCACAGTATGGTTCTGAAGCCAGTGGTATATTCAACCCAGTGTCTTCCCAAGCATGTGTCTTCCTAGAGTTATCACAGCCAAAGACGGCTTTTCACAAAAAGGCGCCAGAATTTTCTAAGCCAATGTCGACCTCTCTATTGTGTCAGTAGGCACAGAATGGCAATAAAGTAAGCTTGGCAGGACCATTAATTTCCATTTCTATATAAAATCCAATTTTGTTGCTTATGGAGAGGAATGAGGAATTCTGAAGTGTCTGGCAGTTGTGTTTTTTCCTGAGCTGCCTGCTGAGCGCGGTAGGCCTGGCACACTGGGACGGCAAGGCGGCCTGTGCGTCGCGGTGCTTTCCAGGGCAGTGAGCACTGCGTCTCGTCGTCGTTGTGCATCTTATCAGCCTCCGCTCTGCTCCTAATTACACTGGCATAAACAGTTGTAGCTTAATTGAATTCAATTGAATTCTATAATTGCTGCAAGAGGAAAGTAGATCCCGCCGAGTTCGCAGTGGCAGCTGATGTTCTTCCCACCAATGCGCTAGGACGCTGCGCGAAGGGCTTGAACGCTCTGAGGTCCTGTAGAGGGTCAAAGGAGCCACACCACATTGATTGCAAATCCTCAGCTGGACTACAGGAAAACCACTAATCTAACTGCACATTTTTACGTGGTGTTCGCAAGCAATACAGGTGTGTGTGAAGTTTAGAAATTGGGTGAATTTGCATAGTGAACAGTGGGTTCTGATGCCCTTCGTCCCTGTTAGCCTGTGAAGAGCTGCGAGGGTAGGAAGAGTGCTGGGGACCCAGTCCTGGGGGGCAGGACCTTTGGATGGGGCCAGCCTGCTGTTTTTAGGGGGTCTTCTTGGGAGGACCTTCTTGCTGCAGTGAGCCAGCGCGGACGGTCGGCCAAAGAGTATTGCCAGTCAGATGCAAGAGGAGCAGCGGGCAAATCTGCAAGTTGTAGCTATAGCCTTTTGTTCCGAGTCCTTCAGAAATTCTCATTAAGACTCAGAGCCTCTTTGTGGCACAAGGGAATAGTGGCAGGAAGAGGGGATTTGTGCCTGGAGACCCCAGGAAGAAGGGAGTGCTGCAGCTACCAGCCCCTGCCAGTCCTTTCTAGGCGGCACAAGCTACGTGTGTAAGCGGCTGCCATTCAGGCTCGCTTGTATGGTGTCCCCTATGGAAATAAACATGTGAATAATTCACGGCGCAGGCCATGCGACACCGCGCGCCATGGCAGCTAAGTGCTGTAGTTACAGGGTGTCCCCACGAGCGGACATAACTTATTCATCCCTGCGCAGCGCAGGAGCCCGTTTGCAAGGCAGATCCTTGTCTGCCGTGGTGGCTCTCCGTATGTGCCGTGCAATCGGAAGCCCTCTATGAGAAGAGGGCCATAAATTATTTAACGCACAGGCAAGTTGATGCTAAATGGTACACGGATAAACCGTGTACTAGAGCGAATTAACAGGAGCGTGGGGCGGCGTTCATGAACCAGCTATTGAGCGTGGCTGTTGTGCTAAGCTGGTGGTCTGCAGGGGCCAGACCTGCGCGAACCACAGGCTGCTCCGTGGGAATCCACGGCACCTTCGGCTCTGTGCAGCAAAGGAGTGCGGAGTTCTCGGAAATTTGGGAAAAGGGGAAGAGCAAGCGGTTCTTGGCAGCATAAATAGAGGAGGCTCTAGGACATGACAGCACCTGCAGAGGGTGCGTTGCCGTTTCATTTGCCCTCGTCCCCGGGCGGGCCGTGCTGCGAGCGGGTCGCGCTCCTCTGCGAGGGGCTGTGCGTGCGCGGCGCTCCCTTGGCCGCCGGGCCGGCGCTGCAGCCCGCGGCGCCCTCCCTGCTCCGTGCGCGCAGGAGCCGCGGGCGACGCTGATGGGACGTGACGTGTGGTTAAACGGGGCTCCTCTCTGCAGCTGGAGATGAGAGACACAGATACGGGCTGGGATAGTAGGTGACCTCTTGATCAGCAGAACAGAGGCTCTGCAGCGCTTCCCCCGCCATGCGGAGCATTCCTCTGGGACACCTGACCCTCTCCGAAGGTCTGGGCAGGCTTTCTGCATCAAAAATGTTTCTCCCTTGTCTTATCCAGCAGTGTTTCAATGCGCCTGCGATGGTCATTTCAGCCCTTGTGCGCTGCCACAGGGCGTTCAGCACCTCCTGCGTCTCCTACTGGGGAAACACCGCTGGTCAAAACCTTGTGAAGGGGTGAAGTGAGGAGGAAAGCTCCTTCTCCTCGTGCCTCTGCCCTTTACCCTTCCTGCCTCCGCGTGCTCATGCCACGCGTTCCCTTTCTCGGCGGGCCGAGCGCTCCCTTCCTTCGTGCCGCGCTGGAGTGGGCAACTCGGCCCTCTCTCTTCCGCCAGCCCTGCTGCTGCGTTGCCCTTGGCAACCTGTCACAGCAAGGCGGCAAGACAGGTCCCTGCAGGGACCAGGACCGGGGCCGCTGTGCCGCACGGCCCCGCTCGCGGGAGCCTCGGCGGGACGGGCGGCGAGGGCGGCTGCCGTGGAAGCACATCCTGCATCCTGCCCATCGGCTGTCCCGGTCTGATCTTCTCGGTGCTGGGATGGATAAAGTTGTACATCACAACAGCCCCGTTAAAGCGCCTCCCCAAACAGCCCCGTGCTTCCTCTTGCTTGCACAGCATTTGCTTCCCAAATATTTTGTTCCCAAATGTTTTGTGCTTTGTTTCTGCTTTAAGGACCCGGGTGCAAACGTGGTAGTGCTGGCAAGGATGCAGACCCCCTTTCTGGTGGAGTTTCAGCATTTTGAAAACTGGAACCCTCTTTTGGCTTTTATTTTACTCTCGAGATTTTCCTCTAAAGGAAAAAGCCAAATGTACCACTGCTGAGATGCCATTTGGCCATTCCAGGGCTGTAGACGGGAGCTGCTCAGCACGCTGGGGTGCGAGTGAGGGCTCCCTGTGGAGGTCCCTGCAGCTCAGGGCAAATAGGCAGAGAGGCTGAGTTGCCGACAGCCATTCCGGCTCTCGGGAAGGCAAGGGGGCTGGTACTAGCCCTGGATAATACCGGAGTGGTGCTGGGGCAGGCAAGCGGGCTGGTACTAGCCCTGGGTAGTGCTGGAACAGTGCTGGGTGGGCTCGCAGGGTGCCGGGCAGCAGCCTGTGCATGTGCCGGAGGATGCAGGATGCAGCAGGCAGGGAGGTGATTAGCCCATGAACTGAAAAGCGCTTTCTGAAGTAAGATAAAAGGGTGATTATGGCTGAGGCTTCACCGAGCAAACGCCCCTTAGTAAGGGAGTGTTTTGCCCCATGACCTCTGCATAATAAGCAGGGCTTGTGCCCTGGTTAGGGTAAGGTTGACTGTTAAAGGAGAGAGAAATTAGTTCTAGGTCCATCTATTCCGTTCAAGGCCTGCCTAGGCCTAGTTACTTGAGGCTTAGGGGTAGGGCTAGTGCTAGCGTTAGGGTTAAGAGGGTGAGAAAGACCAGAGCACCGAGGGGAGTGGGGCTGTAAAGGGCATGCCAAAGGGGCGGCAGCGTTGTAACGAGACTGGTGCTGGGAGCATATGTGCCATCCGAGGAAGGCCTAAGTGATCTAAGGCTTAGGGGTAGCGTTAGGGATAAGAGAGGCAGAAATCCTAGAGCGTCATGAGGAGTGGGGCGTATGCCGAGGAAAATGTAGCACTGTGTTGGAACTGGTACTAAGATCATCTATTCTGTTGAAGGGGGAGGCCTGCACTTCGCTTCCTGAGGCTTAGGGTTAGGACTAGGTTTAGGGTTGAGAGCAGGATAGGTTAGATTGCCGTGGAGAGAGGGGCTAGAAAGGGCCTGCCAAGGAGCATCTAGTGCTGAATCAAGCGTGGTGCTCGATTGCTGCTCGAAGAGTTGGTCCTCAATGAGACACAACTTCTTTCCCATGACGGAGCGCTTGAATAGGGTGCCTAGAGAGGTTGTGATGTCCTCTTTGGGGATATTCCAAAGCTGCCTGGGTGTGATCCTTGCAGCATACTCTGTATGTCCCTGCTTGAGCGGGATGTTCGGACTAGATGATCTCCAGAGGCTCCTTACAGCCTCAAGCTGTGATTCTGTAATTTGGTTGTGGCATTTCTAGCTGATCCCAAACAGCGGGCTCTTCCAGTTTGCAGGGGAAGGCAAAGAGAACTCTTAGAAGGGTTCTTAGATTGTGGCCTCTGAGGTGAATATCTTCCTGTTAAGTAAAAATATAAGTTTAAGATTTATACTCTTATCACTTGGCATTCCTGTATCAACTCTCTAAAGCCTCCTTCAGTGAAGGATGAACGGACTGAGTGATAGCTGCGGTTCCTTGGTCCCAAAGCAAGCACTAAACATGGGGCAGCGCAGAGCCTGGTTGCAGAACAAGTAACAGTTCAGGTGGGATCCCAGTGCTGCTGGTAGCACAAGGGTCAGCGCTGTCCCGTGATGACGGGCACCAACGGCAATATCGCGTGTGCAACTCCCCATAGATACCCAACTTTGGAAAACATCTCAGGTGTTCAGGTTGGTGCAGTCAGGGGGAGATGCTCTGTACACCTTGGGTGAGTCAGTATGGGGCTGCTCCACACGCTCCTACATGCAGCTGGTAGGAAAGGTGCTGGGACACGGTCTGCATGGGGAGTCTTCCCAAGCTGATCTGAGGGCCATAGATAATTCCTTACAGGGCAAGGCTTAAGGAGGTCAATCTGTTTAGTTTATCAGTCAGGAAAGGGCTTGAGAGGGGACTTGATTACAGCATATAAATACTTTAATGGCTTCTAACAGGTTCTTTAATCTGGTGTGGAAAGGCTTGAGGAGGGTCAGCGGCTGCAAGCTGGAGCCAGATGTGTGCAAATAGTGGATAGTACAGCAGTGTCTAACAGTGAAAGCAATTTAGTGTAGAAACCAATCTTCAAAGGGGGTGATATGTTCTTGTATAGATACGTTCAATTCCTCAGTACTTGCCCTTCAGTATATCATACTTTTATCCAGTGAAAATTACTGAATTGAGTTCAGAGGTGTTCGGCTGAAATCTCAGGAGCCTTTAACGTGCAGGCCTGCCTAAAAGATTTGATTGCTTCTGGCCCTTTATTAATATCTTTCTAAAGTTGATACATTGAGTAAACACTAGAAACGTCACTGTTTGGGTATAATGAAGAAATCTAGTACATTATCTTACTGTGCACTAAATTAAACTGTTTGCAACTTTATTCACTGCAAAAAAAAATATTGTTAGAGAAATGTCTGACATTTACTTTGAAAATCCACTGTAGAGAATAATGAGTGGTATGTTGGTGATGCTCAGAAGGCTCACACATGTGCGTGTGCGGCAAAAGGTATTTGCGGTGCACCAGCTGTCACATTGCAGTCTGGGGATTTTGTGCCTCCTGCAAGGCCCTGGGTCTTTAGCCCCACGGCTGGGTTGCCAGAGTCATCTCTGCATTTGCAGAGCCGCCACGCAGAAGCAGCAGTTGCTTTTTGAGCATTTTTCAGTCCTGGCTGCAGTAAAGCACCTGTTGCGCTGCTGTTGCTCTCATCCAGCGCTTCATCCCTGAGTCAGTATTTTCCAGTAAGGGATCTTAAAGCGTGTGCCGTCCTGTGCGTGACCCGTGCAGGCTACACGCGGCGGAGGAGCTGCGGCTCTGGCATCCTGGGCTCTCTCCCGGCTGTGCCTGTCCCTGACCTCCTTCGGCACTGGCACCACCGAGTTAAAAACCTCCCTATCGTGGGTCTGACTTGGCTCCCTGCAAATCACTGGCTTGTCCAAGCCCACGTGTGAGCTAGGAGAGAGCCAGGCCGTGAGCTGACATCAGTCCATAAGAGAATTTTGGTCTTGTTCAGAAAAATACGACCTCCCTTCTTATAAACCAGACACGTATTAATTTCCCAGCCATTCATTGTGTCCAAATTTGATGCCAAAATCTGTTCCCGGGTACATTTATGAAGATGCAAACGCTATTCCTAGATAAATCAGTGTCAGTGATGTATGCATTTAAAAGCTGAAATGGAACCTTTTTTTGGACAGGCTTAGTGGCTCCTAGAACTTGCTGTGTTTGATTGCAGGACTCTGGGAGATGCAGGCGAGCCTGTTAAGTGCAGGGAATTTGCTGAGATCGGGAGGGGCCTTAAATGAATGAGAGCGCATGTATGGCTCAGCCTGAGCATCGCACGATACTTTCCTGCTAATGCAGTTAATGGGCAATGAGGGAGAATAGCCAGCTCACACAGGGAGATGTATTTTAAAGCAAATATATGAAACTAAAGTAAATGTTTGTAGAGGTTTTAGGAAATTTCTGGCAATAATGTCCTCCTTGGCAAAACTGTATAGCAAAGTGATCTATTTAATATGATTTATTAGTACTTTTTTTTTCTGTTAAGCAATCAAACCCAAACTCTATAAATGTGATTAGAAGTAAAATAAGTGTCCACAAGGGCAAATATTTCTGTGGGCTGCAAGTCAGAATTTTAGCTCTAACGAGGCCAAAACAAGCACAGTCCAAGAGCCAGATATCACTAAGTGTATTTGGAACAATTGTTTTAAACAAAATAATCTGGTCAATTTACTGTATAAAATCCTACTGGGTGGGATGTGCCAACCTTGTATGCTCCAAGAGACAGCACACTTCCAAAGTAATAGGGAGCCCTGCAGAAACCTCCCCATAGCAAAACCTGGGGAGCAGAACCGGCCCTTTGCTGCAGGGAAGGAACCAAGGTTCAAGAATAAATGCTCTGGCCAGGAAAGCAGGAGAGCCCAGATTGTCAGCAAAGTGGCTAGACTTTGATTTGACTTATACCGGACCTACAAAGCTGCTTGAATGCCCTCTGACTTGCACCAAGCGGGGACTTTTCATTTCCTTTTTTCTCTTGTAGAATTTGTTACATCTCGGCAGAGTTAAGTTGGCAGATTAAAAGAAAAATAATTTGTGAACTTTATGGCCTGCTAGTACAGTGCCAGGACTCAACACATGCTGCCAGTGCTACCACGCTATATAGGGCATATAGCCCTCAGGAGGCTGGGTAGAGCTCAGCAGCTCTTTGGGAGCTGGTTTCCCGGGGCTGGAGGACAGATCTGGAAGACGAACAGCCTGCAATTGCAAGCACAGAAGCAGAGATGCTCTTGCCCACCCAGCTGGCGCCCAAAGACCTGTGGTGTTTCCACCTCCTTGGTGGTGCTTTGAGCTCCCTTTAAGCATTACTGCACTTCTCCCCAAGGTAGCTTCTCAAGTATTAGAAATGGCCTTCTTTAAATTGTGGAAGAGAGGGCTGACAGGGAAGAAAGTGGCCAAAAGTGACATCCAACATATTTTTCCTCTTGATGTGTTTTGTAGATCGCTTGATACAAGTGTACAGAGGTGTCAGCCCAGGGTAGTAGGGTCATTTCCCATAGCCTCATGCAGCAAACGGGGTAGTACAGGAGCAGAAATAAAGCCTGTTCTTGGCTCTGTCCTATTTTGAACCATTGCAAATTAAAATGCACGTGCTTGTGATGCATGGACAAACAGAAAACCACAAATAGCAACGTGAAGGAACCTTGTTACTGTCTAAAGAAGAGTGAGCCAGAACACCGTCAGCCAGCACTGAACCTTTTTCTTAGTTTTATCCCCTGATAAAAACCTCATATTTCAAAATGCACGTGTTCTCTAAGGCAACTTTTCATCCACAGATTTCTTCTTGAGGACTATGGCAACATTTTCCGATTGAGCAGTGAATCCTAGCCAAAAATGTAGCCAAAGGTAGGCTTAAGCTTTCATGGCCTGTCTGTTCCTGTTCTTGCTGGAGACTTGACTAAAATTGCTGACCACCCAACATGAATATTTCTAGGACTGGTATGCCTTCAGAAGAGAAACATTGAGCACTTCGTGTAAACCACAGAGTTCAGGAATGAACTATTTTTTTAACCGCAATATATAAAATCTTTTGATCTCACAACTCGCTACCACCATCTGACTTTACCGCACCAATTTTCTTGTGAAAAAAATAACAGAATTCGGCCACTCTGAACGCAGGGCTCCACAGGCTGGCAGTGCTCTGCAGGTAACTTCACCTCTAAGTGCTTCCTTTGGCTCTGTACAAGGTCAGCAGGTTGTCCAGGCTTGGGAGCTAATGGAAAACGTGGTGGCCAGGCTGAGCTGCTCCACGTGGCTCTTCTGTAGACCCTGAGCAGGCAGTGGGGCTTGGAAAAACCTTCTGGTTTGCTGGGTGCACGGAAGGGTGGATTACGCACCAGTAAGGATGCCAGGCCATGCGGAGGGCATTTCCACTTGGGAAGGGGTAGGCTGCTGGTGCCAAGGGACACTCATATGTAGGGGTAGCTCTGCAGCACCCAGGTCCTGTCAATGCTACAGATCACACTAAACGATTTGCAACCCTTCAGGTAACAGATCCTACATATCTGTAATAGGCTGATGTGGAAAGATTCACACCTCTGCTTACCGTACAGACCTAATTCATCTCGCTTAGTACCAGTTCAGTCTCTCTGGCTGCAGTAGGAGCTGAGCAAGGCTATTTTTGAGGCAGGTATTTCTTTGTGTATGTAGTGCTGGAGGAATAACACTGCTTTGACCTGCCTTTTCTTGTACTGAAGACTAATGCATGTACTTACCTTTATTCACCTGCTCTGAAAATGTTGTGGCTTGACCCTAGCACAGCTCGGGGCTCCCACGTCCCACGCGCATGGGGAAGGCTGCCCTTGTCCTGGGCTGACCAGGCTTGCGTGCAGCGATTCCTGTGCTCCTGCCTACTGCATCCCTCCGTCAGCAGCAACGCGCAGGCTTCAGCTCCAGCTTTTCCTCTTATCTGCATGGTTTTGTGTGTCTTCTTGTTCCTAAAAACAAATTTTAACAGCTTATCAAGGCCTAGATAACAATCTCTTTCCCAGTAGCGAAGCGTTTTCCTGGCTCCGTCTGTGTCGCTGCTTCGGGCTGGAAGGCCCGTGGAGGCGGCTCGGCCGTGCAGACGAGTGGCCGTGCGCTCTTCTCCGTGCCGGGGCCCCCTTCCCTGCTGAGCTGCTGAAGCAGATCCAATCTTGCGAGCACCGCGACGTGGAAATGGGCGTTTGGGCAGCGTGAAGGAACACACCAGTGAGCACAGTGCCGGGGGTAGCAAAGCCTGTGGAGCAACACGGCCCAGCTGGGTCTCTAAAGGGTCTCTTCTTGCAAGTTTCTCGCTTTTTTTTCCCCCCTCCATCACCTGCTCAGCACAACTGCTTATGTAAGGAGAGAGGCTGTTGGAGGCTTGGCTGTGATTTATGAAATTCATGCAATATTTGCTCATGCACTTTCCTGGCAGGGAGCTCAGCAGCAGTGCTGGGGCAGAGAGGCTGCTGTGGGCTGTGTTCGAGGGAGGTCTGAATGCGTGGAGTGAAGGAAGGTTGGGAAAAACGTGAAGAATTGCTTTTTCTTCAAGCCTGCGAATAGTAATTGAAGAAACAGACTGAACTATGACTATGGAAACAACTTTTTTTTAATTTCACAATTAATCTACCTTCACTTTAGTGTACATTTCAGATGTCACCTCTCTAAAATGAGCTTAGAAGAACAATATCTGCGTTCAGGTGCCCTGAGGCATATTGTGTTATTAGAGTCAAAATTCAGTCAGAAATTGTAGCTGAAGCCATTCGTGCTGCTCTGCTGAACTGTGTGTCTGAGGGAAGAATCCTTGTGAACTGAGCTGTGATGGATAGGGATAATATAAGGCATACAATTTATATGACCTTTGAAAACTGAGCATCAGAGTATCTTCCTGACGTGGAGCGTGGCTCAGCCATTTCTTTTGGCATTTGTCTAACCATAAGAGTGCACCAATCCAACCAAAATTCGTTGCTGTAGTAGTGAGCGTATGGCGTTCCCGGGGTCTCAGGGCCACTGAGGAGAGCTGAGCGGCTTTCTCAGCACCCGGGGCTCCCACTGCCCAGTTTGGCTGCCTACACCTTAGATATCTGGGCAGAGGCTGCGCGGTGGAGAAGGGTCCTTCCACCCCACAACGGATCCACAAGGTACCTGTCCTTCCGTGTTGACCATACAGGGAGCCTAGACGGCTCTCAGAGCGAATCTCCAATCTGGAAGTGACTCTGAGTGGCTGAGGAGGCGAGTCCCAGCTGCGGTAAAACCTCCCTCTAACCATCAGCCTAGGTTCGATATGACCACGTTGTTTGTTTGGTTTTAAAAAACAGAGGTCATCTTAAGGCTTATTAAGCAAGGGATCTATGGCAGGGAGAACATGACCTATTGCTTTTACACTAGCTCTTTGGTAGTTTCAAATAATTATTAACTCCGCAGGATGAATTAACTTTTAATTTTAGAATATTTTTACAACTTTAGAAACATCACATCGTGCTTAAACCTAATAAGTACCTGTGTTACAAAACTAATGAAATCAAGGACATTCAGATTGAAGTTTTTTTCTTTTTGCTTTGCCTTATTATGCTCAAGTAAGTATTTCTACTGTTACACACTTGAAGGTGATGTAAAATACATGTGCCCTACACAAATACTTTATTCTTTGCTGCCTAATCATCATCTTGGATTTACTCGCTCTTGAATGCTGTCTCCTACAGATGCAGTGTTTAGGAGATCAGCTGCAGGCAAAACTGAAAATGTGTGCGCTAATATTTGACACGCAAATCAATAAATCATGTGTCCCTTTAAATATAGTGAAAGTAAAGACCCGTATTGATCTACATCAGCTCCCATTAGGGCAGCGTGGTATTCTCTTTAGATAAACACAGAAGAGCTGCCAGTGACTGAATTTTAGGCACCAGATATTACACAGACAGCTCCCACCGCAGCCGGGCAGGGGACCTGACGTCAGTAGGAGCCAGTAGGTCCTCACCAGCTTCTCTGAAGTGGTGTCTGTTGAAAGCTGAGGTTTTGCAGTAGGTATTCTACAGCTCATGTGATCACTGTTAAGAAAAAAGTGATGAAGCAAAGAAGGGAATTTCAGCTCCCCGAGTTGATGAAATATTGGTGTTGGCTTTGCAGCTTGCTTTGATTTAAGGAAAACACACTGAGTACGCAGTAATTGGCTCTATCCTGCCAACCTATTCTCAGGAGAAGGAAATCTCATCCCCAGTCAACTTCTATCTTCACTTTCCTGTGGCACTCGGATCTTAGTGAGGTGTGTAAGTGCCTGGCACGCTCGCTGCAGTTTGCTGGGACGAGCAGCTCCGCACATGTGGACGGGCAAGCGGGTGCCGGCAGCACCGTCCCCTGGAGCATCCCTGCGCCTGCCCCGCAGCAGGGCTGGCGCGTGAGGCAGCTCGCTCTGCTCCCAAAGCTTCCCAGCACTGCACCCCGCTACATGCAGAGGAAATCCAGACTCCTCTCGACCTTTCTTTGCAGCATTAATTCGTATTTCTTTTTGTGACTTTGGCTTGAACATGAAATACGGGTAGTTCCTCCAGGGTGGTAACACTTTATCATCAAAACTTGTTGATGGCAGAGTTTTATTGTCTCCTTGGTGGTAGCTTTCTGTTTCATTATCTTCTCAGGGCTTGTGAAAAATGGTGTTTTCTGGAATGATGTTAGAAAGAGGACTGCGGAACCGACAGAAACCAATTGTCAGACTTGCAGGGCAGCTAGCAGGCTACCTGCGTGGAGAGTGTCTCTGGAGCTGGAGATTAGACGGTCAGAGATGGGGGGAAGGCACAAATATTCTCTCTGTGGGCTTGGAGTGTGTGCTCAGTAGGGAAGTTCTGCATTTTGCTGTATCCCAAACAGTATGAAATGCCCACAGGACTTGTCTTCTCAAAATGACTATTTTGTTTTTAAGGCAGAGATAGGAGCTTCTTTCAAAGAAAAAGGAGATCTGGTGAGGGAAGGGGGAGATAGTAGTTGAGTAGCATTTTTCTCCATCTTCATCTCCTCTTTTTTGTAAAGCGACTGATTTTCCTCCAGTGACCCTCGTGTGCGGAGGTGAGTGCAGCTCTGCACATTGCGACTGCGCGAGGCAGCGAGGTGCAGCACAACGGGCAGGACCCCAGCGCAGCCCCCGCTCCCAGGGCATCCCAGCAGCCTCTCCCTGGGGATGCCAGGGTTCTTCCATGGCCAAGAGGCTGGGCCTCTTCCCCAGCCCAAACTTCTGCAAATTTGGTTGGGAATTTGCTTTTCTCAGCAGAGAATGAGGAACAACTCTGCAAAGTGAGACCTGTGGGTAAAATCAGGTGAACAACAAAGTGGGTCTGGCCATGAGGCCAGACACTTTCACACTTTTTTCTTTAGAAAAATAAAAGGAAAGGGCACTGAGGAAAGCAATATTGCCTGACTTTGAAGTAGATGAAAGTACTGCTTTCCTTTGGATAGGATAAAAAATGTAGCTACTTTAGGATTAGTCTTTCCCTACTTCACCCTTGTTTTCCTGCTCAGGACTTTCTCACCCTTTCTCTCGCTGCAAATTCAGCGAGGTGGACGAATGATTGTCACAGGTAGCACCTCACAACTGGGGCTGTGCCAACGGCCTCAGACTTTCTCTCTGGCCTGCTCTGTCCGACCGGATTCTTGCCGCCGTCCTCATAGGCGAAGCGAGGATCTGTGCTGAGCGAGGGCTGTTTTGGGCGCTCCATGGTGCCACACACGTGTCACGTCCCGTGGGAGCTCTGATTTCATGTTATGCATTGCCAGGAGTCGTGCATTATTCATGCCCCAAAGCTTTTTATGAGTTTAAATTTGTAGATTCTTCAAAGTGGAGGCGAGGGGCTTGTTTCCATGCCATGCCCTGGCAAGATGCATTTCCTGACGCAGCGCAGGATTATTGCTGTGTGGTTGCAAGGCTGGAAAACAGCAGGTACTGGGATATTTTACTATTTTTTGAGAGCCTGCAAAGTGTCGGCAAGTTCCTGCTGTGTCTCCAAGGGTGGCTTGGGAATGCTGCATGTGTAAGTTTTCTGCCTGCAGCATCTTCAGATCTTCTCATTATCCTCTTAGAGAAGTGGGCAAATCAATTAATCAAAGTTGTATGTGGGAAACAGTGCGTCTCCTTTCCCTTATCAGAGAGGGTTTTGCATGCCATACCTCCAAACTGCAGCTACTAGGAAAGCTGTGATTTGTAGCCCTTTCTTTGTGTTTTTTAAATCTGAATTGTTGTTTACACTGATTAAGAAATACTGGCTGCCCACAAAAGATTAGGAATGCACATGGATCCCTTATCCAAGCTCAAACCTTGTATACAATTAAAATCCTCCTTCAATTTTAGCTGGGCTTTGAAAATCGAATAGATTAAGTGAAAAGCTGCTTTAGGAGATTGCAGCTAGTTAGATGCTTTATTGTATGCAAATTGTATGTACATGCTTGATACAGACACACATAACATGATAATGTACTTTGTTAAGAGGTGGATTTAGAAAAGTTGCCAGTTTTAAACTGACAGAAGGTGGCATAGGCCCTCCCAGCGGCACATATCTGTAAGATCTCTCTAATATCCTTGATCCTCATGTATCACAAAGAGTGGATGTTAGCTTAAACACATATACGGGAGCTATTTTTTGTATAGTTCCATGTGCAATAGCCTTCAGGGTAACACGCTGGAGCTAAGACCCTTTATTTCTTAACTCTCCCCTTGTGTTCAGCCTGGAAAACTCATCTGCAGCTCTGTGGAGCGAGATGGTGCTGTGTTTTAAGAAAGCCATTCATTTTTTTCCAATAGGAAAACTTTATTTTTTTAAAACAGTATTGAAACTGTCCTCTCTTGGGCTTTGAGGAAGACTTAGTTTTCAAGAAAAAACTCTATACTTAAATGCAGTGAGCAAGCTGGAAGTGCCAGCAGTCTGAGGCTGTTAATGGTATAAAAATTCAGAATAAGTCTCTAGACAGAATGGTTACTGGCCAGAGAATAGAAAAGGTAATTATAGGTGTTTAATAGGTACATTTATCAAATAGCTGTGTGGTTTATCACATAGTTGTACAGTTTATCACAGGGATATCACTGCCAGGCATTCCTGGGTGTATGTAAAAGTGTGCACATTAGCCCTGGCTTTCTTCCATTTTAATGTATCTCATGGGGAACAGTGAAATTCTGGAGAAGTCAGGGATCAAAACTGAATATTGTTTCCAAAATAATGATGATGAGCAGAATTCAGTCATGGAAACCTTCCCTGTGGAGACCTTAGCATGTTCAGCAGTCATCCTATACTGGGCTGCAGAGACGTTAACCTGTGGCACCGTGTTGGCAGAACAGTCTATAAATTCACAATAAAACCACAGATTTTCCACACACGATACTGTTTTTCATGGGCAAATGGCTTAGTATGCTTTTGGTGTGAAGCTATATAGTATCAGATGGGCTTTGTTTTCGTAAGAAACCTGGAATTTCCAGTTTCCTCCATCGCCTATCAAAGGCTCCTCTGATTTCAGGAACACTTCTAAAGCTTAATCCTGGTTTCAGGTGCACCAATATCACCAGCTCACAGGTGTCTCTGCCTCTACTGGATGAACTCTTCTGGTTATTAGATAGATTTCCTGAAGCCATATATCCTTTGCTGGACTATAGACGTGGTACTGTATTTCCAGGCAATGGGTCAAGCAGCAGTTTCAAGTCTTTATAAAGTGCAAAATATAGACAGACTAAACTATTGCAAAGATAAAACCTAACAGTGAGATTTAAATAGATTTCAAGGGGGTGGAAGTAGCAGAGCTGCTGTATTGATATGGTACATGAGATGAAGATTCAACTTAGATACATACTGGCAGAAGGCTTTATATTATACCCTGGAGAAAGTCCGGGGTCTTGAATGAGGGATCACAAAGCTATTCAGAAAAATAAACTGCGTGAGAATGCAGGTGTCAGCTTATGTCCAGAGACTTGGTATATTTAAGTGGAAAGGACCTGTGTTCAGGTGTGTCACAGCATGATTTCAGCGGCATCTTCAAGTTTCAGGCACAATAGCAGGGCTGAATCTGGGCATTTGGAAATTGTTATAGAGAGGGAAGAGAGAAGTCACTGATCTTTTCTTGCTTTGGATCCAGAATGTTCCTGCTAGCTGATTCCTACAATATGCAAGTGAAATATTTTCTTATGCCTTTTGGTGCAGGTGGTGGGATGGGTGTGAGGGTCTGTGAATATTTAAACAGATTCTGTTAGCCAGAATGTATGTTTCAAAGAGAAAAAAAAAGGCCTTCAAATTTTGCATGATGGCAAGACAGCAGTTAACAAGCCTCAGTTATCAGAAAAGACTTAGCAGAAGAAAGATGCAAATGGGAAGAAACATGCTCCTCTGTAGTGATAGAGGCACTCTAGTTAGCCTCTGTGCCTGGTAGAGGAATTATATCCTCTTTTGAAGCATTCCTAGGATATGCTGCAAGGCCCTGGAACCTGAAACCCCCTTAAAAGGGTGTAGGTCTCACTTTGATTGAGATGCTAAGAGAAGGTTTGAAATATGCCCTTTCACATGCTTTATGTTTACAATCCGGTGCCCAAAATGAAGACATTTAAATGGTACAGCTGAGCGTAGGACTTTCATAGTCTCACATCACTGAAAATAAAATTTTTCACTGAAAAATAAAACTTCACTGAAAATAAAAAAGAAAGGAAACGTTTTACACACAAGAGATGATCTGGTAAGATCCTAATCCAAAGCATAGCTGCCAGTAGTTAGTTCTGCGTGAGCGGGCCTCCAAAGGGAGAAAAAAAGGACGAAAGTCAGAAAGAAAGGAGCTTGGAAAATCGGAGCTGGGTCGGTGGAGTTTGGGGCACTGCAGAGGGTGTTCGGCCACCACTGAAGGGGCAGGGAGGGAGAGGGCAGGCAGGGGAGAGACTTCGGGTGCTCCCAAAGTCACCCTGGGTTTACCCACGCGCGGGCTTTGGGGCTCTGCTTTCTCCTGTGTCTGCAGCTCTGCTCTGCCGATGAGCTAAGCTCTGTGGCAGTGATGGCAGGGGCAAGTTCCCCTTGTGCTTTTATACAAGTTAAGTTAAGTAAATCTTGATGGGGGAAAAAAGAGTCTTAATTGACTTTCGGGTTGAATAGGCACATCTGCTGTGTGCCTGCCCTGTGCTCCCGTCTTTCCCAAGCCAAAAACATTGTCAATTATTCAGCTTGAAGGATCTCTCGGTGCTGACTGACCACTGACCCAGTTCTCGGCTTTTATTTTAGCTCTGTTGTGGTAGTTGCAGCAAAATGAAATAGAAATTTTGGGGAATAGGAGTTTTCCCTGCAAGACGTGGGGGGCTCTCCTTGCCCTTGCTGCAGCAGCAGCCTCCTCGTGCTGCCTGGCCTCAGCAGCGCAGGAGCTGGTGCAGAGGAACTTCTCTTTCTCGGATCTTTTCCGCCCCCCTCAAAAAGACGAGGTACCAGATAAGAGTTGCTGACTTTTTTAATAGTTAAGTTGCTTAAAAGTCCAGTAAATTTTGGAAGAAGTCTTCTGCCTTCTGCTTCCATTTCCTCCCTTTTAATAGGAACCTCTTTGTTCCTGGTGCTGAGAGGGAAGAAAAGTGCACTTCATTAAGCTGGGGATTGTTTAGGCCTCCGAAGTGTAGACTGCTTAGCAAATACTCCACAATAGCTCTTACAATGGGGAGCTTTAAATAAATGGGTTTTAAACTATTCTTACAGTTTCTAGTGCTTTTCATACAGTCTAAACATGCTGTGTACACTGTTCTGTGACTCTGCTGTGTTCCTGGAGGGGAATGAATCGGGACACTCTGAATGCCTTATGTAACCTATTTAGAGAACTTTTTTGTTTGTATCTTTGTCTAAATTTCTTGGACGGAATTAATTAATGGCAAAGCATAAAGGCCAACTTTGAAATCCTAGCTGACTTATACACTGGAGCTCAATTTGTATTCTACATCAAGGAAATGTTTGGATTTGGAAGAAGGACACCATTATCAAAAAGCTTTCTGTAGATGGCTCTGTTCTTCAGAGTGCCGTCTCTTTACCGCAGGAGTGAGGTTTTAACATAGGGGGAATTCAAAAGGAAATTGATTTTTTTGATCTAAGAACATACTTAATTCCATATTAAAAATGAAATACAGAGAAGGAAATAGGAGCTGATTTGGAATAGGGAAAAAGATCTTAAAGGTTTGATTTGTCTAAAATGGCATTAATTTGGGAGGACAGGCAGAATAAAGTCTATAGCCTCTACATCTATGGATCTGTAGAAATCTAAATGGGTAGCAGCTTTGGGGAAAGAGAAGGATCCTTCTTTTGTGCACCTTTATTTGTATTACATATTTGTAAGTATGTTCTTTTGCGCAGGACTGGTAGTTCGTGGGGAGCAGTTTCTCAGTATGAGTTTGTCCAGCTTCACTGAAGATGATGCAGCAATTTATGTCAGCTTCGGGGCTGAGACCAACTGATGGTTGCAGTAACTGCGAAGCTGATGGATGTTTTCCAGAGGATGCTCCAGGAGCTACACTGACTCCTGCTTTGTACGTGGTGTTCCCGTGGTGGGCAGCCCTGACCTTGAGCATTGGTGGTGTTATGGCTGTAGGAGGGGGAACGCTCAAAAAGCAAGAGGGTTTCCAGCCTGTGCTTTGAGGTTCAGGGAGTCCAGGGGCATTTTATCCAGCTCACACATCTGGAGGCTTGCAGAGGACCAGTCTCACCGATTTCCCTCTGATCCTTCCTTGCGGCCGGTGCGGTGGCTCGGGCGAGTGCCACGGGAGCGCTGCCCTGGGCCTCGCGGTGGGAAACTGGTCTGGGGACTCTCCTTCCCAGTGTGCCTGTGAGGCGCAGGCAGCGCGATGATGATGGCAGCTTGTTCTGGTTTCATAGCATAGATGGGGGATAAAAGTAGTAGTTGATCAGTCAAGATGTGCTTATCTGTTTTTAAAACATTTTTTTCTCCTCGTGCTAGTAGCTGAGGAGACAAATACCCACACACTGCTTCTTCCCAAGCACTGTTTATTTTCTGCCTCATTTATTTGTGTCTGTGACCAAGCAGCATGGTCCCACAAACTGCTAAGCACGCTCCACTCTGCACTTTCAGAAGCAGTGGAGCATCAAAGCGAGATTCTGTAGCGTCCCAGACTGGCTGGGGCTGCTTATCCTGGTCATGTAACGTTCCTTGGACTGTTTTGTGGACACCAGCAAACGTCTGTATTCCTGTAAGGAAACAGGAATAAGTCCTGGAGTAGAGGACATAGCCCAGCCCGCTGCGGCCTATTTACCAAGGTCGGCCACGGATCCCCTGCCGAGCACGGCGCCGTTCACGCGGCAGCAGCGGAGCAACGGGAGCAGCGCACGGAACGGCGGCTGGGCTGCTGCCAGGGCCCTCAGAGCAGCCACAGCACCCGCCGCGGCGCCACGGAGTGGGGAGGACGGGCCCTCCTGCTCCTCCTCTCCCAGTCACCTTCCCCAGGGAGCATCCGTAGCCAAGGTGGGATCACCAGGAGGGCCGGGTGTGAGGGGACTTGGGGGAGCATGTGGACCTGAAGGCTACATCCCTCGGAAGGGACTGGTGGCACCCCAGGCCCTGTACTGCCCCTGCGGGATTTGGCTGGTGGCCACAGTGGGCAGGACAGTTCCCAGCGTTTGGCCCAACACCAGCCGCGGGAAAACCTCCCTTCGGCAGCCGGAGCAAGGGAGGAGCGCGGGAGGCAGCGCCGAGTGGGAGCCTGAGCGCACGGCAAGGGAAGCTGCCGTCTCCAGGGCCAGCGAGGTGGCTCCTCCGCAAGGATCCGGCTCAAGGTATGGGCAGGACCCCGCAGGAACGTACCTCGGTCCGCAAGGGAAGCGGGAAGCAGCGAGCGGTCGGTCGCGCTCGCAGTCCGGGGAAGGGGAGGGTCGTGCAGCGGGGCAGGACGGAGGTGCTGCACAGTGAAGGCCTCGGAGCAGAGCCTGGCGCGTGGGGCCTGCGTGGGGATGCCCACTGCTGTGTGCAAATCTGCTTCGTCACGTTTCTACTGGGATGACACGAGAATATATTTCTGGATGCCGCGTGTCTCCAGGGTTTAACACCGAAAAGCTGCATCCTCCTGCATTGCCATGCTTCCTCGAAGCTGTGGAGCTGGAAAGCAACTCTTAAACCCTGAAGATTTCCATGTTTGAAATCAATGTCAAAGGGATTCTCGGCATCTCAGTCCCTCATGTTTCCCCTATTTTCAGAGAGTTCTGGCTGCTCCTGTGAAGCGAATGCATTTTACTAATTTTGGGGAGGGGGGAGGAAGGGCACATGGTTTGGGGAGACCATCTAAGAGCTGGTGCGGTCTTCCGGAGGGAAGGTTAGAGCAGCGCTTCAGCACGTGATGAAGCTCAGATACGATTTCTTCTCTTGGACTTGAATGCCGTTGGGTCCCAGATGCTCAAGGATAAAGGTTTTCTTGTTTGTTTGTTTGTTGCTTGTTTTCTGAGTAGGGCTTTATGTATGTGCAGAAAGATCTATTCTACTGTGTGGGTTATCAGGCTATTTTGGCCTGTTGTTCGGGAAATTGGTGCTTTTACTGTGCAGCTGAGTGTTTCTGTTTTCAGCCTCCTTCGGATTGTGAAACCCACAGGGGTAGCGGTACGCTGCAAAATGAAAAGTAAATAGTACTTGGGTTTATTAATGCCTCGGACACCTCCACAATTCCGTATCGAGCTTATGTGTGTAACCTTCCCTCTCCACGAATCTCATGTGAGTCAACGTGCTGGGATTTACTGCCTTTTTTTTTTAATTTAAACTGTTATTGGAAAGCTAGAAATGTTGGGTATTAAGTTCCAGCTGTCCTTATTTTGATACAAGATTTACTGTTTGATTGATAAACTTTGTTCAAAATAGATCTGTGCGTGTCATGGTAAGGTACTTTTTGCATATAAAACGCTATTTAACAGTATTTCCCCACTGATGTTGCTCCTGAAATTTATTTGGATACTTGGCATATGGGATGGAGACAGCTGGCCTATGCAGCCGAGTCTTAAGTCTGATTCTGTCATTGTCAAATGCACAAAGCCTGGAGAAAGATGTCTAAGAGAGGCTCTCCGTCCACGGAGCGGCTACCAGACCTGGCTCTCAAGGTGGTATCTGGCTCCCAAAGAGAAACCGGAGCTGAGGAGAGCAGACAGGACCTAGCAAATGCGCCCCAGACTTCAGGGCACTGTGGGTGAGCGCGTGTGGTCCCGCTCGGGGGGCCCGAGTCTGTCCGTGGGGCACTGGAAACACCCCGGCAGGGCCCTGCTGTGGGCACCGGCACCGCCGCGAGGCGGCCTGGCCCGAGCTCCGCGCTACCCGGGGCAGGGGCCTGCTCCGCGCTGGCCTCCCAGCAGCGCCCGCCTGGCAGAGGGGGATTTTCTGCCTGCACTTCGGAGGCAGGGGCAGAGCTGCGGGCTGGAGTTCTCCGACGGCTATAAAATTCAAACCGCTGGGGCTAAGGGACAGGGTGGAGGAAGTATTTCCCTTCCTTATGCTTATGATAGTAACTGTGAATGTAAATAGCCACATTATTGCGTTTTATAGAAAATGCTTTATTAGGGAATGCGCAAGTCATTCACTTTTCAGGATGCAAGTATAAATAGCCCTTCTTGGTATTTGTACGTGAAACTATAAAACTTAATTTCCTATGAATATAAATGCATTTCTATCGGCGATAATAGCATAAGCACTTTAGTGAATCATTTTGGTTTGAAATAGTGCGGTCATTTATTTTTTGCACCACCTTAACATCCACAGATTCTTTCATAAAACACTGTATGATTTTGTGAGTGTAAAAATAAAAACACAGGTGAAATCAGGACAGTAAAATGGTGTTACGCATCCACACTTTAGAAGATGGTATGGATAAGTACCGTTTTCTTCACCTCATTAGCCAGCTGCTTTTACTTGTGGCTTGGTTAGGGGATTTTCAGTGCATTTGTGTTAGAATTTCTTGGTGTTAACAAAAACGCATACTCTGTGGTTTGTGTACATGCCAGCAGGAAGATATTAGTGGAGCATAAACCATAAGGAAATAAAAATGAGGAATTGATTAATTCAGGATACTTTCAAATGTGCTGAAAATAAGTAGCAGTTTAGATCATCCTACTAAATCAGTGCAATGGATTCAAAGACTAAGCAAGTGTTACACGTTTTGAGTTTGCTGCAGCTCTGCGCAAGTTGCCATTTGCGTCTTCTGAAAAGGAAGGTTTTTTGAAGCTTCACAAGCAGAACTCGAAAACTCTCGGTGTTGTTGGCTCTTCAAAACGGTGGTGTTTCAGTTGATACGATGATGACTTTTATTACAAAAAGCTTCCCGCCAAGGGAACGTCCTCGGCATCGGTGTGTCGCTGCCCAGCGGGGAGCAGCGGGGAGGGCCAGGGCAGGGGCCCTGCGGGGAGGCCCTCGGAAGACGGGGCCCTGGCACGTCGGCACCGAGACGAACGTCATGGCAGGGCAGAAAATGAACGTGACTGAAAGACAGAAATCTAGATCCAGAAGATGTTTGTTACCTGTAGAATAACTCAGTGATTTTTGTCTCAGAATTTTAAGAAACGCACTGGGGGAAATCTCCTAGGAAGAAGTAGTTGTAGAAACATGGCCTGCTGAGGTCCAGGACAACTTTTAGCTAGAATAGTCTTTGTCTCTCCTAACACATTATGTCTGGCGTCCTCCTTATTTCTAATGAGAAAATTTGGAAGTAACTTAAGTTCTCCTCTTCTATGGATGCATATTTAAATAGCATGTAGAAACCAAACTTTTTGCTAATAAAATGCTGTCACATGCACTTGACAGCAGCAGGCTCAGTCTGAAGCTTGAATCAGCTAAGAAAAAGGGCTACAATGAGCGTTACACCATTTTGGTGTTTATAATTCAATGCATGATTTATTATTATTATTATTTCACTATGTGCTAGATTGCAAGAAAGCAATATTATATATGCAATATTTGAACAGCCAGGAGGGCCTGCGGACACTTGTTGGGATTGCACGTAAAGTGCTGCCGTGGAAGCAGAGAATACTAAGCTCGATTCTCCAAAAGGCCAGTCATGTGTTCGCATACGAAAGAAATTTATTGAGCGCAATGTTAACAGCTACCATATTGCTGCACTCCCACGTCAACACAAATGTTGGCAAAAGCGACTGTGCCAGCTGCCCACTCAGACACTCTCGTGGCACCTTTGCTGTTGCTCCCATCCACACGCTGCCATTCTCATCCAATTAACGCACGAGCGCCGTTTTCTTTTCCCTGCTGTGTTTCTTTAGCAGAATGTATCCACCAGGAAGGAAAAGATGAAGGTAGCCTCAGAGCAGTCTGTCAAACCCCAAAGTTGAGAAGTTAAGATTTTTTTCGGCGTCAGGAAACATGCTGGTGCAGTCTGTGGGGACATGATGAAACAGAGCCAAGGATTAGCATTAATAGGGGATTAGACCTGATTTAAAATGAGCTCTTGTATTCAGAACACAGGGCAGACATCTATAGCTGTCATGGCATGAAACTCTTCCTGCAGCTGCTCTGATCCCACCTCTGATCCTGCCCAAGGCCTGGCCTTTGCCGTGCTGGCTGCACGGCACGCCGCCGCGCTCAGTATGGGAACGCAGAAGAGCAGCGTGCCCTGTGGCACAGTGTTGCTCTGTGCGAGACACGGTGACTTCCCCAATCAGCTCTCATATCTGCGCTGCTCGCTGGGGTTTTGCTCTTGTCCCGCAGACCGCGACGATGCGCGTTCACCGTCCGTGCACCGCAGGAGCTGCG
>JAWLRI010000460.1:3562657-3576900 GCA_034781795.1 Crypturellus tataupa | reverse complement strand
CTGCTCGCTGGGGTTTTGCTCTTGTCCCGCAGACCGCGACGATGCGCGTTCACCGTCCGTGCACCGCAGGAGCTGCGTTCCCCTCGCACGTGCAAGCAGGTGCTGTGGTGACAGTCATTGGCGACGGCTTTTCATCTCTAGAAGTGCTTTTCTCAGACATAAAATAGTCTTGGTCTGCTCACCTCCCAAATGTGCTGTGAGGACATTGTTTATGGGGTCTGCTGACAAAGCGGGCTTTGAGGGGCGCCTTAGAAAGGGGAGGAGGGAAGTTTTGTGTTGTACTTCGTGCACACAAAGAATTGGATGAGTGTCCCTGCTTACGTGGCTACGTTAATGAAGTTACATTTCTTAAAAAAAAAAAAAAAAAAAAACTTAATTTGGTCCATGCCATGTCTGTGCGTGCATAATCACTCTTCTCTGCCTGTGCAGCCTCATTTTTATTATCTGAAGAGATTTAATACTCTATAAACCTGTGAGGTACAGGAGGCACATAAAGAGTGGACTGTGGTGGCGTTGATTGTCAAAACATGAGGGGGAAAAAAACACATCATTTTTGATAAATGTGCTGTTAGAACTCCATGGCCACTTGAGTATTTCGGAGTAAAACTCTGACAGGACATCAACCTGTGCCTAAGGTAAGAACATCTCTCCCAAATACAGCAATAATATCATTCTTGTCTTGTTGCTTCCTCAGTCAGGAAGGGCTCTTGTAGAGTGTTGTTATTCGAATGCTTTCAAGACTTCTGATATCTGATAATCTGGTAATTCTGATAATCTGTTGCTGCATAGGACATTTAATGGAGAAATGAAGGGAGAGTTTGCCATGAGTGATCCTTTTATGACTCTCTGTACAGCTGCACCTGGGGGGTTGATTTACTGAGTAGAAATCTGTAGGTTCTCTGCATCGTGGTGGTGTTTGTTCCTTTCTGCACGGGTCTTCATGTATGCTGTTGTTTTAGGAACATCTTTGAGTTTAGAAGCAAAGTCTAAAACCAGACACTCGGCTGGATGTCTCTTAAAGTGAGAGGTCTTTTCCTGATCAGTCTCTCTGATAATTTCATTCCTTCCCTTAATTTGGTTGCACAAAGCATTCCTCCAGAACGTTACCAAGTTGTGTTTGCAATTTGATGCATATTGTGTTTCAATTACTTGAGACGGGGTCGTAACAGATATAAAATAATTGCTCTAATTTTGAAATAGTGTGACATGAAGTTACAGATGTCATTTCAGGGTATCTCTATAAGAAATTTGTTTATGCTGTTCTGCAGAGAGTAATTGGGCTGAATTCGGTATATTGAAGTCAGTAAACTTACGTGCTGTCACGAGAAAGAACACAATCTCAATCTCAGGGGACTTTATAGGAGATACTCAATTTTTTCCTTACGTGGCAAATACATTCTGGTACTACATATATATAAACATTTGTGTTATATATGTCATGTTGTTATGCAAATGAATTAAAAAGAACTAATATGGGCAGCTCAGCACAAGAGCGTTGGAGGAATGAAAATTGATTTGTAGAAGGAAAAGCAGAATTTTTTTAAAGCGAAAAAGCACTTATTTCAGTAAGTCATATTAGTGAATCTTAAAATAATAATAATAATGTCAGTTGGGGCACATATAGAGGAGTACTAAGAAAGATCAGCTGTCCAGCAGCTGCCAAATGATCCTACTTTGCAGCCTCCAACACAAATAGCTCAGCTACATTTAAGTCTTCTTACTGGAGACAATCAATCACGTGAAACCGAGAGTCATAAATAAGGCCTCCCATTCATATACATTCAGTTATTTCTGCAACTAAGCTATATTTGTGTCCAAAAGAAATATTTGGATTACTGAAATACCTCCCTTTCAGAAGAAAGTGAGGGAAAAAGCAGTGCAAATTGTCAGCATAGGTCGAGAAATAATTGAGATGAAGAATTCGGTGCCAAGATGCATTTCTTCTTCAGACCCGAAGTATTAGCACCCTGTGCAACCTTTCTAAAGACATCGGAGCCTGAGGCCTAAGTACCTAAATGTCACAGTGAATAAAGAGATCTGGGCAGCCAACTTATTGCTCACGATGGAAGCAAAGGCAGCAAGCAGGAGGAGTAAGGGACTACAGGAATATTCCAAAAATGCACGGGTCGGTTAAGGGAAATGATAGCAAAGATGTCTGTGAGCAGAAAGGTGGCCGGCTCTGTGTTTCTCAGTGTGCAAACGGAGGGCGAGACGCCCAGGAACATTGTTTTCCGCAGTGCCTGGCGCACAACGAGTGCTTGTTTTTGAGATTTCAGTCAAGTGTCTGTTTGTATCCTGTGGAGCTGCCAGCTTTCTAGAGCTGTCTGAAGGAGTCTGCCTAAATTATGTTGAACTCGGTTACATATATAGCACCAGGGAGACACGCAGGCAGATTCGCGCCATCCTGCTTCCTCGCTGGGCAAAGGACGGCAAAGCAGGCGCCTCGTAACACAAGTGTGTGAAAGGAGCAACGGGACTAACGCCATCAGCTGCTCAGCTGACACGTCTGGTCACCTTTGGTGAGGTGGTAGTGAAAATGTGAAAGTCTTACGTTTTTAAGGGACTGAATTTAGTCAGCTCTTCATATACCATTATTATTTTTCCCCGCATGAAGAAAAGCACATTCTTCCCGTCTTTTTGGCCATTTTCCCTGTATTATATTTCATTCCTACTCTGCAGGACTTAAGACAGGAACAAGTACTGTGTATGGATTTCTCCTGCCTTGGATATTTCATTGTAAATGCAGCCCGTGTTGGGAGCTTTAGTATTTTTTTTCCCTTGAGTTTGGCCTTGACCTTATTGCCCAGGAAGCGCAAACCTGCAGTTCATCAATGCTTTAAGGGCAAGTTAGTGTAAACAGAAACAATAATTGATAAGTTTGTGATAAAGTACACGTTTAGGCCGTGGTCTTAAACTGAAGGACAGATAGCCAAGCATGAAATACATTTTAACTTCAACGAATTTCAAAATTACAGCTTTTTGAGTAGGAAAAAAAAGCAGACCTGAAGCCTTTAGTTGAACTATTACTTTGTGTAGCAACAAGGCAGAAGTGAAATTTCCTGATTTTCTTCAATGCTTGTGAATCTTTCCCTTTGAATATTCCAAATTGTTCACTGAATAACTTGCCTAACATGGTCGTTTCAGTGTGAGCCTTATCACTGGCAGATTTGTTCATTAGCTGGTCTACAGAGGGCAAACACAGAGGGAGCTCTGAACACAGCTGGGCTGAATTGGCACATAAGTTTGAGCAAATACACATATATGAGCCTTCCACCCCCCTCTTGCACAAAAGTAATGACACGCCAGGACAGCTGCCCTCCCAGGTTTGATGCAGTTCCTCAGCTCGGATCTGCTCACATCACTACAAAGAGCTCCCGCCCATGAATATTTTTAATCTCTCTGGGATGTACAGGTCTGGCTGGTGCTGTGTCTTTGCCAATTTATTTGCGCACCGTCTTCTCAAAGCTTGAAGTGTGATGCATGACATAGCAAAGCAAGATGAGCAGCAGAGAGCAATAAATAGGAATGAGAAGGGGAAAAGAGCCTCTCCATCCACTCTTGCTTCGTCCTTCTCCTTTATTGTTTTTTTTCATCCTCTCTTGCTTCTTCTTTCTCCTCCCCTTTATTGTTTTTTTCCTCGTGTTCTGCTCTCTTCTGGCATCAGGATGATAGACGCTGTGAAGTGGCTGTGTCCGTGTTTCCAGGCCACGGCATGAGTCACCGGGAGCGGATGACGGATGAATGCAGCTCTGTCCCCGGGCCCTGCCGGCTGCGCCTGCCGCAGGAGCCGCTGCGGCGGGAGCTGGGGGAGCCGCTGCGGCGGCGCGCGGGGAGCTCTGCCCTGTGCCGCGGAGCACCGTGCAGAGCGCGGCCTGGCAGCGCGGGCCGCCCGTGAGGCTGTTTGCGAGGAGGGACTGCGCTCCTCCTCCTCCAACCGAGACCATCTTAGGAACACGCTGGTGTGTGCTCTCTAGACTCCAGGTTGGGGAGATTCCTGTTTAGCTTTGAGTTGGTTTTATTTAGGATTAGACATACTCGCTCCGTTACTTGCCATTTCGTACGCTGAATATCTGGTTAGCTCAATACCTGCTACTGGGTTATCGTAGAGGATTCTGTTGCCAGGTGCAAGTCTGTATATGTTTAAAAGGAGGGGAATTTAATTTGCGTTGGCCTTTTATTTGCTTTGGGTGCTCAGGAAGCGTGGTCAGGGAGGCAGTACCCCGAGCAGCAGTGAGGTCTAGCTCCCTTGCTGTTTTTTTTCCACATTCTGCACTTTGCGGGTGTTCTCTCTTAGCTGTTATGTAACGAGATTATATAAGAGAAGCCTGTAATTTACAGAATCACTTACTGTATTAAGCAGCAACCACCATCAGCGGATCCTTATTAACTGCCTGGAGCAGCAAGGAGACACGTGGCCGTGCATTTGGAAAGGGGCTATTTGCAATACTCATCGATACCTGGTGCCCGTCACGGGCACGTGGCAGCCGGCGTCATCACGCAGCGCTGAGAATAGCATCAAGCGTGACCTGGACGGTGCCGGGGCGCTCGGGAGACGGTGGCTGAACGAGGCCAGCGGGCGCGAGCGCTGCCCCGCGGCCCCTCCTGTGCTTGGGAGCTGAGCGGCAGCAAGGGTTGTGCGGCCCTAGCTTTCAAGTATAACCTTACCACGTATTGGTTCCCCTATGCAAGCCCCTCCAATATCTCACAGGCCAAAAAAAATGCAATTTAAAACTGTAAGAAATGTGCTGCTTCCCCTTTCTGGAAGCACAAGGCGAGCGTGTGTGTGGTGGTATTCTCTTTGAAATACAAACATACTTTGTAAGGGCGACCAGTACTGCTGGTGGCAATGACAGGAGAAGATAATTTTGTCTTTTTTTTTTTCATTCTCCACTTCTATAGTCTCTGAAGGGATGTTTGCAGAACATCTTTTCATCCATTTGTCCCCTTTCTCAAACTCCCCTGCAAGGAGGAGACTACAGCAATAATGATCTTTAGGCACCAAGGATGTTGGAGAAAATTGGGGTTTCTTCTGGGCTGAAGAGCAAATCATGATACTGCGTTTCGCCTGTGCAGGAAAAGATCTTCCTATGTCAAGGCAGTTGTTGCAACAGCAGAAGTGCCTGCAACTATGGACTTTGTTGTTGTTGTTTTCTTTTGCTTTTTGATTATTCTCCTCCCCCTTTACTCCTCCTTGGAGTTGTGGCATGAGATCAGGGCAGCTTAAGAGCTTAAGCGACTTCTTAGTGTATCATCATTTCAAGAAGAATAAGTGTTCATGAAGACAGCCCGAGGGAAGGGAATTGAAGTAATATTTGAATGCCCTGGCTTTATAATTTGTAGGAAGCTCTTGGCAGGAGCATGCCCAGTGCTGACAACTCAGCCTTAGGGTTCAGATGCAGTAAAAGGGGAAAACAACTTAAAGCAGTGAAAGAAGATCTTTGTGATCATTGTTGTGGCAAAACTGCTGCTCCCGGGGCGCGCGGAAGCCCAGCGCGGTGTGCGGGAGGATGACCCCGCTCCCGGGCCGGCCTCGCTCCGCTGGAGTCACCGAGAGGTTCATGGCACAGGGAGTCCCACGTGCAGTCTCCAGAGGGGCTAGAGAAGCCCAGAATGAGAGAGTAGGAATAATACCGTGCAGTCTGCCTAAATTTGGTTGCATGATCTAATTCACTTGAGACACGTGTCCATAGTGCTTTTTCCCAGCAAGATTCAAGCATGAGGTCCTACTCCAAGACGCATTCGCCATCTGCAGAAAGCTTGCATAATATTTTCATTTAGATAGTGCTGTCAGGCGGCACTCATTAAAAATGAGTGCTGAAGCCCCCAAACCAGCTGCAGCCTAATCCCACCGCTTGCTCCTGTTTCTGGATTGACACTGCTGGCAGCTCCTAGGCGTTTGCCTTCCACGGTGAAACAGCCCCACGTTGGCAGTGAGCAACTTCATTTCAACTGTCTTCTATTCGATGTGGCCTGCTGAGAACGACTGTTCTCATACGTTCTAGGTGGCACCGTTTGAAATACCGTAGCACAATGCACCACAATAAACCTGAGACCCAAGTAGCTTGTTTTCTCTCATGTTAGCCGCGATGCTTTTCATTGCTTTTTCTTAGATAATATTTCTCCAAATTTTAATTAAGGAAGCAATTAAGGAAGCCTTGTGGAGGAAGACTTGCTTTCGCAGACAGGCTTCCCAAATGTGTGTTTCATTTTTCAGTAAATGTCCCTTACTCCTAAGCAAGAAGCATAAAAAAATACCTCCTTGGGGGCATCTTCTTATTTATTTCCTCTGAATTATTTGCAGTCACTCCTACATCTGACATTACTGCTGCTGTGCTGGAAGCAGTAAGTGTGTGTGCAGTTCAGGAAGGGGCCAGTCACCTGCGTTTTGGTGTTTGCGAGAGCCCTGTTATTAGCTCCTAAGGACAGGGGATGTAGTGGCCAAGCTATAGATAGTCTGAGGGCATAACATGTGCTGATCTCATTAACCCTTGGACTTAGCTTGATTTATACTTCATATCCGCTGCCTAGTTTGTAGTGATGCATCGCTCGGCTTCCATAAAGAACAAAACCACTGGCTAGGTGATAAAAAGTGGTGGCAGAGCATTTTTGCTCAGGCCGCAAACCCTGCAGAGAAGGGAGGGCTCGGATGTGATTTAGTGCCACTGGCGCTCGTTTCGATACCGCTACCAGACAAATGCGAGCAGTTCTCAGCCGGTGCTAAAGATGTCAGGTTTCCGCCTCTCCTTAGGCTCATTCAGCGCCGTATCTGGCTTTCCTGAATTAGATCAGTAGAGTAAGCTGTGTGAATGTAAACACACAGGTAATGAGTTTTAGAGGTTTGGCTGTAAGGTGGCGTTTGGCTCCGCTCCCAAAATGCACACGGATTTCAATGCTGTTTTAATATGAGGGTTAGCACATTGCTGGCAGGAGCTGTTTGGTGGTACAAAGATTAATTTTTTTTCTCTGCTCACTTTTTGCGTGACGTTAAGCAGTATCATTTTCACTGTGGGTATAAGTAGGCTGGTGCAACCTCTAAATCATTTTGAGGGAGCTGAAGCTGTAAAGCATGTTTAAAAGGGTAGTGACTGTTCTAGACATTTATGAAAATGAACTATAGCAAAGTACTGCCCACCCTGAATGGTAGGACTAATCTAAATGATAGTGTTTGCAAAACTCTCTATGGCTCCAACTTATGTGACTGCTTTTGCTGCTCTGCTGGATCTGCTGTTCCAAAGTTTCTGACCACTTACATGCACTGATTCATACCCGCGCCGCATGACAAGGACTATATTACAAGATTGATGAAATCCATGGAGACAGCTTTCTTGTTTAGGCAGCTACTCTAAATAGTCATGCTAAGGACAAGACACCTGAGAAGTTATTTTCACTAAAAAGAAAAACAAGCCTTCAACATGAAAAAAACAGTTATTTGTTTTTTCCTCTTCTCTATCTGATTTGCCCTCCCCATGCTGGTAATAACCTGGTGGATGTCGTGTGTTTGAACCTAAAAAAGTATTGCCAGTGGCACAATTCCTCCACTAACTCTAAAGTGCTCAGGGGCAGGGACTGCACGTGAACAGCAGTGGGAGATCTATAAGGTTTGCTATCATATCAATAAATTATATACTAAAGGGTAATGGTGACAAGTAATGGTGACAGGAAACTCTTCAGAGCAAAACACAGTTTAATTAAAATGCTTCTGAATGCTATTAACAAATCCCTGCTATAAGCTAATGGTCTCTTTATTGTCTGTGTTCCCTCTCCATCTCATCAGCTCTGTGCTTGTGTATGGGTGCTGGCGTGGGCATACGCACTGCAGTTGTGGATCTATGGAATAACCATAGCCCGTGCAAGAGTTAGTGACTAGGAGTCAAAGGAGTGAAATTTAAGACGAGCCTCATGGCACGATACATCTAGGCTGGGAGCCAAGGAGGAGGAATGTCTGGGTGTCCCTCCTCTCATTCATTTAACATAATTTCCCTTCTGTTTCCCTAGCAGTTAATTAGCTGCTTTCATGGTAGCACTGGGGGATAAGACAACGGTGCCTTTCCTGTCTCGCCGCGTCACCTCACTCGCAGCAGATCTCGATGCCACAGAAGCTGTCGGGCAGCAGCATTAAGCCCATATGCCCATCTTCCATGCTCAGGGATACTCTCCAGGTGGAAGCCTTCAGTGCCACTGGGATTTGCTCTCTAGCTTTGATTTAAACCTTTGCACAGTCTCCTTGAACAAATTTGGCCAAGCATCTTTGGCAAAAAGATGAACCCCTCAAGTCCTTGATTCCAAAGCTACATCCGAAATCCCAGCTCATTTGCTTAAATGTGTAGCACAGCCATCTGGGTATAACTACAGCCAGGATGGTTCTTATAAAGCAAACTGGTGTTTGAGAGTTACGGGGATACAGATGCAAAACCCTAACTCGGAATGCCGCCCTAGAAGAACTGAGGCATGTATAATGAATATTTAAAAAAAAATGTGAGTGTTCTCACTTTCTCCACAAATGTAATTCTACTTGCAAACTTAGAATTCTTATGAGAAAACTAAATCAGTAGGTGACAATGAAGAACTAGTCACTTTTTATTTGCTCACTTTATGTAACGCTGAATGGTGCCGCCTTCTTCTCTGCCTTTAAAGAGTACTGACATCATCAAATCAAAGGATATACTATTATGAGGAAAATCCATGCCCAGGGGCATTCCAGAGAGTGAAACCAGCCGAAGGGGAAGGGCAGTGGGAAAGACTCTATATAGTACCGTAATGGAAAGCCAGCAGGAACGTGTCTCCTTCCAAAGAAAATTGGAAACATTGAAGAGAAGAATTGGTCACTATGCACTCCTTAAGCAAGTAAAAGTAAAATATGAACTGCACTAGAAACAGAAAACTGGAGGGCCACCAAAACAGGTTTCTGTAATGCAAGTTTTTGTGCACATGAGAAAAACAGGGAAAGCAAGAAGATGCACTGAAGCTGTTGCCAAAAGTGATGCAAAGACACCGTATGGTAAGTCCTGAAGGCAAAGTACAGCAAAATGGCTTGATTGAGAAAATATTAATTGTAATTAATTTGTAATAAGAGGTACACTTTGGCAACAGGTCATATTCCCATGAAAAATAATGGGACTTGTGCCATGAAGTTTATTGGGAAGGGGATTAAGCTTTGCATAATAGCTTGCTTAAAGAATCACTGATGTAATTGTGAACTTCTGGGGAAAAAGTACCTAAGAAATACATACTGAAATATCATCACTTGAACAAACACATCTGAGGTGCCCTGTTGGGTATTTATAGAACTGATGAAACAGCTAGTTAGAAAAAATCACAGGGAATTGAGGCGGTATCAGGAGACTACTATAGTGTCAGCATGTCACAAGTCTTTAAAAATTGAATTAAGGGTAACTATGGAAACTATTGTCTTATGAGTACGTTTCCAGACTGAGAGTAATATAAATTTTAAAGCAGAAGGAGAAAATATATAGATGTGAATAGTATAACGAAACCCAGATACGACACAGGTGTACTATAATAAACCAGCCAGAAAAATTGGAAAGTTCCTCCTCCCACTGCTGCTTTTCTTTTTTCTTTCTCTCTCTCTCTTTTTTTTTTTTTTCTGGTAAAAGCCAGAAAATTGGTAGAACAAGGGTCATGTCAAGATTCTGGAAAGGTATTTGATGCTGCGCCACATAGAGTCCTAAGAGAAATACTGAATCAAGTTAGCCTGAGCTGAAATTCACTTAAATGAATTGGAGACTGTTCATGGAACAGCAGGCAGCAGGTAATTCTTAATGGCAGTCGGCTCTGTTAAGGATAAACAGCAGTAGCCTATAAAGATCAAGGTATGGTCTGATTTTTATAAGCTATCTGGAGGATAAAGCACTAATTAATTGCGAAAATTACGCTGGAGTAGGAAGAATGACTAACTGTAGAGAAGATGGGAAATATAAAAGGTTCTAGATGTTCTCTAGGGATACTGCGAATCTAATAAAGTAAGGCTTAACTTAAAGGAAAATGAGTTAATAAATGATAATGCTATGATAATGCTGAACATCAACAGTACTTTGTGTCCATTAGGCAACAAATAAATTTTATAAAGCCACAAATATGTATTTTTTCGTGAAAGAGTTTGTTGTAAATGCCTTTTCAGGCTTTATAAAGCAGATCAGAACATCAAAATTTTAAAAGCAACTGTATAAACAACATAAATAGAATAGTAATGGACTCAATATCTTTCTGTGTCTGAGAGAAATATTTTAATTGTTTATGTTCATGTCGTGATACAATTGGAGAGCTGCACGTGTTGAAGTGTTTGTCATGAGCAGGGGCTGTGTGAAGGCTTAGATGAAGGACACGAAGGACAGACACTTCCTTGATCATGCTGGGTCACACCAAAGCTCTACCTAGCCCAGCACCTTGTCTTAGAATGGGCTGGGGGTGGATGTTTAGAGATGATTAAGAGCAGGGCAAGCACTTATCGCACTCCCCAGTAACTCTTCCCCCAGACTGTAGCTGTTTACAGCTCGAGGACTCTAAATCACATGTGGGTTTTCTGTGTTTATTGGCTCAGAAAAGGTTCTTCTCCCTGAGCACATCCAGCCTGCCTCCGAACCAAGGGGAGCTTTCAGCATCCAGAACATCCTCTGGCCATGAGTCCTGCAAGTCTAGCGTCCACTGCGTGCAGTGCCCCTTCCTCCTGTTGGCTTTGAACCTGCCTGGTTGGAACTGCATTTGACCCCTTGTTCTTCTGCTGGAAGCCCTGGCAAAGGGTCACACTTCAGGTACCCTGTGGGTGCTGGGCGGCTGTGTCAGGGCTCTGCTGCAGGGCTTGCCTTGCTGGAGGCAGGGGACAAGGGAGGAGGGCCACGCTGCTGCTCCAGCTTGGCATTTCCTGGAGGAAAGGGGGGATCTGTGACACTGCCTGGCCTGTCTGAGCACGGGTGGAGGCTCTCGCAGTGCTGTGTGGGGCGAAGCAGTGGAGAGGGTCCCAGTGAGACGCTGTGCTCAGAGCTGTCGTGCATCGGTGCCTGTCTCGGTAGCTGTGTCATACTGCGTCGTGGCTTTCCCTAAAGGGTCCTGAATGGCTTTTTGTGTTCCTGTCTCTAGTGTGTGGATTTTACCTCTTTCTGTAGTATTGCAGGAATACCTTGCGCACAACCCTTGGCAAGCGTGTGCCTTTATGTGCCGAAACACTGCAGCGTCCACTAAGGACAAAGAGTAACTGTGGAACTGTAAAGCATTGTTTTTCCGTGAAGCTTCAGGACCTAATTGCTAACCCTAGTTAATGTTCCTTTCACCCAAAATGCTGAGTGCTATATATGACACTTTGGTATCTCTGTCTAATGTTTTGCTTTTGTCCACAAAAGTGACATACTAATAGAAAAGGAAAGACTGCCTTTTCTTCCCCAGTTTTTGTCTGCTGAAAGCCATGTCTGTAGCCTTTCTGTCTTCTGCTTCCACAGTCCACTGAGCAAAAACATAAGTCCTTTTCATTCCCAAGTGGAAGGGAAGGCCTGGCACTCTGAGCCTTGCTGAAGTCCGAGAAAGGAGGTTTCTTTTTCAGTTTGTAAATAAAAACCTACTAGTGTGAGAAGCAAAAGTGTTTTCAGACAGGAACAATGCCGCGCCGTGCTGGTCTGAGCTGCACTCTGCTGCTAGGCAGCACTTTCCCAAAGTTGCTGGTGGAAGGGTGAACAGGACAGAGCTTGGTCATGGTGAGCGCTGGGTACGGGGAGGAAGGGTGTTCGTCAGGCCCTCTCGGGGAAGGCACCTTCTCCTCTCGCTGTCCGGGGCTTGAATGAGGTCTGACTTTGGCGTGTGTCAAAGCCCATGTTTCCTGAGGCAGGTAATGTGCTGGGAAGTGCTGCTTCACCCTGCTCGCGTGGAGCTGCAGTAAATAGCGGGTATATTCGTACTGAACCACGGAAACTGGCGCTACGCTGTTTATCTGCAGGTTAGCGGGGCTGCTGTTCCATGCAAGCGCTGGCTTCCCTGGGCACACGGCACCGTTGTCTCCAATATTGTGTTGTCATTGGCGGACCTCCCGTTACATAACGCTGACCCACATTCGTGATGTGTGACATTTTTGCTGAACGCTGTCAGGGGTAATCCGTCACAGAATAAACTTGGTGATTACGTGCCGAGACTTTGCTTCCAGCCCGGGTGCACCTTGTGCCTCAGATAGTGCCGTTGCTTTTCAAGGAGACAAGCAGAGCACAGCGCTCTCAGGTGACAGTGGGAGACGGTTGTGCGCTCCGAGACTACAAAGTGCCCAGGACTAAATCCACCGTGGAGTGGGGTAGTGATGGAATCGCACCGGGGAGTAGCTTGAGCTTTACAGAATGCTCGGGCCCAGCTCGGGCGGTGCGAGTAGCTCTTGGCTGAGGAAAGCCAGTCGGAAGGGTGACTCTGCAAAACGCTGTCGCAGGCAGGTCGAGGTAGCTCGTTTCATGCCTCAGGAGAGCCGAGCTGCGCAAGAGGTTTCTCTGCTGAGCTGCTGCGCAGAAGCCTGACAGCATTTGTGGGCTAAACAGCCTTCTTTATTCTCAAAATTGTAATGTTTTGCAGAGATAAGCAGATACACGTAAGCCAGAGGTGGTTGCTGAAAGGCAGCTGGAAAATGAGAGGCCTTGGAGGAACTGGAACCCCCCCTCAGATGTGACTGCTGGCAAAGCTCTCGGCAACATCTATCTGTTCGCGATAAATCTTATTTCGGTAGCGTAAAATAAAGAGTAGAGGAGACAAAGGGCTAGAAAAAAGAATGTGGGAATTCAATCAGTATTCAAGCGCAAGGTCTGCCTCAAATGGGTTTTATATAATGTCGCAGCAACTAAGTAACGTGGCTGCTGGAGCTGCGGAGACGTCTCTCACTGCTGTGGAAAGGAGCGAACGTGGAACATAAGGTTGAGAGACTAAACACACCATCGCCCAAGGAGGGGATTCTCCAGTGTGGTGCAGGGGGTGGTTGTGTGCGAAGAGCAGTTGCAACGGAGAGTAGGAAGGTTTTGCTTCCCAGTATGGAATGAATATGCCAGTCGGAGCCAAAATTAAAACCTGATTAATGCAGTCTCACCCACTCGCATTTCTTCCCTCTCGGCTTATACGTTTGCCCTCATTCTGTCTGTGCATTCATTCATATATATTCATGTTCCTTCCCACCTCTCCCCCATTGACTCACACCCTCCCTCAGTGTTTCCTGTTGCTTCCTTCCCGTTTTCTCTCCCTTTTGGTCTCCTTCCCACTCACGGCATTGTTCCTCTGCCTGACCCCTCTGCACCCACTTTGCTTTGAGGATGGAACAAGCATCGGGGAGACGAAGAGGAGGGAAAAACAAGTGGGGAGAGGAGGGAGAGGGTGAAGGGCGGCCGCGAACTTTCTCCCCGCGCGGCACGTTGGCTCTGGGAAGACGTCTGCTCCTGTCTCCCAGACAGCAGCGCCCGGCGCTGGCTTTGTGCAAGATAAGGCCGGAGCTCATTTCCTCAGATTAGTGTCCCTAGGAACCATCCTGAAGAGCAGGATAATCCCGGAGGCGGCGCACAGGCGGCTGGCGAACGCGGGCCGGCAATCCCGTCCCGTCCGGCACTGCCGACCCGGCCTCCACGCGGGCCCGAGGGCTGGGGGAACCTGCAGCGCCCCGGGCTTTCCCTTGGGCTTGGTCTGCCCGAGGGTGAGGGGGCATGAGGGGGCAGCCGAGATCCTGCTGTGCTTTGGGCTTCCTTTCCCACTGCTTGCTGATGAATTTCGCGCCTTCTTCCGACCCAGTGCTTGTTCCTGCAGTCATTACCCTAGGTGGAATCGCCTCCCTCTGCCAGGAAGACTTACTTCTAGCAGGAGATGGGTAGAATTACACTGCAGGTTGTTTTGCGTCCCCAAAAGATCTTGCAGGAAGGGGGAAAGAGTGGAGGGAACGTAGCTGGCAACTTCAAATCCTGGTGTCTTGTCCTGCAGTAGGTACCGCTCTCGGCAGTGAATTACATTTCGCTCTTTAAGTGCTGCATAATCGAGGGGCCGAAGCGGACGCGTATGGCAAGCGCGGTTCAGCGTGATTTACGGACGGCGGTTTCGGTGCTGTGCGTTGAGGGAAGGGAAAATCAATAGCGGTAGGAGCCCCACGTCAGGGCGCCCGAGGGCGAGACCCGCAGCTGGCCGGGCAAGGCCCGGATTTTATTATTTTATTTTAGTTTCATTTTATTATTTATTTTATTTTATTGCCGCTCGGGGTGGCGGCTGCGCGCGGCGCCTCAGCGGCCGGTCCC
>JAWLRI010000460.1:3544079-3555357 GCA_034781795.1 Crypturellus tataupa | reverse complement strand
TTGTCTATGGTACAGAAATGTGATCTCTTTTCCAGATCATTCATAAAGATGTTTATTCAGCCTGGACCTAGCCACAGGCTCCATGAAAGTGCAGTAGTCACCTGAACTTCTTTGATGTGTTGCCATTTATCAGCCTGGTTTATTTGTTGTCTCCCAGCCAATGAATCAGAAGTTCCTAGCAAGTGCAACGACATGAGGAATTACTTAGGGGAAACAAACACCGTTCCTTCCAGCATTTGAGAAGCATGAATTCCAATTCCATTCTAGCCCCTCACTTAAAAATCATTTATCATTGATAATATTGAAGGCAAGAACTGCTTTTTTTTTTTTTTTTTTTTGAGGAAAAGTTAAGCTGTTAATAATTTCTTCCTCTCTTGTCCTCCATCTTAATCTAGGTGTAATCATTTCCTTTTCAGGTTACTGATCTTACAGTTTTGCCACTTCTGGCACCTTGGGTTCAAAGCTAGCTTCCCTAGATTCACTAACTACCCCACGTTTGTGTTGGTACAGTGTAGATCAGAATCTCCTCTGCAGGCCACTTCAGCTTTTAAAACTTCTTTCTCACTGGACTCTGGTCCCAGAGCCATTACTTCTAGAACAAGCAGATTTGTGCTTTTGTCATGTATTATGGAGGGGAAAAAAAACAGAATGAGACTATCTCAAATTCTTCTGTAGAGACTTCTCTAGTATTTCCTCATTCACTTTTGAATTGGTTCCAGTCATTGTTGTTTTAAATTGTCTCCAGTGGTTTGCCATAGCTATCTTCCTGACCTTGGTTTTTCCTTCTGGGATTTCTCCACCTCATTAATTTTCTATTTTTTTTCTCCCAAATCTAGAAAAATTTCCTCTTTTACCCATTCATTTTAATTTCCTCTACCTTTTATTATAAGGGCCTCTATATAACAAGTTTGGCATCCCCAGCCTTCTGAATAAGGGAAGCTTCAGTTTTCTTGTGCTGCTGGAGAATTTCCAGTGTCTTTAACCACTATTGAGGAGGTGTCCTTCAGAAGTCTGGGCTTGTTTTCCCTAGTCCACTTTGTACAGAAGATATGTCTGCTGTACTGCCAGCTTGCACAGCCTTTTGTGCCTCCTATGACTTTGAGAGCTACATTTAATTCTGGTTAAACATAATCCAGAATCATCCAGTAGGTTGATTCTGCTAGTCAAGATCTGAAGTTTTTCACTTACACCCTGCTTTTTCCAAATATTTAGAAACATGGCTGATAAAATACTACTAACATTGTCATTGCATGATATGCAGTATCATGTAACAAAATCATGATGGACAATGTCATGTAATATATCTCTATTAAAGGGAAGCATGAGCAAGCAAAGTGTGATATTGAAACTAAAATATTTATTATTTGATACCAATCTTGATCAGTATCATATTCAATATAATATTGAAACTCTGTTTCAAGATGACTTTTTATGGCTTCCATACCATGTTTTGTTACACACTGAAGCATCCTTTATTTGACCTTGAAAATGTTTCTGTCGGGCAGGTAGGTTTGGTTGGAATGCGTTGTAGTCTTTATAGCTCAGTCAGTTTTCACAGCGGTGTTTGTAGTTGAATCATTAATCAATTTTATTTTGTTGTTTTTGCAGAGTGTTCTTGTTTTGTCCATGCTTGAATGAGTAAGCTGTTTCAAATGGATGTTTTCAAAAACAATGATTAGCTATACTGTTTTTGTAACCTACCCACAGCATCTCAGCCTTGACAGTTTTGGCTACTGACAGAAACTAGAAAACTTAAAACTAACATAGCCTTACTCTTTTGTTCCTGCAGAATGACAGAAAGTAAGTATTATCAGAATTGCAGAATCTTAATTTTCAGTACAGATTAGCATCTAGATTTAGTTTTCCAATGCAGTTAAGCCAGATATAGCTGGCAACTCTAGGAATGGAGGCACAGTTTCAGGAACTGCCATGCTAAGCTCTGTGTATCGGAGCATTCTAGTTAGGAGAATTCTCAGAGATGTTGCATAAATTTATTCCTGGAGCTAGTCCGTTGACTTCAATAAGACCGTGTAGGGCAAAGTTACATTCATAACTGTGTTCCTGATCAAGATCTTAAAACTGCCATAGCTCCCTATCTTTTTTGTGTGTGTTCAGTCTTAACTTTATATAGATACATCTCTAATATGGATTTTTTCTCTTGAAATTCTGAGTTGGATTTTGTCTGTCCTTGGTTTTGGGCTAGTAACAGATTTTTAGAGGATTATTCTGATTTCTGCCTTTCTGTTTATCTGTGTTCATAGTTGAAGACATCTGGACATCAAAGTCAGCAGGATAAAAACACATTAAAAGGCTGTTTCAGTCTTGGCCGAACATAAGTACTAGTGTATGTGCATCAGTGGAGTGATTCATGCTGTGTCTTTGGTCCTTTATTAGCTTGTTTCATCTAATTTATCTGAAAGAGAATTATACACAAGCCTATATAAAGTGAAGGAGAAAATTATGAACGGAGTGCATAGCAGATTGTATTTTACTGCTTGTAAGGTGCATTTGATAACATAAAGTAAATATTGAAAATGCACTTATATTTTTATGATGGGATTTATGTCAGTAATTTAATATTAAAGCTCATGTAGCTTTCTGAGTGCTAATGTTTCTGACAGAGGTTTAGCTTTCAAACTTTCAGTGTGATTTTAAAGCGTATCTGCAATCATAGTAATTGGAAATTCCAAAACCTATCTGCTCAGTGAATCCTTTACTTGAAAGGGAAGCTTTAGTCTCCTTATGTGAATTTTTGCCCAGTGCCACACGTGCTCTTTTGAGGAGGCCATCCATTTTAAAGGGATAAGTTTGAGCAGGAGTCCCCACCTAGGCAATTTCCTAGGTTTGCTTTAGTTTAGGAAAAAAAATTGTCTGCATGGAGCGTTTATTTCCTGTTCCCCACTAGACAGGGGCACCTGAAACTCTAGGTGCATTTCATTGCTTCCCCTGTGATCTTTGTACCTGGTGTCAGAATTTCATCCCATTCAGTACGTTGCTTTTGGCGTCTGTACTTCACTATGTCACTCTATTTAGGTAACATTTTCAAAAAAAAGTTAGACCTGCACGTGTCTGGATATAGCAGTATTTTCAGACTGACTCTCATAGTTTATATGAGAGTATAATTTCAAGTTCAATAGTATATCAGGCAGCCAGGGTCCCCAGGCATGAGATGTATGGTAGTAACACATCTAGTACTGTCCTCCTAGCTGTAAAACAGAGAAACAGAATCAGGCCCGATGGGCGAAGAATAATATGCTTACTCTCCTTTTTCTATTTTTGTATATTCTGTAATGCTCAGCTGCTTTCTGGGTTGTTTCCTTGAGCAAGCCACCAGCTAACTGGCCAGGCTTTTTGCTGAGGCTGTCAGCCTTAATGCAAGCGTGCAGTGCTTGAGATGGAAGCAGCAGGGCAACACGGTGAACCTGAATCCTTCAGTATATCTTAGTAGGCTTGTTATATTTGATTCCCATGGTAGAGAGTGTCAGTTGGAAAGGATTACTTAGAATGCTTTTAAATGTGTAAATCCAAAGCATGCAAGGTGAATTTAAGTAAGAGTTATTTTTAAGTAACATCTCTAAGGGGACTTGCTCAGTTTAGTGAATTTGTAATAGGTTGCGCAGATATTCCTTCCTAGGCCAATAATTGAATTTTGTCTTAGCGGAGAGTGACCGATAACTTGTGACCATTCAATGACAGTTTGATAGCCTAGCTGAGAAGACTACAGAAGACCTCATAAAAGAAACTATTTTAAACATCCAGCTAAGATGTTTTTAAAAAAATAATACTACGAGTGCTGGAGCTATTGAGGACAGTTGATTTCCAATGGATTTGAATCTGATGTTTCAGAGTTGTTACAAATTGTTTTTAAACTTATGTTAAGATTTCATTTGAGTCTTGTGCTTTTCATTAGACATCAGAGAACCTACATGTGAGTTCTGTTACAAATGACATTGTGACAATAAAAATCATCTGGAGTCAAGACTTTTAATAAACCTACAGTTTATCTAAATGGTATACTATCTGAGTGAGGGCTCAATTTTAACATGGTGAAAACTGTTTAAAGCTTTCTTGTCACCAAGATATTCATAGCTGTGTCCTTTATATTTTCTAATATATCAAAAGTTTGTGCTTGGAAGGTTGCCTTCCCCTTGATAGTATTTAACATGTTCTTCTGTCTATCTATATGTCTGCCTATTTTAGTAAAACTAGTAGCAACTTCAGTTATCTGTGAGCTCTCTACTCCTATCAGAAGTTCAGAAGTTATTAAAGGTGAACCAACAGGCAAACCCACATGCAAAAAAATGTCTTATGTTTAGTTGCCTTAGGAAACCATCTAAAAATGAAATACAAGAGAACCACTCCCTCCAGCCTCCGCTGGGAAAAAAAAGAAAAAAACACTTTAGCTGTCATTTGTCCAGAATTGAGAGAAGCTCTGAAACCTGCTGAAAAATAAATAAATAAGGTACAAGTTAGTTATATAGTTGAATTTCTGCAAATATTGGGATTACATAATACAATTCAAATTGCAGGTAAAAAACAGTGGTGCAAAGCAGACCCAACCCTCTTCCTTACCAGAAGTCCGTGTGCGAAGGCAGGCAGTCATTACTTGTGCATTGAAGTGAAGAAATGCTCATTCATGCTGCAGACTGCCACTCTATCCAGTGAATTACAATAGCTCACTCACGCTGAGCACCCTGCTTTCTCCAGAAAGATGCATAGTAAAATTGTATCCCCCAGCCTTGATTTCTTCCTGCTGCCCTTCAAATAAAAAATTCTGCTGTTCTCTGTGGGCTTCTCTTCACTTGAAAGAAAAGTGGGTCTTAAGTCAAAGTTCTTGTGAGACCAAGACTGTCGTAGCTTTCAGACAAGCTGGCAGGGCAGATTAAAGCTCACATGAATACTAGTCTGCCTCTTTGCACTAGATTTGAGCTTGCTTTACTTAACTGGGGGCAGAGAACATATTTTTAGTTTTGCTTCAGACACAGCTATAATAAATGGCATGAGTGGTTGCTTATCCATTAAGAATGGTGTAAATTAGTATGAGTGTTAGGTTCATAGTAGTGATTAAAATAAGAGGACACTGTCTGTCTTGTTTAGTGATTGTATTACAATACAAACTGTGTCCAAAAGGCTGCACCCTTCTTTAAGTATACAGTTTATATTAAAAGCAATAAAAGATTAAGGGCAAAGCTTTGCCCTGGCTTGTGATGCATTAGATGAAGACCACTGGACCAATTAGGCTAGTGACCTAGGCCAGTGTAACTTGACTAGGAATCTGGCCCCAAGCAACTTATCCAGGGCCATATAGTCAGTGCCTTCATATATTAGGTTAGTTTTCTTCCGCTGTTAATCTTGGAGACATTGGCAGTTCCACAGTCTCGAAGGCAGCAGTACTTGTTTATTCATCACAAGGGAAAAAACTTCATTTTGTAAGAAGCAACAGATCTCTTCATGTTCCAAAATCTCTCCTTTATAATCAACAGGGTGGAAGTCTGCATGCAGAAAAATGTTACTCCTCGTTTTCCAGCAAGGCTGTACTGAACTCCTGTAGTTCTGAGATACGATCCTTCCAAAAATGCACTGCAGAATGATTCTGAGCACAGTCTGCAGGCTGACATATGGCCATGCAGAATTTCATGAGCATCCATGGATACCTGACAATGCAGACTTCTGCTAAATAAATAAACAGTGCATGTGATAAATTGAACTGATTTTATAGTAATGTTTCTGGTGTAGTTACTAGCTTTCAAACTCTGGAATAATTTTATAACTGTCTATATGCATTGTACTCAGATTCTAAGTGTTAAGTGTCTGTATCATTCATTTTAAATTTTCAATCATATTTAAAGAAAGCTAGAAAATGGCCTAGGGCTTCTTACATCCTTTATTACCTTGTTTCCCTTTCAGCAGCTGAAATATACTCATTTTAATTAAAATTTGTTTTTAAAATGCATCTTGCAGGCAACACATGCTGAGAAGAGTCACTTACCACCATGTACTGTAAGCATGCTGGGCTGAACAAATTTGGAGCATTACTTTAATTAGCAGTAAATACTGTGTTGCTTAATGTTTTCAGTCTACTACAATATCCCTTTTGATTTCAGTAGGTGGTATTGCACTAGCCTGGCTCTAGTGGTCAAAGGTATGAAAACCAGTAGTGTGTCTGCCACACCATATTGCTCATTCCACCAAAGATGCCACAGAAGCTTGTTTCATTTCAAAATGTGAAGGTACAATAATGACTCTTTGGTATAAGCAGCCTGAGAGCACTTTACTGTTAATAGTGTATCGGTATAAATCTTTTGCATAGACATGTTGCACACCAGTCAGGGTGAAGAGATGGAGCAAGATGCTCATGGTTAGTGTTGTTTGCGCTCAATCACAGCTCATTTAGACAGGTTATTTTACTCATTTTTGACATACTCAGCTCTCTACCATGAGGATTTGCAAGGAGAACCCTTGAAGTATGGTAATGGTCAATAGATCTGCATATCTGTAGGGAAGGGGATGATGCTGTGTCAGTTTGATCTTTCAGGCTTGTTGTTTTGCTAGTGTCTTACAGGTTTTGCCATCCTTATTGAGGGAATATGTACCCACGTGATTATTCACAGCCTTCTTGATGCTGAAACTCCTCCTTTTCTTAATTTCTCTTTTTTTGTTGTTTCTTTAACTCAGTAAAGATTAATTTGCATATGCACATATTTTTCTGTAGCTGAGCATTTTGTTGAGTTAAGGTGCATAAATGTATGTGTAATAGCAATAGCAACAACAACAAAAAAGACAACAAAGGTAGAAGGATGCAAAGTGCTCTGTAGAGGCACTGAGATAGCCAGTTGCCAGAACAATAGTCTTCCAAAAATATCCATAAGAAGTAAGAGAAACTCTTAAAAAAATTTGAAAATGCCTATAGAAACTTGTTTCAATTTCCATTTTAGTATTCATTCAAATCTTTTGGCTCTTACTGATGTCCTAAAAATGTGACTTAAATTTGAATGAATAGCGTGTAAATAATAAATAATTTTAAGGCTAGAAAATACCCAAAAAGAATTTAATCTAAGTGAAAGAATAAGGTCAGCCTTGCTGTGTTAGGTGCTGCACAAAATTTTGCTGACTAGATTTTCAGTAAGATTTTCCTTTATTTTTTGGCTTTGTGCCTCATGTGCCTCCACAGTTCACTGTCAACCATAGCTATTACTTGTTAGATATTTGCAATCAAGTGTTCAGAAGCACTCAAGAAACTCAGCTTAAATCTTACTTATTTACAGCAAGACTCCTGCAAGTCATTTAGATATTTCTGCAGATGTTACCTAATATTACTTAAATGTATACTTCAGTTAAAGACGTCTTTGTTATCTTTAACTTTTTTTAAGAGTAGTTAGCATGTATGCCCTATAAATCCACCTGTGTAAATTTTCTATCCAAGCCAGGATTTATATCCTGCCAAAATTTTAAAATGGGACAATTTGATTTCTAGTTACTAATTGTAGTCGCTTTCTCTGTACATGTATATTTAATTTCTTGTTTAACCTGATGATGGCTTCTTTGTCCACTGAGAGAATGCCTGAGCTATAAGCCAAAGTCCTGCAGTCCTGCTGGCTTAATCATACTCCAAAATACATCAGTATAACTCTGTAGTTGATACCAGCTTTCAGCCCTGCCATACTCACTCTGTGTATTCCCATTGATGTTAGTGAAAAATAATTTTTGACATATTTGAGGAAAATAAGCCCCTGAAGTCCCATCTGTGCAAGATCTTCAAATACAAGGATCCAAGCACTTTTGCTAAGGGCAAAGGAGCATCTGGGTTAAGTTAGTATTTAGGCAAATGGCAAACCTTCAGTGCATCTGCTGAATGCATTCCTTGCGTTGCACGTGCTCCCCTAGTCCTGTACTCCCCCTCCCGTTAGGCAGTAGCGGTGTCTCTGAGCCCTCTGTGCAATGAGAGGGCTGCTTGCAGAACAAGACCTCAGTCCTGTAGCTGACAGCAGGCATGGGGACACGAGGCTCGGCGGGAAGCAGGGCACTCGCGGTGCACGTGGGGAGTCTGCACATCTGTTGCTGCCAACTGCAGATTGACCTGCTCCGGATTTGAACCATGAGACTACCTGTGTCCTCCATTTGAGATGAAAGGGCAAAAAATGTAAGCGCTGTAAAATGCATGTTTGCTGAGAGAAGTTCTTCGATGCAGAAATGAGGAAATTTGGATCCTGATCATAAACTCATTCAGCTTCAAATCTATGCCAATGGTTGGGTAAAATTTTTGGAGATTGCACAGGGAAGTTTACTTTGCCAGAGCTTTAGGGTGCTCTTTCTGCATAGAGTTAAAAATATTTCAGAAATACTCAATACATATGAATATAAATATTATAAATTATTATAATTATAACTAAGTATTAATTTATGTTCAAAATTTGGAGGGGGGACCTAAAGAGAAGTCGTATTTTACAAGAAAAGCACAACACTGGTATTAGACATGGGGAGGGAGGAAATGAGGAGAAGATTTAGAAGGGTTTATCCCTCTAACAGGATTTATAGAGCCAGGCATTCTCTTTCTACCTAGTGTAGGAATTGGTTTACAAAGATACTCATTCAGAAAGTATTCTTAAATTTGTTTACTCTGTACTAGCAGTTACTTTGCCAGGATTTGGGGAGAGAGACATTTAAGAGACTGAGATTACCCACTCATTTTTTTTGTACATGTTAAGAAGCATGAATAATACAATGTTACTTACATGAGTAGGACTAACAAGTTGGAATTTGAAATACAATAGCCGTCTTGGAGAATTATCACTTTCAGTGCCTAACATACAGTGACCTTAGTTTGTTCCTTCCATAAAACCTTTTGTGGTTTTATTTCCTCTATTTGGTTGCATTGTTTCACTTGAACATGGTGAGTAGGGAGGATTGAAATTTTTGAGATTCAGGTTCGTTATCTGCTAAGTAGGAGGTTATTGTCTTGGTTCTTTAAAAGATCCTTGTATAGCTAAGGTTGGATAGGGCCCCATTTACTTTACAACTCAGAGGAAAAACATGATATTGCATTATTGCTTCATTAACATTAATATATGTTATGTGGGGCTAGCTTTCTTTTTTTATAGCTCCCCTAAAATACATATTTTGGATCGTATAGTCTTACCGTCTTAATATTTCTCACTAAAAGGTGGTTCTTTATCACCTAACTGTCAACAGACCTTTTTTCGGGAGAGGAGGGGGGAGTATCTCAAGCTGTTTTCCTCTTTGCTGCTGCTAGAGGTAAATTCAGAGGACAGCAAGTGTCCAGATTAAATCCAAGTAGGATCTGTTATTTACTTTGCTGTTCCTCTACTCAGTTTTTAATGATATGTCTGAAGTGAGACTTCTTAAATGAGTGACTTGACTTTAGAAAGTAGCAACACTACAATTTTCAGCTCTGAGTTGCTAGATTCTACATCTTTCAACAGGGTATTTCCTTGGAAGCTTAAATATACACATCTGTTTTGGAAAACTAAATTTAGGATTTAAGGGATGTGTTTTGCCAAATCAGTGTGAAATGTTTTAAGAAATTGCTTTCCCAAGTGATTAATTATCAGCTCCTCAGCTGAGAATGTAGTAGATGGAGTAGGGAGCCATCAGGGCATTTCGGTGTAACTTACACCTCCTCTATCTGTATCTATCTCCTCTGTGTTTTAGGACATTGGCAAAAGAAAGAGTTGAGACTGGAAATGGCCATCACTAACAGACCTTCTGTTGTTTTGTGGGCTGTTTAGATTGAATTAAATACAAAAGATTTAATTCTCAGATAAACTTCTTTATACCATCTACTTCAGATGGAAGAACAAGCATAAGCAATTTATAAAGTACAACCTGACAGCCCTTTGCTGTTTGTTGCCAGGCCCTTTTGGAACACCTTTTCAAAGGTCCAGTGGAATGGTGTTAACATCTTAGGAGATGCATAATAGCAATTTTTTTTTTTTTGCTTTTCTGCTATAAAAGCATCTAAAGTCCAGATTTCCCACAGCATGACTCTTAAACCCAGTAGTTTTATCCCGGGGTACAAGGAAACTTGGATCAGATGACTTGTTTTTGTCCACACAACTGGACATTTTCCAGTGTGATACCAACTGAGACAAATCTATTTACACATGTTGAGCAGGGTTGGTAATGTGTTTAAATGGAAATGTAAGATATACATCATTAAACTGGTGTAATTTGCATCTTGAGAGACAGCAGGACAATGCTTAGCAGGAAACATAGTCAACGAGAATTTGAAATAATTCAAGGACAGGCCATTTTGTTGCTTTCTTCTCTTTTCTGTTGGTTGTTTTCCTAGCAACTTGGAGCTCTGCAATATAAAGTTCATTCATACTGATTTAGGAATGTGCAGCTTTACCCCACTGTTTAGAACAACTCTGAATTTGTTTGAGCGAGTGCTCAGACAGACCCCTTTCAATGCCAAATCTGTTTAGATATTTACACTTTTTTCCACACCTAAAATGCATGAATATTTCTCTGTCCTTGTTATCAGAGTGGCAATTATTTACATCTCAACCCCATGAAAGAGAAACAGCAATCTGAAAACCCATCTTACGGTACTGCGACAGCCATTTCTCCAGTATCAGTCAAAATCACAAAAGAAGAGCAATATTGTACAGATCTGTTCTGTGATCCAGAGTTACCAAAGGGATATGTTTACAGCTCCACCAGAGAAACAAATTTCACCTGGCCCTGCTTTCTTCTAATTTTTCCAGAGTTCATGGACATGTTTGCAGCTGAATATATATTTGACCAGTTTGCTTCTCACAGCGTACAAGCAATCGCACTCATTGTGGCTGCAGTATTTGTGTTTTTTCCCTGTTGATGGATCGTTATTATGTCATTGTACTTGGTTATTTGCAGGTTCTGCTTTCTGTGAGTTTGTTTATCAACTGCTGGATAATATTTCATGCTTGCCTAGTGCAGCCAGCTACATAGTTACTGCTAGGGACAGAGACATATTAGGATTACAAAGGAGTTATGGGAAAGAGGGTGTGATTTGTTTGCTGAATACAAATCTCATAAGCTCTGAATACTTAGGAAATCTTACTGCAGTGTATTAAATGTGTATCTTTTGAGAGAACCCATCTTTTTAATGTTTCCAAATGATGATTGCATTCAAGCAGTGGGAAATAAAGAAGTTTGTAGAGATTATATGGTTATATTAAGTATAAATCACAATACTTCTTTTAAATCCTTTTCATTGTTAATGCTTAATAGCAGGGATGTATTTGACAGGATAATATCAATGTCAAAACTTCCAGGA
>JAWLRI010000460.1:3533682-3543979 GCA_034781795.1 Crypturellus tataupa | reverse complement strand
TTAAATCCTTTTCATTGTTAATGCTTAATAGCAGGGATGTATTTGACAGGATAATATCAATGTCAAAACTTCCAGGAATCCCATGACAAAGTGTATTGCTTTATTTGTCAGGTTTCAGAAAACTCGCTTTTGTGGTCTGTTTTGTGTTCTGTTTAGAAGGTGGATTAGAAATTAGCCCTCTCTGGATTCCTTTTGTGGATAACACATAAAGTTTGTCTGTCAAATGGAAAAAAAGGCAAAACTCCCTTGCCCTGCCCATGCATTTTTAGAACTAAGGAAATGATCAAATTATTAAAGTTATATAAAAAAAAATTATAATTATTAAGATTGCAAATACTCGGTAACTGCCAATCAGAGATTGCAGTAAGGTTCATCCATAGCTTCCTCTCGCTGCTGCATGGGGTAGTTGTTCAGCGTCTTGCTCGCTGAATGATAAGACAAATTGAAAGGAAACTTGTCATTTTCCAAATCCTTTCAACATGGAAATATCAATTTCCAGGTTTTAGTATTTGTTTCCAATAGTGGCAGATGAAAGCCATGAATGTTCAATAGGAATTTTCTGCCTATTTTCCCATCCATAAACTATTTATGCTACTAGAAGATGCAATGAGGTTACTAAAATAAGTGTGTCTATATGTATATAAATAAAATTGGGTTGTTACCCATTTGCCAGTATTTTGGTTTAGCTGCAGCAGTGACTCTCATAACAGCTTTAAAATTGATGGGACAATTTAACTTGAAATTTAACTCTGGATATGGCAGAAAGAGAATGGCCTGTGAGTAGAAGCATAAAGCATTAATCTTGCAGTTCTCCAGCTGATCGAGTAAAGCTGGCATTTCTGTGTTTATTCCATGGCTTTGAAGAAATTTAAAGACTTATACTTCAAGTGTGACCTATGCACACATGACTGGCCTTGGGCATAGTGTAAGAGTTGATAAGCAGCACCAGGCCCCTTTTGCTTGTTATGTATTTTTTTTTAATAGGAGTATTTTTGCAGCACGCAGGAATGACGTGTCCGTTATTTTTGGCAGTGGGAGACCAGGTTTGGCTGGTTGCTAGCTCCTCCCTATGTTTCTGCTCAAAAGAGTCCTAACAGGAGTGCTTTTAATCCTGTCCTATAATGGCTTCCAGTATTGAAGCAGCATAAACTTGCAAAATGAAACAGATACTTTAAATGGAAGACACTATATTTTAATTTCATACAGATGTTCAGAACAACATTTCTTATTTTATTTTTTAATTTTTGTATTGTAATGTTTCATCAAGGAAAGATCAGTTTAACCTTGGTGAAGTGGCAAAGTGACTCTCATGAAAGCAGCTGGCTCTACAGCCTCCCCCCACCTACCTTTACATTTATAACAGTAATAACTCTCTTTCTGCTGGGGTTTTGAAGTACTTTGGGGCAAATATGTGTTGTTCTTGTGTAAGTTCAGATACGGTTTCTGATTTTAGTAGATTTGCTATTTCCCTGAGTTGATCTATTCCTTAAATTGATCCTGGTATAAATGAGAAATGTGAAGTGAATGGGCTTTCTAGTATGAAAAACAGTTCCCAGTACTCGCCAAAAATCAGCTGAGAAAAAAAGGAGCAAATGTATTGCCTTGTTAGTCAGTTCTATCTGTCAATTTCTGACCATCATTATGCCTGAATTTTAGTTACCACTCCTGAACTCTCTACCCTTCACTAGGGAAGTACTCTACAGCAGCCAATGTTTTTAAAAGGTTTGGTTAAGGATATTGAAAAATGTGATGGAAGTGATATCCTGAAGGCAAACCAAAAAGAGACAATCCTATGGGACAAACAGGGACACAGGATATGTGGCTGATTTTTGTGTATGCACTTAGTAGACTGCAGCATGGCATATCTTTAGGAAAAAAAAATCAGGTCTGCTTGGGCAATACTCATTGCTGTGGTCTGCAGTGGTCATCAGAACCTTGGCAAATCCCCACTTGAACAGCAGATGATGGTGTTTTCTTAAGCAACTGACTCGTAATTTAACTGAAATAATGAAAATTCTGCTTATTTTAACTGTTTTATCTTATATAAATATATGTTACAGCAGTCGTTATGCTTTTATGAAATTAATACATGCTATTGGAAATACTCTACATTAAGTAGTTTTACAAGCAATGTAGGTACATTGCTGGACTGAATAGGGCATTCTGACTCACCCTTGGCTGCTGTCCTGGCATCTTCATTTTTTTTCTAGCTACTGATGGTGCAGGTACATCAGACACTGTATCTCACACTTTGGTGTCTTGTTTCAGCATGTGTCAGGACAGAATGTGGTTCCTAACTTTGAAAAACACTGATTTTTGCAGGATCCAGAATGTGATCCTCTACAGGAGAATGATGCTTCATAATTTCATGGTGGTCTGAATGTTGGATGTCTACTGCATGAGGAAAAGTTATCAAATACCTGCATTTTTGGTCCCAGGATCAGTCAAATCTAATACTTTTAATGTTCTGTCCTTTTTTAAAAAAAATCCTGTTCCATGCAATGATATGCAGATTGCTCTTAAACAATTGCTGTTTACCAATACTCATTTAATCACCACCCTTATTATTATTATTATTATGCCTCATTATCAGGTTTGTATTGCTGCCCATTATTTCAATGGATTTTAATATTCAGGAATGCACAAATATGTATTATAAGTATTTATTGCAAATATCACAGATAATTCTTATTCTACATACAAGAAGAACTGGAGGCACTTCGTGATGGTGATTATGAGATATTTTTTCTTTCACATTTCATATTATTTTCATAATTTGTTCATATTTCAAAAATTTTTTTCCACTTTCAAAGAGGTTTAAAACTTTTAGAAAAGCATTGATTTGTGACTCTAGTCTCTCACAAAAATAGGAAGATAGCTTTGACATTTAATGGTGGAAGTAGTTTCATTTTTTTCCAAATTATATTTAAAATGTTGGTAAAAATGTAGGATTTTTTGATAAACATTTACTGAAGCTATATATGCACTTCATACGCAAGGAAGTTAGAAGGAGCAGGAGGAGTACTTAGAGGGAAATGCCAGACATTATTTCATGAAATTCTGTAGAACTTAAGGTTCTTTACAGAAGCCCTCTTGCAGAAAAATGTTGCTCTTTGACTGTCATCAGTGTGTTTTCAAGTAGTTTATCATCTCTGTTACTTTTTGTCAGTGGTTTGTACAGTTATTGCTTTCCACACCTCTCCTGAGGCTAAAGCTCCTGGAACTTATCCTTGACCATTTGTAGCATGGCTGGGCCCCACGTGTGGAGTAGAGAAGCTCAAGGAAGCTTGCAAGCAAGGAGGTTGTACTTAACATATGTCATGATATACATGCCTTGGATTTGCTGACTATGTGCATGGTAAGGTCCTTAATCCTCTGTTCTGTGTGTCGTGATCTGAGTCCGTGCAGTTCTCCAGGAGGTCTGAGAACCTCAGCAGTATCACCCCATCTTCTGCCTAAGGAGAGGGCCTGGCTCCTTCTGGACCTTTTCAGTGTACTTTTTCACTGTACCTTTTGGGGCTTTCTGTCTTTTGGGGGCACGCATTTTTTTATTCGGTGCAAAATACTTGCAAAAGAAAGGAATGCCATTATCTCCTGGCCAGCTTTCTGAAATCCCATGTTGAGAAAAGCACTTAACCACATATTTCATATTTTATATGAATAGCAAGCTTTCAGTGATAATTGGTATTTCTGAGTCCACTCAAGCCAGGGCAGCTGTTGAAAATGTCACTGGAGATAGCACAAACAGCACAGGATTTTGAGTAAGACCATGCACCATCTGACTTAGCTATGGATTAAAAAGAAGAAATAATAGGATATTTAATGAATAAACAGTAAGTAGTTTGTAAATACCTAAATGGAATAAAATTAAAAAAAAATCAACACTGGCATGCAAAATCTTTAAATAAAATTATTTTATTCAGAATACTACCTGGATGTCTATGGATTTCTGAGATACTGTGATTGAATTTCACGTATGCATGAACAGAATTTTGAACAGTCAAGCCAGCTCTACTATTCCAGCAATGAAGTGTTCATATAACTCTTTGAAAACCTGTATTGTTAGGTTGAAATGTCCCTAATGTTTTCTAAGTCAAATTTGTTTATTTTTGTTACTGACTAGAACTACTGTCAGTGTCCATTTTTATCTCACACTGGAAATATAAATGATTTGCTGTAGATGAATCAAAGTAGTTTCAGCATATACAAAAGAATATTGCAGGTGTTTTGGTAGATTTTTGGCAAGTATTTTTGGACTGGAGTTATGGGATTCCCTGTGTGTATATCTTGATTAGGAAGGAAATGCCTCTGTTCCATTTTCTTGCGGACTCTATCTGAATTGGGGTAGTACAACATACTATGTATATATTGGCATGCTTTTTATGAAACTGGTCTAATTTACTTGATGTTGGCAGCTAGTGGCTTCAGCAGTTGGAAGTTATCTAGCTCATTGTGATGAACCCCGTGGAGCTATCTAGAATTAATAGTTTGGCAACTACATATCCCTGTCTTTTGCAATTGAGAATGAATTCTGACACTTTGTTCTCCCCCTGCCTCTGCGTGAACTGCGTGCCTTCCTCATCTGGACAGGATGTGGGAGTTTTTCTCTTTTTCTGCCACCAACATCATACTTCCTCCTTTCTCTCTTCTTATTCTTACCTGTTTGTTTATATTATTTTACATTCCTTTTCTTCATTCTTTCATTTGCATCTTCTTCTCTAGCTTTTTCTTTTCCTATTCTTTTCATTTGTTCTGTCTTTCTGCTCTTTTTTATTGTTTCCTTTAGACTTATGCAGTGTAAATCTGACCAAGAGCACCTACGCTTTCTGAGTTTTAATGTTCACTGGATGCACTAAGGCAGGGTCGTCCTGGGATCTAAGAGAAGACCTAATTTTATAACCCATGATACTTCTCAGGGTCAGTGGACATTTGCTCAGTCTACCATATGCACTTGGAATAAAGCAGAAAAAAAAGCTTCCCAGGAAACTGCAGGGAGTCTCAACTGGGCAAACAGAACAGATGGACTAACAACAGGAAAATGAAATTGGTAGTGCTATTGCTTTTACAATGGCTTAAAAAAGTGATCACTGCATCGGTTGTTTGGAAAGGAGATGCTGTGTTATGTGTGTGTCTTTGTGCATACATAAATACTTACACTATCTATAAACCTTGAAAATATTGTTTTTACTTCGTGCTTAAAAAATAATTCTAGGATGAATGTGATTTCTATTTTTATTTATTTCCCTTACAGCTATGGTTTTGGCCATTGCATTAATGGTGCATATTTGTGGTATCTTCTATTCATTGCAGTATCTAACAGCTTCAGATATTATGGTGAAACTGTAACTGTGCGCGGTTGTGATGCTAACTAGTCTGCACAGCCTGCTTGCGTGTTATTAGTGCTTATTCACACAGAGAATCACTTTCCATTCAGATAGTTCTCAACACCCAAAATGGTACCTGCATGATTGTGCCTTGCAGTTGTTTCTGAGTACTAGGTATTATTTTATGAAAGGCTGTTCAGAGATGCCATTGTATTGGAGCAAAGACAGAGCTTTTCATAATGAGTAGCCCTTTAACTAAAGGACTTATGATTTTTTTTTTTTTTATGCAGGGAATAAATCACAGGATAGTGGGATAGCAGAGATGGAGGAACTGCCAGTCCCACATAACATCAAAATAAGCAACATTACATGCGATTCCTTCAAGATTTCTTGGGATATGGATTCCAAATCCAAGGACCGCATCACTCACTATTTCATCGATCTCAACAAGAAAGAAAACAAGAATTCCAACAAATTTAAACACAAGGTAATTTTCACTTTAAAATCAAGGTGGATATATTTAATTTTAAATAGATAAGTCCCAGTGTTGTTTTACCCTTTCAAAGTCAGACCATGGGAAACAGGTCCTGATCATCCAGGAAAGATGGGTTCTGATTAATCTGAGGATTTTTTTTCTGATTTTTTTATTCAGAATATTCTCTCCTTCTCTACCCAGTGCACATGTACATACACACACACACTTGTTTCACTGAGAATTAAATGCTGCCTTTTGTTTTTCATTTAAAGTGGAAACCCATGCAATTCTATTGCAAGGCCTGTTTTGATTTCTGACTAGTTCTTAATCTTTGCTTAAGCAATTTATATCTTTTGTGTCTGTCCTTATTCAGTGACAGACATATGAGAGCAACACATGTCATTTCAACAGGGGAGTCACAAATCCTTATGCACTTCTAGGAACACTTCCAGCAATTTTAGTTCTGAGCAGTCAACACTGTGACCCGAATTGTCATTTGGCCTCTTTCCTCTAGCCGCTGGTGCAGGGACACATTGAATACATTGCAAAGTCTGTGGTTATCAAATCCAGCAAAATTTGCTTCAGTCTTGGAGACACAGAATAAGAGAGCGGACAAGATTGAACAGTACAATTATCTGTAAATTAAAAACAAAAAAAGTCAACGTCCCTATACTGCCTCCAGCATCCAAGTTCCTTATGGTTTATAAATCAATGGAATAACCGCAAAAAAATTTCATCCATTTCTTGGAGTCTTTTTATTGCAAGAGTGTTTTTCCCACATGTACTGTTAACAGCATGTTTATAAATTTCCTTTGCTTTGCCTTATGAGACTTTTTTAGTTTTAATATGATTGGAAGTATTCATTAAATGTAATGAAAATCACTTACCACTATTTTAAACAGAGAATTTTATATGTTTGGCTAACATAGAATCATAGACTCATTATGGTTGGAAAAGACCTTTGAGATCACTGAGTTCAGCTGTAAGCCCCTCAGCAGCCTGCCTGCTAAACCATGTCCCTAAGCACCTCATCTACACGTTTCTTGAGCACTGACAGGGATGGTGACTCCACCATTTCCCTGGGCAACCTGTTTCAATGCTTGACAATTCTTTCTGTGTAGAAATTTTTCCTAATGTCTAACCTGAGCCTCCCCTGGTGCAACTTGAGGTCATTTCCTCTTGTTCTGTAGTTATTCTGCGGCAGAGATCAACCCCCCTCGCCTCATTATACACTCCTTTCAGCTGCTTGCAGAGAACGATAAGGTCTCCCCTGAGCCTCCTCTTCTCCACACTAAATAACCCCAGCTCCCTCAACTGCTCCTCATAAGGTCTGTGCTCCAGCCCCTTCACCAGCTTCATTGTCCTTCTTTGGACACACTCCAGCACCTCCATGACTTTCTTGTAGTGAGGGGACCAAAACTGAGTCCAGTATTCCAGGTGCAGCCTCACCAGGGCCCAGTACACTTGTGACTGTTCACCAGCTGGATTTAACTCCATTCACCATCACTCTCTTGGTCCAGCCATCTAGCCATTTTTTTCACCAAATAAAGAGGCCACTGGCTAAGCCATGAGCTGCCAGTGTCTCCAGGAGAAGGCAGTGACATACTGTCAAAGGCCTTACTGAAGTTGAAGTAGACCACGTCCACAGCCTTTCCCTCATCCACTAGGTGAGTCACCTGGTCATAGAAGGAGATCAGGTTTGTGAGGCAGGACCTGCCTCTCACGAACCCTTGTTGGCCCGGCCTGATCCCCTGCTTGTCATGCACATGCTGTGTGGTCACCCTGAAGATGGTCTGTTCCATAACTTTCCCCAATACCGAGGTCAGGCTTACAGGCCAGTAATTCCCCTGTAGTCACAAGTCTCTAGTCGTCTGGGACCTTCCCTGTTGACCAGGACTGCTGATAGATGATGGAGAGCAGCCTGGTGAGCACCTCCGCCAGCTTCTTGAGAACCCTTGGGTGTCCAAGCAGGTCACTGACTGTTTCCTCCTAGATTAATGGGGTTTATTCTGCTCTCCATAGATGTCTTCCAGCTCAGAGGGCCAAGAACCTTGAGGATAACTGATCTGGGTGTTAAAGACTGAGGCAAAGAAGGCGTTAAGTACCTCAGACTTACCTTATCTCCAGCAAAGGATGGAGATTCTCCTTGGCCCTCCCCTTCTTGCTAGTGTATTTGTAGAAACATTTTTGTTGTCTTTTACAGCAGTGGCCAGATGATTGAGTTCTGTCCGAGCGTTCACCTTTCAGATTTCCTCCCTGCATGCCCTAGTGCTGTCCCTGTACTCATCCTGAGTTGCCTGACCCTTCTTCCATAGGTGCTAACTCCTTTTTTCCAGAGTTTCAGTAATAGGTCCCTATTCAGACAGGCCCATCTTCTTCCCCTTCGTCTCGTCTTTCAGCACATGGGGGCAGCCTGCTCGTGTGCCTTTACAGTTACCTTCCTGAGAAAATCCAGCCTTCCTGGACCCCTTTGCTCTTCAGGACCCTCCCAAGGGACTCTCCTAACCAATGTCCTAAATAGTCCAAAGTCCGCCCACCACAAGTCCAGCATAGCTGTTTTGCTGCTGCCCCTCCTGACTTCACAGAGAATCAAAAACTCTGTCATTTCGTGGTCACTCTGCCCAAGACGGCCTGTGACCACATCTCCCACCAGTCCTTCTCTGTTGGCAAAGAGCAGGTCCAGCAGGGCTCCTCCCCTCGTAGGCTCACTTAGTGAGTTATCTTCCACTCACTCCACAAACTGCTAGACCTTTTCCTCTCTGACTTACTGTATTGCCAGCAAATATCTGGTGGGTTGAAGTCTCCCACAAGAACAAGGGCTGCCAGTCATGACGCTTCTGCCAACTGCTTGCAGAATGCCTTGTCTGTCTCGTCCTCCTGGGTGGGTGACCTATAGCAAACTCCCACCAGGATACCGGCCTTATTGGCCAACTCCCTGATCCTGACCCATAAACACCGGTTGGGTTGCTACCCTTTCCCTCCTTGCTTGTCCCTTCTGAAGAGCCTGTAGCCATCTATTGCAGCGCTCCAGTCTTGATGGTAGTCCCAACACATTTCAGTGATGGTGACTATGTCATAGTTCGCCTGACACACCATGGCCTCAAGGGCCTCCTGTTTGTTGCCCATGCTGCATGCACTTCAGCTGGGCTGCTGAGCTCTCCCCTGACCTTGGCATACTGCTGCTAGGCTCATCCCTAGCAATGCTGTTTTTTTAATCCCTATTCCCCACCCCATACCTAGTTTAAAACCCTCTCAGTGAGGCCCCACCGACTCCTGGGTAAGGACTCTCCCTGTCCCCTCCCTTCCCCCACCAAAACCAGTGAACCCCTATCTGCTACTGGGAAGCCCAATACTGTGAAGACTGCCCTGTGGTCAAAAAGAAAAAAAAAAATCAAAATTCAATCGCTGACACCAGAGGGTAGGGGAATCTTCAGATGGTTTAGGGGTGTTTCCCCACCCCCACCCCCTGCCCTTCTTGAGATGACTGCAGGCTGTGACTCCACCAGTCATCTAGCTCTTGCTCACACTCTCTGATGCTCCTTAGCTTGCCTAGCACCTTGTAGGTGTTCTCTCTGCTCTGCTACTCCTTCACCCCCTAGCACAGAGACTGAGGCACTCACTCTGGATAGCCAGAGACCTGCGCTGCTGTATGGACAGTGTGGCATTTCAGCCTGTGTCCCCATAGTCTTCCTAGTACTTTCGTCCAAGTAGATGCCAGGGCTTGGGCTGATTCTTTACTGGGGTGATGACAGTGGGGAGAGCTCTCCTGCTGAGCCAGGAGCAGACCTCCTTCCTGCATGCAAAACTTTGCCTTATCCCTACTAGCGGTAGAGACAAACCTTGCAGCATTTAGTGGTACTCCCTCTGGAACTGAACCTCGGCACTAGACCAAGGAAAGGGGATATCTGGAAGAGCAAGGACGGATTCTGCCTAGAGTCCAGGGAACTGAATCAGTCCATACCGAGCCTTTGTCTGATACTTAGGCTGTTGTGTAAGGACTGTTGTTTGTTTAAGAAAAACACCCAGAACTGTCACATGAGCACAGAGACTTGACCCAGGTGGAGACCGTTTTTACCTTAGCCAAATGATGACAAGAAGGCTAATGACTGGAACTGCAGCTGCTGGCTCCATTCCCATTGCAAAGACTCAGTCCTGCAGGATGCCTTTGCAATAGAGTTATTGCCACCACCACCACCCATGACCACCTCCACCACCACCACCCATGACCACCACGCCATCCACCACCAACACTGCCACACATGACCACCACTACCACCCCCACCACCCCCACCACCCATGACCGCCACGCCCACCACCACCACCAATGACCACCACCACCACCACCCCCACCCATGACCACTACCACCCCCATCCATGACCACCACCACCCATGACCACCACCACACCCCCCACCACAACTGACCACCACCCCCACAACCACCCATGACCACCTCCACCACAACCCATGACCACCACCACCCATGACCACCACCACCCC
>JAWLRI010000460.1:3509072-3533582 GCA_034781795.1 Crypturellus tataupa | reverse complement strand
CAGCACCACCACCACCACCACCACCCATGACCACCCCCACCACCGCACCACCCCAGCACCACCACCACCACCCCCACCACCCATGACTACCACCCCCACCACTCATGACCACCACCACCACCCATGACCACCACCACAACTACCACCCCCATCACCACCATTTTATGGTCTCTTTATTTTTTTCTGTATCTGTTTTATATTGTGTGTGTATTTATATATATGCTTGTGTGTATATATATATGCACATACACAGATGCGTGTACACGCACACGGGTACGGTTCTGGGGTTTTCGTGGAATTGTTTGGCTGCACTGGTAACTTCTTTTTTTGCTTGTCTGTTTTGTTGTCCTACTAGGATGTCCCCACTAAATTGGTGGCCAAAGCTGTTCCTTTGCCGATGACGGTCCGTGGGCACTGGTTCTTGAGCCCAAGAACAGAATATACAGTCGCAGTGCAGACAGCATCAAAGCAAGTTGATGGTGATTATGTTGTTTCTGAGTGGAGTGAAATCATCGAATTTTGCACAGCAGGTAATATTGCTGAGAAAACATGCACCCTAGGTCTGTGCAATTAAAGCTAGCTTTGCAGGAAGCGGTTAGGCATCTTAGCGGTAACAAATAGGCTGCTACAGTGTAATAGTCACACCAGGAAATTGGAAGACAAGCTTTAGACTTTGTGTGCTCCCAGGTTTGGTGTGTTATGATAGGTGGGAGGCAGCTGTAGTGCCCCCTCTGTTTGTTACCAAAGAAGCACTTCAGTTGACCTGCAGTCTGATGCCTGGTGCCACTGCTTGTCTCCTCAGGTTAGGAAGAAGGGTAGGGAACCACACTGGAACAGGGCCATGCACATACCTCTTGCAGGCTGTAAGCACCAGTGGAGAAAGCAAAGCAGCAGCTCCCTAATACATAACTTGGTTTGGACATTTGCTGTGCTCCCTCCTCAGCATACTGCAAAGCTCGAGCACCCCCATCATGAGGGCCAGAACATGTCTATGCACATCTGCCTGTAGGTGACCATCACCAAGCGCCAGTGTGCCTGCCTGCGTGGGCTGGCACTGTTGGCTGAGCTGCAGCCTGAGCTTGGGCCGAAACAAGCTTGGATAATTATGTGACTCTTATCAGCTCACAAACCAGTAAAGTGTAACACGTAAGTTCTTAAATGGCATAAGCCCGAGAGGCCCGTTCTCAGCTCCCTTAGTCTCCCAAAGACAACCACCTGCACCTCTGACACAGGAAGTCTGAGCTCTAAGTAGCTGGAGGTTGACAGAGTATTGGTGGGGAAGAGGATGACAATATGTGCCTGGCATTTATTTATGGTGCCGGGCTGGATAGCAGTATAGCCGTGTTGTGCTTCATGGTGTTGGGAACGTTATCTAAGCTCTGTTCCCAATTTTACATTTGTGGATGTTTTATTTGGGTTGTTTTTTTTTTTTTTTTCTTTTTTTTTTTTTTTTTTTTTTTTGTTCTCCTTATGCTAGCAGGTTGTCTTTTCTTCCCAGATTATTCAAAAGTTCACCTAACACAGCTTTTGGAAAAAGCTGAAGTGATTGCAGGCCGTATGCTTAAACTGTCTGTTTTTTATCGGAATCAGCACAAAGAATACTTTGATTACATGAGGTAAGAAAGTAAACACATGTGAAGTTGTTTGTGGGAGTAATGAAAAAAAAGCTAAGTAAATGGAGGCAGCTGTGCGAAAGCTGGAGCAGAATCACTGTGCTACGTGTTTAGTTCAGAAAAAAATTAAAAGGTGACTCATTTCTTCCAATTTGTATAACTCAACATTTTGATTAGCAAATAAAAAAAAAAAATGTGTTTTGGAGCTGAAACTGAAGGACTTGCAGGGTCTCCAGCCTGATTAAAGTGTGTGTGTTGGGGAAAGAAAGGCTGGGGTTGGTGGCTGTTTTGATAGTCCCGTGACACTGTACTTCAGCTGGAAGGACTAAAGGGGTTCGCTGGAGCACAGTTTCCCTATTCCTGCTGACGCGCCAGTGTGCGCTGTGCACACACCAGCACAGGGAGAGCTCTGCAGTGCCAGTGTCAGAGCTCACATGCTGACCGAGCCGGAGCAGCCCCCGCGCAGCAGCACCTTACGCCCGTAGGAGACCAGGGATCAGAGGTAAGCAGCAGCGCAACAGCCCTTCTCTAAACACTGCTTATCAGAAGGGTGGTACCACTGACTGTGCTCTTTCAGGGCATTAAACCAACCTCCTCCAGTATGTACTGCAAGAGCTGGGCCTACTGCGGTGCTGTATTACTGCAATTAATATTTACATGGCTGCGATACTAGGACCTGTAGCGAGCTCGAAGAGGTCTAAAACTGGTCAAGGAGGAGTAATACTTGCTGTGTTCAGTTTCCAAGGAAGAGACCACAGCTCTTGGAGATGTTGCAGATTGGCAATTATGTGTATTTGTTTATCAGTTCCAAGAGAGTCCTGTAGCCTCAGAGCATGAGGTTTGCATGCCTGCTCCCTTCTTTAAGTGTGAATTGTTACACAGTACACAGTGAGTGCTGCAAAGCTCAGTGAAGGCCATGGATGAGTTGAAGTTGCTGAGAACCTAATAACGCACTTCTATCTTATTGGAAGAGGTAGCACAAGAGGCACATGTCTACTATTACTTTTTTTTAGCCATATCATAATCATAGTGCACCTGCATTTGTGTTCATAGCACTTTGAAAATTGCTACAGAGGTGCATTTATAGGTGTGGGATTTGGCCTTGTTCTGCCAAATGTGACAGATTAATTGCTCTTTATCTTCTCTCCTAGCTCCTTTATGTTTTTTTCATGGTTTGCTGCAAGTATAATTCATTTTTCATTCTGTTAATGTGTTAAAGAGACAAAAATCTGCTTTGTTTTTTTATCCAGGTCATTACCAAGCTAGGATACCTGTAACTGTTTAATAGTAGGCTTTTCTCAGCTTTTCTCATCAGAAGCATGCTGGTGTGGTCACAAATGCGAGTCTTTCCATAATGCGATCTAGTGAATGATTTTTTTAAAAAAAAAATGCTTCCTTGTAGGAAAAGAATCCTTGGCATATGGTCTCTGTGGTGCCATAACTAGTAAACAAGCTTGAGGATGCTAAAACAGAGCAGCTCTAATAGCATAGCCAAACAAGCAACTGTCACTGAGCTACAGCAGCAACCCTAAACACGGTGCTTTTATTGTGGCTCTATAAATGACATACCCCTTATTTTGCTGCTTATCCCTACGGAAGTGCCATAAAACATCTCAGCTCCCTGGGGAGGACTGACCTATAATTAGCCTAATTGGCCGCTGGATGTCAGTATCTTGCCACAGATATAAAACCGCACGCCCAGATTTTTCAGGTTGAGAAAGTGGTTACTCAAGTTGATTTGTGTTTTTTCTCGCTAGTATTTGCTTCAGGCATAACATACCCACTGTTTGTAACAAAAACAACAACAAAGTGTCTTGCAAAAACAGAGTTTGAGACAATAACCATGTAGCATATGAATGGCAAAACTTTATCTTGGAGTCCTGTTAAAATATTCTGTTGAGGAGATTAGAAATCTGGTGTTGACTGTGCATACAGTAAATTTGCTTGCATTAACAGCAACTTGCATTAACTTCCAGTTTAACAAGCCAAGTATTTTGCAATAACTTTTCTCAGATAGCTTCGTTTTACCTGTAGCTCTTGCAAGTCAGTGCACACGGGAGAGAGGGGCAGTGTTCTCTCTTGCCTCACACCACACCACACCTCACGCACACACACACACACACGCACGCACACAAAGAGAACTAGATACCTAAGACTCTTCTGAAACCTGCTGGTTTTAGACCTGTTGCAAGCATGCCTAATAAATCTAGACCTTTGCAGGACCCATAAAAAGGACTGTTCTCATTTCTGCAATCGCATGGTACAGCATAGCCAAAACTGTCGCAGGTATAGTATACAAATTCTGGGGAACGCCTGCCATCCATAAGATCTCAGGTGCTAAAGAGAATTAAATGGGGTGTTTTGGCCTGATCTTCCAAATTTAGCAGGCTAATGGTGTTGATTACAATTAAATATTCCCTTGTAACGCTGAACGTTTGCTTTCACTGGAACCAACCTGAGCTCAGCTTGCTTGCAAACAACACTGCTCTTGTATATTTTTTTCCCCTTAGAACTAGTGGCTGCAGAAGCTGGACACCAACCAAATTACCTAATATTCTGTGCTCAGCGGTAGACAAATTAGACCTTAAATTATGATATTGGGGAAAAAATTATAGCAGGCAGTACATTCCTTCCTACCAGCGCTCTGAAAAACATCATTCAGAAATAACTGTCACTGGCTCTTTTCTATATGAAATGCATACTAAAAATATGCATGAACAAACAGGATGTTCAGCACTGAGATTTGCTTGTAATTTTCAACATGTGATTAAGCTAAAATGTGTTTATTGTTAGAAATGGAGTGGAAAGCTACACAAATCAGCTAATTAAAGATATTGGTGGATTGGGGGCTTTTTTGTTTGTGCTGTTCTCTGCCTTCACATCATTCCCACACAGCTCACAGCTGGCAGAGGAGCCAGCCTGGAAAAGCAATCTTTTTCCTGTAATAGGAGCTGTTCCAGCTCTTTCCCAGGCTGGGCGCATTTGATTTTCTTACACCCAAGGTCACAGTTTTCATTTTAACATTTTTTTCTTCCTGTGTCCCTTCAGTACTGTTACTAAACAGCGTGAGGTCCCAACTTACTCTTTTTTAACTGTGTTACAAAATAAACAATGCCAGTCATTCATTTGTAGAGAGCACCACGGAAATGCCATGCAGCCCTCTGTTAAGGATAACAGTGGCAGCCACGGCTCTCCCATCAGTGGGAAGCTGGAAGGCATCTTCTTTAGCTGCAACACCGAGTTTAACACTGGGAAGCCACCACAAGATTCACCGTATGGAAGATACAGGTTTGAGATCGCAGCTGAAAAACTCTTCAACCCAAATACTAACTTGTACTTTGGAGACTTCTACTGCATGTACACAGCCTACCACTACGTCATTCTCGTCATCGCCCCCCTTGGATCACCAGGAGACGAATTCTGCAAGCAGCGCCTTCCTCAGCTAAATATAAAAGATAATAAATTTCTGACCTGCAATGAAGAAGACGGTGTAATGGTCTACCATCACGCCCAAGATGTTATTTTGGAAGTAATCTACACTGATCCCGTGGATCTCTCTCTCGGCACAGTTGCAGAAATCACGGGTCACCAACTAATGAGCTTGTCTACTGCGAATGCAAAGAAAGATCCTAGCTGCAAGACCTGCAATATCAGTGTTGGACGCTAAAGCCTCCCTCATTACGTAGGAGTCTTCAGACCTCCGTCGTCCATCTCCATCGTCAGCCGTTCTCCTCAGAAGCATGCACATGCCGCTGTCACCAAAAGCAAACGAGTTCAAACTCCTCAGTAGCGTTTTTAGTATTTCTTCTCTCCCTCTCTCCCTTCTGTTCTCCTAATGCTTTAAAATGATTAGAAGTCCTGGATTTCTTTCTGGCAACCATTTATACCTAGATGCTGCAAAAAATGTTTTCTGTTTCCTGCCAAACATAACAAAAATCCTATATAAACTGCTTTAGCAAAATAAAAATAACGGCTTATAAACGGTGTTTAAATATGCATTCATTTTAACTACTGAACAAATACTGGGATAACTCCAAACAGCATGAGAGGTTGTAATTGCAGCATGATTTAAATCTCAAAGCCTAGAAATGTCAGCACTTCCAACGTGTTGTTTGACAGTGTTATTTATGTTATTTATATTAGCTAACTGAAAACAGAAACTGTGTCTCGACATAATAAATATAATAGAAAAATATTTTATTTGTACTGTTGTATAAAATATTATACAATCATATAGAATATATAGATTACATTTTAATATCAATTGTATACATGTCATGAAATCATTTTCCCTTATCAAAGATGTAGTTTGTAAACTTCAAATAGCTCTGTATCTGTTCCTGTTGCTCTAGATGACTTTAATTAAAACAGATTTACGAAGGAGACCATTCTGATTCATAAAAGCCAAGTTATAAATTATTAAGTCAGTACATTGAAACAACAAATCTCAGAGAAATAAAATATTCTTTTTCTAGTGGTCATACTTTTTCCTCCAAATTACTTGAAAACATGTATTTTTCCCAAAACATGCTGAATCAATACATACAATATAAATACAAACTTGATTTGCTTGCAATAGGCTTTATAAAATGAAAATTTTCTTATCAATATAGAAAACAGATTGTTTACACTATGTGATCAATACAAAAATGACAGTTAAAGCAAAAGACTAAACATGATTCAACTTATTCCACTCTTTTTAAAAATGTTTGTGTTCCTTCATGTCTGGGCTGGGCAGTTCCCAGAATCCCTGCCTCTGATTTCCGATACAGAAATGCCGATAATCCTTTTGTTTATAGATTGCTTTTCACACAAATGCTCTAGCACAAACAGTGGAAAAAAAAAAAAAAAACCCACACCTCCATAATATTACAAAGTGTAGTGCTCTGAAGTTTAAGAAAGAATTTCAATGGAAAAATATCTTTTTTATAATCATATTTTTGTAAACAAGAAGTCTAGCGTTCCTCACCAAATAACTATGACACTCAATTATATACCGTGTACTTTATCTATTCAAAATATCTTAGCATAATGCAATAATCTAGTCTCATTTTTATATAGCTATGTGGCAATTATTTGTAACACAGGAAATACTTCAACATTTAACAAAGTGCATGCTGCTAAACGAGCTTTGGTACTTAGAAAAGCAAATGTTATAGCATCAGGCAAAATAAAGTGCAACATTTAATATAGAAATAAGAATGAGCATGTAGTTGATCTATTTACTGAATTTTAGCTATTGTTAGCCAGGTCCTATAAACCATAGCAAAAAGGACAGTGTCCAGTACCTTTATTTACCTCCTCCTGATAAGCTCTATCTGTTTTGTTTTGCCACACACTTTTTCTCATTTCTAGAGAACAGGATCTCAGTCTGGCAGTCATCTCGTGTGTCTGCACAGGCAGCATCACTTTGCACCAAGCATTTAACCTAACCCCAGGCACCGGCTCTGTGTGTGCACCTTCCTTTGCAGCTACTGGAACTGAGTGGCACCTCGATCCTGGCAGACGGTTTGTTTGTTTGTTTAAGATAGTGTTGCTTTTAAACTAGCAAATCAGCACACTAAGAAGTGACAATAGTTGTAAATTTACTGTTAATTCCTGCAGGAAATGTGTGGCACATTATACTAAGATGTAGTAAAGACCAGGAGAGCACTTCTCACACTTTTTAAAAGTAAAAGCAGGGCAGAGGGTGCAACACTGCAGTGTCCTTTTAATTTCTAACATTTTCACAGTGCACTTAAAGGCTTTTTCAGAAGGAAAATAAATAGACTATAGTCCACTCACCCGTGCTTAATATTCTTGCATATTGCTGTCCTCTCCCATCCCAGCAAGTGCAATTGGTAAAGTGCATCAGCATCTCAGTGTGTCAAATAATTGTGCAGCAGACCAAGACCTGTTAAATTACTTCCCTCTTTTTTTTTTTCCCCTTTTCCCCCCTACTCCCTAGAGAACAAGCCCACGGCATTGCACTCATTTCAAATCGTTTTGGAGATGTCATGCTTACTGATGAGAACCTCCAAGAGCCTGATCTTGGCTTTTGTGTGCTTGTATTCAGAGTATTCCTCTGCCATGGGTACCCGATCTTCTTTTTGTGGACTCCTATGAAAAGCAGATAATGGGGCCATCACTTCTAAGACAAAGATGAGAAACAGACTTATTTGTGCAACAATTAATGAGTGAGTTTTACATTGGATTTGTTTTTAACCGTAAATGACTACAGATAATCTGACAGAACCAAAACTCTACACAGATACGGACAGGATAAAAATACTGAATTTTTCATAAACCAGGTAATTTTATTTCTTGGCAGCTATTTAAATGTAACAAATTTATTCTCAAATATGGAGAGAAGCTATTGCACAGAGCTTTAAAAACTGTTATCAGTATATAGCACATGCCCATACTCCTTGCAAGTTTCAGCAGATGAGCTTCCTAAATAAAGGGAGGAGGATAAAGAAGGAATCAAAAAATAGCCAGTGCTGACGGGTGAAAGAGCCAGTGGCTTCTGCCTATGTATTTAGCCTAATAACATGGCTCAGCTGTCAGGAGTCGTCCCTGCAGGCTGATGGTGTGGGAAGTTTGGGGCAGATTCCCTACAGCTCAGGAAAGGTCTGGTCTGGCAGCCTGGCTGCTTTGTCCCCATTACAGGAATGTCCTGACGGCTCCTCAGACCTGGCAGCTCCTCCGGGATGCCACATCCCGGAGGAGCTGAGCAGGCAGATGGGCACCTTCCCGTCCCTGGCTGCAGCTCCTGCGGCAGCTCCCACATGAGAAAACCTGAGCTAGTAAAACACACCTGGCTACACAGGCGAGCCTAGGGGCACGAGAAAGGAGCCCGCACGTGGCGCTTTGGCTATTTACCTTCCCGTCTGTTTGTAGAATTGCTCCTCAAACTCTCTCAGAGCTTTGCGAAGCCTTTTCTTATCTGCTCTTGTTTCTCTGAGATGTTCCAGTAGAACAGGCCTGCAAGAGAGACAGGCATGAAGCCCCCTGCCTGGAAGTAGTGCAAAAGCTGTGGGGCTGCGTCACTGGCTGCTCTGCACCGCGGCTCGCACAGCACGCGGTGTCCCAGCAAAGTCCCTCACGGCCCTCCGCATACTGGGCTGTTCCACCACACGTGACAAACTGTTGTGCTCCTTCTCGTTTATTAGTAATTTCCCGTCCCCCCCCCCCCCCCCAATACAGCGAAGGCAGAGAATCAATAAAAAATGTGAGGAAAAACTTTCAGGACTGGGTCGTGTTAGTGGTCTCCATTCCAGCTGGAGTTAATGGAGTTGACCAGAGTCAGCCTCACACAGAAGGCATTTTGCATCTCTGTAGCTGAATTAATAGAGTCGGTGCAGTATCAATATTAAAGTCCAGCTCCTAAGTATTACCAGGAGTCAGTGGAACTGATACTGGTAGCCAGAATCCACTTTTCTGCATGGCTTATTTTAGCTGATATTTTAAGCAGTGAGAGAATAACTAGCTGGTTCATACTAACACAGAACTGTCTCCACAGACTTTGCGAGCCCAATATAGCACATACATTTGAGTTACATGGGGAAAAAAAGATTACATTTTAATTTTCTCTCAGTTTTGGTAAAACCTAGTCAATTTATGCCTTTATAAGTCACCACTGAAAACACAAGGAAAATACAACATCCCATAAAGTTTGCAAACATAACTGTTCCTAAGAGCTATCTTTTAAACAAATTTCAGGCTGAGTAATATCAGCCTGTGTGCACTTAGCAACTTCTCTCATGCTGAAGCAAAATTTCTTTGAAGTTTTGAATATTCTTGACTATAAATCAAAAGGAGTTGCCTTTTCCTTTTTTAATGGAGAGACCTCCTGACCACAGTATGGAGATGGTTCTTGTATGCTCTGGGCACACGTAGTCTTATGCAAGGGAGACACTGGTTTTACACACATGGAAAGGCTCCCGTGTGACTATGTAACGCTTGATCCTTCAGGCAGATCACCCTCAGCTGCTAGAGGGAAAGCTGTTGTCTCTGGAAATATTTTTGCCGGAACCACACATAATTACCACACATAATCAATCACAGCATATTTAGGAGCAGACCATGCTGCCTCCCTGAACTATTTAATGATCTGCCTTGTCTTGTGATGGATTTGTAAGAATTAATTAGATAGATACCCGACTTTATTGAAGCAGTAATATCTTTTCTACTATGCCATTATATGTTATCTACATTTCTACATATGTTGCTATTTCTCTTACCTGTTTATATTCCCTCATCTTTTCTTTATGAATTTGGCACAGGCTTATTTGAAGGAATATCTAAAACCACAGGAATGCTGACCAAGGAACAAGCATTCTCTGCCTCTTCTCTCTCATAACAAATCATTGGACTATTTGTTTGGTTAAAATACCTTAATGCAGTAAGCATACAACAAAATTCTACATAAAATATTTCAAAGCATTAATTAAAAAAGGCAAAACTCACATTGTTGCCTCATGTAAATTGGACATAGACACGGCTGTTTTTCTGAAAACTTTCTTTTCCTCCAGAGGTGAAACATAGGCAGGCTCACTCTCCTCCTGGGAGTAACACAGGTGCTCATCAACAGGCAGGCAGGATATGGGGCTGGATGATAACTCACGGCTGCTCTGAGAATGGTCTTCATCCGAGTCTTCCTCCTCCTGCTTGTAAAACACAAAACATTGCCAAATTAGTTGTTTACCTTGCAGCACTAGTAGTTGTGGATGTATTCAGTTAAACAGATCATAAATACTAAAAGTTCTGCCTGGGTTTTGAGCCTGCCCCTGGGAAGCCTGTGGGGCTCCCAGTGTTACTGTGTCCTACTCAGCATTACTGAACACAAGAGAAGCTGGCCCTGCTTCTGAGTAGCTCTAGTGATCAATCTACTCTTTATTCAAAGACTTCTTCAACTAGTAAAGGTTTACAGAACCTCCAGGTATGCAAGTACTGCAGTCTTGCTGGAACTCTTACATACCATGCAGCATTTACATTATGTACAAAAATTAAAGCCATATCTTGAGCTAAAGGCAGAGATTCTACAACTGTGTAGCCAAGTCTATACATCCTTGCCAGAAAGGCTGGGCTTTTGAACAATGATTTACACAGAATATACCATGGACCAAAGCTCCTATGAATTAGAACAGAGGAAGTACAGTTAGATTTTGAAATGAAGTATGCACGTTCATGTGTGCGAAGATTTAGATTGGAATTTCAAAAGATTTCTAAAGCTCCACGGAAATCCAACAAGACGAAAGAGCAAACCTTTTAAAATCTACTTAGCCTCAATTACTCTGTACAAGCCTCCGTGATTAATATTTTTTGACAGAGACACAATAATTAACTTAAAACCTGACAGATTCCACTACCTCTACACACATTCATTGAGACTGGTGCTATTACATGATATATTAATCAAACATACTGCAAATGATCTCTGTCCTACATGATTAATAGAAGCCTTTTCAACAAACATATAGACGCTAGATACAGTGACAGTAGATTCTTTTATGAGAAGGGAGAGATTTCATTTGGTGTTGGATATCTTAGCCATAATAGAAAGCCCATGCCAGCCTTTGATCCCTGGCCCAGCCACTTGAACAGATTGCCACAAAAACTTCTGCATTACATTGCCACCTCCGGCATGCTTGGGAGGTTACACAGAGCATTTGCTCGGTTTGAAACCTCTTTACCCTCTTCTAAACCCACAAACAGATTCTTTGTTACCACAAAACACATGCAACCCAAACATAGGATGTCTTCTTGACAATAGGTATGTATTCCTCCCAACTTACAATTGTTGTGATCAAAGATGGTGTTGCAAGAAGTTTCTTGATGATTCTGTATCTGTCATACAGAGGCTTCATAAGATTCTTTTCTTGTTTAGTTACCTAAAAAAGATAACATAATAAAGTACACTCCACTTGTGAGTTTTGTCTTCCTAAGAATTTCAAGGCAACCGTAGTGTGACCCACGGAAGCAATCACATATTTCTGAATTGGAAAATGCAGATCTGTTTTCCAGTGGAAAATATAGAAAGTGGAGTCTCTGCTTGAGCTACTTCATCCAGGCATGGGTAATCTATCTAAAACAGTGCACTGTTCACTTCTCATTCTGAAGATGCTCCCAGTGCTTTAGGCACAGCGGGTGCTTCCCCCCGGCACCGCAGCGGCACCCGCACGGCGCAGCAAGGGAAACCGTGGAGGCGCAAGAGGCGACGCTGGTGAAGCAGCCCGCGGCCCTCCCTGGCACCCGGGCAAGCCCCAGCCCCTGGCTGCTCCCGTACGCACTTGAGCACTGGAGGCCTCAGTTTTAAGAAGAATAGTAGGTTAGATCAGGTAGTAAGAACCTGTATTTGCAAACAATTTTGCAAATAGTAAATAAAAAGATAAAAAGTTATGAACTTATATAAAAAAAATATAAAATATATTTATAGGCATATAAGTACACATAAATAAATGTGTATATATATATATATGTGCATATATTAGTACTGTGAACCTTAAGAAGACTAGTTGTGCAGTAGACCAACTTGCTGTATTCAGGAAAAGCAACAGATTCTACAGGAAAAACAAAAGAATAACCTGTTCCTTAATGATTAAATGTGACTATAGGATCACTGGCAAACTAATGCACTATCAGTCTGTTTCTCGGCTTTTTTCTGCCCCTCTGTGTCCCCAGCAGGGACAGCCTCCCGGTGGCTCTGCTGCACTGGACGCCCTGCACACGCAGGTCCGCTGTGGAGAGCCCCGGCCTGGCTGCACTCCGGACAATAGTGCGGGGTTGCCCAGGCACAGAAAGAGCTGGAATGATCATGTGCAACGATATTTGTTAAATGACAAGGCACGTCACTCACAGCTGCTTCTGTTTCAGGAAAAAACAACCCCCGTGAACCCCACGCCACAAAAGCAAGCCCTCTTCTCCCTTCCTTCTTTGAAGTCAGCGTCTCTCTTTTACCTTTTATGTAGTGCTCGTTTTCTCTTTTGTTCTGGCACTTCCTAGGAAATACCCTTCTGATACATTCTCCCTGCCCCTCATCTGTCCCTCCAGGTCCACAGAGGATGGACAAAAATCATTTTATTCAAGATGCAGAGAGATCAGATTCAGATTCTCGTACCCACACACTCATGCTGCTCCCCTCTTCCTCTGTCTCAGCAATTACAAGGCAGAAACAGAGAGTCATAAGGGTACAGACATGCAGAGATGTCAAACAGGGTCCTCAGTTTTCAACCCATGGTATCATCATTGGTGGCAGTTTTTCATTTTGTACATTCATGCTTAGTACTAACAAACTCCCCTTAGCGTTAGGTCCTTGAAAAAAGTAATTAACAGTCTTAAGTGCTGATACGACATAAAGGAAAACACAGATAAGTCATTTCATTTTGTATTCCAAATCTCAGGTTGTGCCCTGTAAACCTTTCACAGCTGCTGAATATTTTAACCTTTCGGATGTTGTAGAATGAAGTTACAGGAAACCGAAAGCTTCAGTAGGTACGAAACCAGGCTACTGTAGACATACAGTCCTTAGACCTTCATCATCAAACTCTGCAGCTCTGCACTCTGCATAGAGAGTGATATGAGTCCAGTAGAAACTTGTCTTTTTACATTTTTTTAAATACAATCCAAATTCATGAGTATCAAGCAATAACATTAATATGTGAAGACTATTTTGAAATTACTAACATGTTAATCGTACAAAATCTGTTTAAATATATTTAATATGTGATGTCAAATCTATTTTTTAGAGAAATTATATAATTTAAATTTATCTATTTTTCCATGTTATACTTACAGGTCATCCATGAATACTCTCAAAACAGAGTAGACATTTCTGAAGATTCCTCCTGGCCAGCAATGGCCATTATATCAACCACCTCTCTCCTAAAATCAAAATTTCTCCTAAAATCAAATCACCTCTCTCCTAAATTCCTGCTATTAACTTGCCCAGGAGCAGAACCCTTTTTGTCGGCTGCCTACGCACTAAAGCACCACAAAACCACTAATAACATTTTGTCCGAAATGTTTGCATGAGTTAATTGCTCCAAAAATTATCTGTCATTTACATTAAGAGAGGAGCTGCTATCTAGAATTCAGGCGTGCTATGAAACAGTTAGCTGCTCTATCTGCTGCTAGCTCGGCTATTAAAACAAGGATAATTCTTTCCAAAACTATTAAGTCTGAAGCAACTGAGTGGCTAGCAGTACACAGGGAGTGATCATTAATATTGATTTTAAACATGAGAAACAATCTCAAGAGGGCTAAACACTTGGGCCTGTTTTATTAGCTCTTTTCATTAGCAATCTCAAGGCAGGCTTGTATTCGGCTGGGCTCAACGTTGCTGACAATTTCCAAATCAGAGGTGGCAGCTGGAAACACAAGCCACAGAAGTGGCTAGGACATCTTAGGACTGCAGGCTGCACATAACAACACAAAATTCAATGCTAATTAAATAAAAACACTGCTTCGTAGCCAAGGAAAGGATGGACTAAAATGGGTCAATAACCAGAGGACAGATAACTGAAAGCAACCAATAAAAGCCTCAGGAGACAAGCTGCGAAACTTCAAACTAAATATAAGACAAATGTTTGCTGTGTATAGCAAAAAAAGAATGCACATAAAACTAAAGAACTGGTTTGGTATTGATACCGTGGGACAAGGACACTGTTGTCTTCATCACAAGGTAATTCACCTGATCGTTAGAGCCGCATGTTAGCTGCTGCCTTTGCCTGTGGGGAAGGCAAGACGTGAGGGGAGCGAGAGCAGGGTCTGGAAAGGGCCTCACCCTGTGCACGTGTTGGGCCCTCTGCTCCTCCTCACTGTGACCGAGGCACCAATAACATCCCCAGCCACTAGACATTCAGGGTAGTTTAAACAGCAGGAGGGCTTTGTAAAAACACAGAACCCAGAACCCGTGCTGTGTTTATTTGTCTTTTAGTTCCTGATCTTCTCCATTCACATCCCCAAGCTTTTGTGCTGCTCTCTTGCAGCTAAACACGCGCTACCTGAGGTGACTTTCAAATGAGTCACCCGCTCCCATGCACCTACAAGGTGCTAGTGACACTGACGGCAGTAGATGGGTGTCCACTGGGGGGGTTGCTGAATCCTTCACAAGCCAATTCCATTTTTCTCCAGATTTTTCTCATTGAATAACTGCACTTGTAAGCTTTGGGGAAGGAGGGAGCATTTTGTTCTGAAAACCATACTGCTATTTCATACTCAGTGTCTTTGTTTGTCCTCTTCAGACACAGACTCTGATACACTCAGGATTTTAGACCCCTTCTATTTATCCTCCCCACTCCACTTTTTTTTTTTTTTTTTTGCATAACTGTTGAATATCCAATGAACAAAGTGGCCCTAAAAGTGCCTACTAAAAACGTAAAAATGAGAGTTCTGAGACGCATGACCCATATTGCTGGTTCCTAACAACCATTCTACTGTTTCCCAAGCCCAGTTTCACAAGTCACTCCCAGCCTGCGCTCTGCAGCTTTCCTAATGACAATTAATCCCTCATTAGTGCATCCGTGGGGTCTTAGGGCTTTCCATGGCTCAGGTTCAGGCCCCTCAGGTTGCTTCCAAAATAGCTACAGCTTGGAGAAAGATTTAGTTACCATTTAGTTGATCTAGCTCAGATTCAGGCATAGGATTTACAAGATATATACAAAACGAAATGGTCCAGTTCAGAATTACCATTCGCACCAAGGATGCGTGTAGCTGAAATGAAAAGCCTTGGATCCTTGCTCTAAGCAGCAGACATCCTTGATTCATTCCCTACTGGGGTTGTAAACCTCACTCTCCTCCAGAAGTCCAGATTCACGATTAAAAATCAATCATTTTCATGTTAAACACCCTAAAGGCCTACTGCAATATCTCATCTTGAAAGAGACCAATTTTACTTCCTACTCTTCCTTTCCAAGCCTCTGTCCACTGCAGATTCAGTTTTACCAAGCAGAACAGGTACATATTACAGAACAACAGCTTCAGACAGATCCTAAAACGTGTCAGCAATATGTATTAGTCTGAAAATCAAAATAAATTGCCCAGACAAACAAGCACATTTCATGGGACATGAAACCTTCTCCTTTATGTAGAACAGCGATTGCGAATGTGGAAGAGCAGGAGCAGCAGCAGTGCAATAAACGTGCAGGATCAGAAGGACAAAACAGCCCAGACGGTTGTGCCCTCTATGTTACCTTACCAGAGGCCTTCAGGTTTCTCTAGCAAGAGAGGCCTCTGTTGTCAAAATAGCTTGGCGATTTTTAGCCACATATTTTCTATGGACTCAAAAGACAGTTCTGCTCTGTCACCATCTTTGCTAGGCTGGAGTATGTACTTTGCATGCACTTAGTCTCAATTGGGAGACTTCAGCAGCTCTTTGCAAATGTGCATCTCTGAGCAAAGTGTCCTCAGCGGCGTTTGAAAACGTCTCCTTTTTTCTGTGCAACTCTTCACAAAAACAGCACTTCAGAAAACGTCACCAGGGTCTGTGAGAGAGCGTGCAGCAGTGGCAGGAGGGGCCCGGCGTGCACAGCCCCACACCTGCGCTGGGACGGCTGCGCTCCGAGCAAGCGCTGCCTCGGAGCCCAGAGACCCGAAGGCGAAAGGCTCGCCACTTGCCTTACCTTCAGGGTCTCGGGCAGGGTGAAGTGCTGTCTCTTCTCCTTTAACCGCCTCAGCACGCTGTCCATGGTTTCTTCCACTGAGGGAGCCGGCTCCGTGTCCGCTGCCTCCTGTGTCCCAGTCTCCTTAGGGATCCTGCTGCTTCCACAACGATCGTTTCTTTGGGGTGCTCTAGATGTGCAGTTTTGCTCTTCTGACATTCTGAGTTTCAGCTCTGAAGGATAAATTGTTTGGCAAGAAAACGTGAAAAATATCTGCAAAAAAAAAAGAAGCTTCCTCTGGCAGTCTAAGCAAAAAGCACGCACACTTCTTGCATGGAATTACCATCACAGCGCCGCTGCTTGGGGAGGTGAGCAGCCAACCCCGACCGCGACGGGCCCTGCTGGCTGCCACCAGCGTTTGAGTGCCCCGCTCCGCTCTGCCCTAGCACGAGCTGAACTGCATCCCCTGCCAGGGGCCACGCTGCCACCTCGGCCAGGCTCCCTCTGCACAGAGCCGGCTCTGACGTGGAGAACCAGCCTCTCACTTGAAGCAATTTCCCTGGCAGAGCAGCACCGGCACAGCCAACATTAGGCACGGAAGTCCCCGCGTGCCCCAGTGTGTCCCAGCTTCCCAGTCAGCAGCTCACCTGGGTTCTGGGTATGAAGGGGAATATGATTTATGAAAACTAAACCAGCTGGATTGCCAGAGTTATGCTGAAGGTGGAGGTACAATTTTCAGAAAGTTATATATGTAGCTGGGCCATGTTCTCTCAATTCCTGCATTTATAACACAAGGTTCATGGAGGGGGAGAAAAAAAACTAGCAATGATGCAGCCTAGTATTTAAAGGAAGGTTTTTTAAAAGAAATTCACTGAAAGATGAGTTTCTAATTCCTTTATTCACCCTAATCACATCCTCTATCTCTACTTTCTTAACTATATCCAAAGAGAGATAAAGCATAACACTGTGATTTAATTAGTAGAAAGGATCTACTTACAATAGAAAAAAAAAAAAAGTTAATTTATAAATAGCCCTAAAAAATCAATCCACCCTGGCTACATGCTCCCTGGGGGCAAACATGTGATATGCCCACAGATGTTAATGGAACTGTGCAAGCAAGGCAAGGGCAAAATTTGACCCTCCAGATCAAATTAAACGTGAAGGAAAATCCGTTTTTATGATAAATTTTTAAAAGTCCATAACTCTAAAAAGGTGCTAAAAACCTTTTTGTTACTACATTTGCACTATATCACAAGGAAGCCTTTAATTTGCAGTTAAGTATCTTATAGCTATTCTGCTGACATACAGCATACAGACACTTACTTAGAAAAACAACACTGAAAGTTACTTTGAGGGAGTGTTAATATTTATGAGGGGAAGAAGATGCGTGTTTTCCCCTTCCCCTATTGCCAGAGTTGCACTGCCTTCTTTCAGTCCCCACTCAAGTCACAGCATTTCATATCGCTGCTGTCATTAAAAGACTAACACCACGCACTACGCGGAGAACTAAGAATGGAAAACAAGCTCTAACATACTCCAAGTGCACTCACACTGATTTCAAGTGTCTATCCCTATATTATGGAAGTTCCCACCGAGCAATAAAATGACACACATGCTACTAGGTACCTTTGAGCTGCTTGCGACCTTTAGCCAAATCATTCATCCATTTCAAGACTTCGGGATTGGAGGTCTTGTCACCATGCGAAGGCTGAATGTCAAGAAAAAGAAAAAGGAGCTGATGATCACACTATTACTTTTCTTGTACACATCAAATTGACAGATTGAAGTCCATTCAAGGGTAGGCAGACTTTATTATGCACTTAACCTCTACAGGATGAGGCTTTTAATTCCTTCAAAGTGGAGCAAGAAGCCATAAGACAATCCCCTCATTAAAGCAGCATATGTATTTTAAATAGGTAACATTACAGAGCAAATGCAGCACAGTTACAGTGAATGATAAGACACTCTTCTTGCCCTGGTAATTAGAAAAACACATGAGTCCAGTAGACATATCTTTAAACAGTAGCTACCCAACTGCTAAGTGGTGCTACCAAAGAGCATTTAGTGTTTCCATCCCAGATCCTTTGTCTCATTCGTGAGAATTTTAATCAATTTATACTGGAACTTTAGAACTCAAATATTAGAAATGACAAGACTATTCTGCAAAATTAAACCTTTGAGACAATTTGTTTTCTGGTTACAGAGTGATGATTAAGTATGAAATTTTGTTCCTAAGAGTGTACTACCACAGGGTAGTACAAGTCACAGAAGCCGGTTTGCAATCACTGATGAGATTACAAGGTACTATGCAATTTGCTCCACTTTCCTTTTAATGTATTCATAAAATATCACAAATTCCCTACTGCATATTGCACACATCCTTAGCATCGTCGACATTTTGATACTTTTATCCTGCACAATTCACTCTACATAGACTACCTGGATTATGAGCACCTATGTCTTGTACCTGTTGCCAGAGCACACAGTTGGTCTCAAATAAGAGGACTTTGCCCTAGGAACACCTCAGAACCCTCATTTCTGTTTTGAAAGCCCAGCTTCAGGGGAGCACTATGGCCTGGAGCTTTACAGGACTCTGAACAAAAGACCCTGCACGGGAGAACAAACATTCCAAGCAAATGACCTTGAAAAGTAAACAAGCAGCTTGTCATAGTTTGAATCACTTTGGTTCACAGGCTCCTTAGCTGTGTTTAACTGATAAAAGCGTCTGACACATCTAGAAGATGGAGATGATTATGATCCAAAGAAGATGCAAATTAGAGCCTCAGAACTATTAAACACACTAAAAGCTGATAAAACATATTCTCTCATTGATGGTTTTCCTATATCTTTTCATCCATAATACCCCTTTCCTATGACTTTGCAGAAGTTTAAACACATTCAGGTTCTTGCCATGATTCCGTAGAATTTCCCCTTATCTTTTCAATGATATCTTATCTTACCAGATATTTTCTTTCTTGTTCAAACTTCTCTTCATACTTCCTAATTTTTCTCTTGAGACTCTGAAGATGCTTGGTAAGTTGTGCTACTGTCTGTGGTTCTTTGCAATCTTCACAGTTACATCTAGAAGAACTTCTTGGCCTGCAAAAGCCAAAAGCGTAACATCTCTATCAAAGGACTGGCTGTACAAAGCTGTCTCTCCTTTTCAGGCACATTTTCTCAGCATTTCAGAACTTGCAGAACTTGAAAGCGCTGATTTTTTTAAAGTAACCATAAAGTAACTGCTTTCCTTGGAAGGTTCTAGGTTCTACCTGTTACAGGTTGTTTGCCTGGTTTATTTGTTTGCTTTCCTTCCTTCCTCTCTTATTTTTTTAAATTAATTACAGAAGTTCTGAAAAGTTTTCAGTAGTTTAACTACACGGGTCACAAACTGATCTAGTACTTCCATTTAACAGTAGTATCTAACTTCACTAATCTCCCATTTCCTGGACTCTAATAATGTTTTTGTAAAGTATGCACCAGATAATTTTTTATCATCGGTAATAATCATTACCATTTGGAAGACCGTTTAGTTACAAATCATAGAATCATAGAATGCCTAAGGTTGGAAGGGACCTTTAGAGGTCATCTAGTCCAACCCCAAATCAAATAATCAATCCAAATCAATAGGTCTGATTGTTATTTATATTCAGTGGATTGAGATATGCACATAAGCGTTTAAGAAAGAGTGGTTTCTGACTGAAACTCACACTTTGGTTTTTGGTGACCACATGTATGAACTGTTGCTATGTTTTGTGGCACTTTCATATCATGAATAACTCAAGCTATAAATTTATTACAACCAAACATTTTAATATCAGACCTCTAACACCCCTCTCCATCTTATATTCACTCATCAGTGTAACTACAAACTATTAATGACAGTAAAACTGTCATAAGTAACTATAATTAAACCTCAAACTGTGTTGTTTTTGAAAAATGCTAGGTGTAATGGCAAATTAACTGTGTCAAAACATGTTATAATATGAAAGTTTCTTATAACATAATAGTACCTGTAAAACATAAAGAGTCAAAGGTCCTGGATTGTACACAAATAATTTAGAAGTACATAAGAATTAAAATATATTTTCTTACATCATGAAAGGTTGAGCACTTGGTGGAGAAGGGGCAGACTCTGTGTCTAGATTAAATCTCTGGCTTTGGCTAAAAATAGAGCAGCGTGGTGACAAAAGGGGGTTGTCTCCATCGGTGATATGATACAGCAGTCGGCTGGTTGCTACGGAGCGGTGCTCTTGGGGGCTGCTCTCCGGGTCATTCTGCCAGTCTCGGGGGGCTGGTACAGGCTCTGCAATAAACAGACAAACCTGTATGGATGGAAGGGCACTCACAGGATCCTCATCTACAGAGATAAAAACACATCTATACATACAACAGTACTCAAAGCAAATATAGCCAGCTGTTTAGCAAGGCATGACATGCAGGTTGAACATAATACTAATGGCTTAACATAAAGTATTTTCAGTTCCATAGTAGAAAGTGAGTGGGTGGTTGGGTGTTTTTGTAAACTATGAAGTATTATTTAAATATGGAGAGTTTCCCAGAATAAAAGCACAGTTAGGTTTGTCTAGATTCATTTGCTTTTGAAAGCCACATTCCCAAAACAGCAGATGAATATAGAAAACAGGTTTCATTCTCTGACTTAGCATTTAATCATTTGATCGGGAAAAAGGTAGAACAAAGGTAGAGTATGTCCTGAGGCTAAGAACCTCCAGTGGTGTTTGCAGTATCCTGCAGAATGCGTTCAAGTTTTGAGGCAACACATATAAAGGTATAAAGAACATGTGTATAAAAAAATATAATGACATTCAAAGTCTTTATTCAAGGTAGTGTGCAGTGACTGCTGTCTGATTATGGTACTATGCCAGTACTGTTTCTAAAGATAAATGGAAACCTAGACACAACTCCTGCAGTCAATTAAAAAACAAAATTTATTTTAAGGAGATGGTCAAGCTGGAAGTCAGGATGATTTTTTCTGTTCTAAAAGCTTAAGGGGTGGTGAATCCCAGCACTCTGATTCCATTCATGAGTAACATGGAAAATAATGGCACATTACTGAGCAGACCAGGGGCTCATCCTGCCTTCACGGTGCCTGAGTCCACTAACAGGAAGAATCTTCAGCCTCCCCTTTGGTGAGTGAAACGGGTGGGGATGACCTATTTGCATCAGCAGACGGTTGTGCTTTCAGGTAGATTACGGTTTTAGAAAGGAATCCCACACTATCATAGCAAGCTTTCCTCAACAAACAGAAAATGTGTGTTTAAGGGAAGAATGTTCTCTCTCTCTGATTCCTCCACATCTGTTTTCATAGTATCTTACATTTTCCGTCAGCTACGTTAATTTTTATTCCTCTAAAAACACATGTCCATGCAGACTATGAATTCATATCAATTATTCTGCCATTCTGTATTTCCTGCCAGCATAAAGGGTCATTTCCTGTCAATATTATATTTGCCATATATCATCCAGTCTAACACGGTTCACGGATTTGTTTTTACTGAAGAGAAGTCTAAAACTGTCCAGAAAAACAACTCTACATGGTTTAGTCTCAGCAGACTAAACGTACTACCCACCTGTTTCTCTGCAGACAACAAAAATCCCATTGTAGATTGTCAGACAGGTTAGTCCAAGACATCCATTATCTAACACGTGGCTTCTGTATCTCTGAATAGTTCCTTCATATTGATACCTCCATCAATTTTAATTATGTCAGTATTTTCACAGTCAAGACTGTGGGTACTGGATTATTAATTCTGACCTAGCATCTTTCCTCTAAATAATTCCTCTTTTGTAGGTCAAAATCTCTTCTCTGAGATACTAGACCAATTCCCAAACTTCTAAACTGCATATGAGATTGAAATTCTCACAGAGAGACTCAGGAAGGCATCTGGGAGAAATGAGGCTCCTAGGAAGGACCCCAACCCTAACACAGGTGCGTTAATTAAGAGATATTGTGCAGAGGCAGCCAGCAAATCAGTCTGTCTAACTCAGAGTCATTTATGTGACATTGCATGAGGATGACAAGTTATAATGAGCCCCACTTCTAATGACAGTTCAGGGCCATCACCCCAAGACACTAAGCATCAGCCTGGGAGCAGCCCCTGTGTTTGTGGGTCCCATATCACTTCAGCTTCAACTTTCGCCAAAACTGGGAACCCACCATCAGCCAAACCCGTAAGCAGCCCCCTAGTCTTTTAAAATATTTTGTAGATAAAAGTTCAGTTGGCTCACAGCTTGAGACACGAATCTGATGTGAACTCATACTTGAAAACTATAAATATTATTTATGTGCTTTCCTTTTTTTCCCCTTTAAAATACCTAGCTTAATATCTCCCTTGCAATTCTTAATGGTCTCATTTTATACATATAAATACTTTTTTCATGAGGTAATATCCAGATTCACTCTGCAAAGGCTAGTAACTAGAGATGTAGAATATATGTCACATCCTCCAAAAATTCTGTCCTAAACCTGGTGGAAAGCAATGGATTTCATCTCAGTTTGAGCTGGAATATCCACTAGTCCCACATGGCTATTGTATCTAAACTGAGTATCAGAAAATGTCAGTAGTAATTTGAAAGAGAGATTTAGGAATAGCTCTATTTATGAAAAAAATACCTAGGTATTTAAAAAAGGCAGCAGACAGGCATTAGTGTGACAAAGACTACCTTACAGTCTATGCTGTAGGCCGGCCTTCACTGAAGCGCAGGTCACAGTTGCTCCGAGTGACAGAGCGTGCTCCGAGCTGGGTGACAGGAATGCTACATCACCCAGGGCCTGCCCGTGCCACTGCACCCCGGCAAAGGGGAAGGGAACGGGCTAAGTTCAAACAACATCAAATTCAAAGAGAAAGAAAATAACCAAATGAAACCTAATACGAACCAGCCTAACAATGAATTACGAAACTACCAGAACAGAATAGTTTGGTAGATGACTGGAAGAGGAGGGAAAACACAGCGTGCCGTAAGGAGAAGGGATGGGGCAGGTTTGGGATGAGCTGAGACGCCTGTGCCTGCACGGCCCAGACCCGAGCTCTGCCTCAGGTTCACGTGGAGGGACCAGCAACCACAAACCCCACAGCAAGGGATCTGCCCAGCTCTGCTAAAGCATCGCTTCTTTTCTGAAGCTAAAAAACTCAAAAGCAAAAGCAATAGGACATTTAGCATTCTTTTGCTTTCTTGCGGCTTTGCTATTTTATATTCTGTATACCCTTTCCCTTAATTGAGCAATGAAAACCTCCAACTTTATAGAGTCTTAAGTAAAATTCCCTGATTCTTTTTGGGTAAGTGGCTTGCTACTTACAAAAATTCCATGCAAACAGCTTCTGAGATAAGTGCATTGCAAAACTGGAATTACACACCTATCTGCCTTAATGCCAACCATATATGGTCTAAAATTTAAGTATTTGTGTATTCGTGTCACCTGTCTGCGAGATGGATTAGTCATATTGCCTTTGACCTATTTTTCAGGAATCGTGATTCCTCTTCCACTGAGCCTCACGATTCCGCCAGCCCCGTGACCACAAAGCTATGAATTGACAAAAAAAAATAATGCTGAGCCTCAGGGCCATCTGTTTGCAAGAACTGGTTTCCATACATCCTGGCGGGGAGAAGGGAGAGAGAACACACCACAGTTTGCCCAGATGCATAATGATACAGATTCATGAATGATTCAAATCAACACGCTGCAAAACTCACCTTCGCTATCTCTCTGCTGATGCATTAAATTAAAATCAATAATAGGAGAAATGAAGTGATATTGTTCTGACAAAAAAAATGACAAAAAATCGAATTACATGATATGGCAGATGATTTCACACAATACATATATAACAGACGTAGGAAATAAAGTACATAACTTTCCTTACACAAAAGAACAGACTAAAATGGAAATTGAAGGAAGCAGGACCCTTGAGATGTGTCTGAAAAGCAAGCTTCCCTCCCAGGAAGGAACGCAGCTGCCACTGCCTCCCGCTGCTATTAGCGGGTATCGCCCCTCGCACATTACCTAGCGCTTGCGCCAGGAAACGGAGCCCCGCACCGTCCCCCCGCGGGCCGCGAGGCCGCCGCGCTACTTGATGGCTGCAAACGCGCGCCCCCGCCGCCAGCCCGCTCACCTGCTCCGCCGGCCCCATCGGCGGGCGCGCCGCTCCGCGCGGCCGCCGGGGCCGCCTCCTTGCACGGCGGCCGCTGCGGAGCTTCCTCCGGCGCCGGCAGGAACGCGGGGCACAGGTCGCTCTCGAGGGCTTGCAGCTTCAGCAGGGAGTTCTGCAGGCAGAAGCAGAACATGGGGCTGCGCAGCGACC
>JAWLRI010000460.1:3483947-3508972 GCA_034781795.1 Crypturellus tataupa | reverse complement strand
CCCCCAGGGACTGCAGGGCTGGATCCCCCAGGGACTGCAGGGCTGGATCCCCCAGGGACTGCAGGGCTGGATCCCCCTGGGACTGCAGGGCTGGATCCCCCAGGGACTGCAGGGCTAGGTCCCACAGGGATCACAACGTTCTATCCCATAGAAGATCCCTGCAGAGCCCCCAGTGATGGGTACACAATGCCTGCCATGGAGTCAGGGCAGTCCTGCAGGAGGAGGATTTAAATGACTCAAACTATCATTTTTCCCTTACTGCTGAAGTAGAACATTATAAAAAATACATTAGAAAATTGCAAAATACCAGAATAAGATAGAGTAAATACTGAAACTTCTAAACTTTCAGTTATCAAAGTCCGGTTAGAACTGTGTCCATCTAATCTGTCATACTCTTATCATTTGAGAGTTGCAGCTACTTTTGAAAACAGCTTCTAGTTCATTTTGGCATGTCAGAAATCTTACACAAAATTAGGATGTTTGGATTTTTCCTTATATTCCTTAGAAATATTAGAGTTGTGATTTTACTAGTTGGGATTCCCCGTGTCTTGTGCGTGTAATTCAGGAACAGATATTTGGTTTATAGCGCTGGGTTATGTGGCCTTTTTTGGACAGTCAGCACGAGCTGCTCCGCATGCCAAAGTGCTCCAGCAAATCCTGCTGGGAGTTAGGAAGCAGAGGCTCCAAACAGGCAGGAATGTCTAACGGGTGGGATAGAGGAGGAGGAGGTGACCCAAAGGTAGGTTTGGGTACGCAAGTCTGAATTGAGCTTTTATTAACTGGTTTTTATTTTTGATGCCTCCCTCAAATGTCCAAAATCCAGCGCTCTGCAGCTGCACCCCTGTAACGTGTTCCTTCGTATTCTGCTAGAGGCATCACCATTCCAGGATGAGATTGCAAAGTTGCTCCGTGTGCCTGGTTTTGCAGCGATCTTTACTGTTTTCTTTTTCTTCCTTTCTTTGCTTTCCTTCCGTTTCTGCCTCTCTCGCTGCCTTTCTCTCTTGCTGTGGGTTTTGCTCAGAATATTTAGACCTGCAGGCGGAGGGTACGTATCCCGGCGACTCCTCAGGGTTCCAAACATCCACCTGACACGTAGTTCCTCCCTTGAGTTCCTTAATTCTGGCTCGGACGCAGCGCTGGGAAAGCGCCCGTTTTCGCAGGCAGTTCCAACAGCTCCTAGAAATCGTATTTTCCAAACTGCACGTTTACGGGCCTTTGCGGAGCACGTGTGCGGCGACATCTGTGTTACGGAGCCGTTAACCCAACTGCGGTGTTCAGCAGCCGTGCGTCATGTGTCCTTGAGCTTCTGCCATCCCACCTGCTTCCGAGCTCTTTCTGCAGATGGGATTTGTTTCATGGGGAAAGGCGAATTCCTGCTCTGTTGCAGGTGCCTCTAGTGAAGCCTGGTGCTTGGCAGTTTGTTACTGCACCCGGTTGGGACTAGATGGGGTAATGGTAAAGTCAAAGCTCTCGAGACCTCCTCATAAGAACACTACTCAACATTTTGCTTTCATGGTGTTAGCTATAATACAATACCCGATACATCATCCAAGTCAAAATTCCTTTTATTTTTCAGTTTGCTTTTTGTTTTCAATGGTAAATTCCCAACTTCGGGAAGTTCCCTGTCTCTTGGCTGAGTGGGGCGGCAGGTTCCTTGCCCCGGGCCGTGCTCCGGTCCAGAGAGCTCCGCAGCGCCGGAGCGGGCGGCAGCGCTCGCTCCGGAGCATCCGCAGCCCCAGGACGCGGGATGACGGCAGGCTGAGTCCAAAGCAGCCAAGCCAGGGGCTGTGAGGATGTTAACGAGACCCGTGAGGCTTTGCTGGGGCCTCCAATGAGCCCTGGAATGGGGAAGTGGAAGGTTTCGCAGCTCTCCTGTTTATTGGTTTGGGGCAACAGCCTAAACAGTGACAAGATTTGCATTGAAGGCGGAAAGCAGAACGATGAACACTGCTATGACAGGGATTTCTCGTTGGAAATGACTTGCCATTTCCGTGTCTGTGTGCCTCATTTCTCATTGTACAATATTAATCCAAGTTTTTGCATTTCTTCTTTAAAAGCTGATTGAAGTATTTCACTGCTGAGCTGCTCACATCCAGCTTCTAGCAGCTCCTTTAAAGCTGAGCTGTGTAAAGAACAAGCAGTCACAGCTGTTGCTCTTTATGGTACAGGGGTTTGGGACGTTCATAACTTTTAATTTCTATCTCATTTTATTAACTTTTCCCAAACTACTGATGCTTTTTTTTCTTTTTAATCTATTCTTCTTGAAAATTGTGTATGTTTGCTGTCAGCATCACCCTGTGCCTCCTCTCCTGAGTAGCCTTGACCGGAGAACAAACACAAAACCAAGTATTTTGATAAGCAACAGAAAAAGGAAATTCTAGAAAGGAGACTGGATTCCTCCTGAACAATATCCACTGCTCTGCTTCTATCTGTTTAAAAAAAAGAAAAATAAGTATTTCTTTCCTGTCTGTTGACAGCAGTTCTCAGTCTGTCCGTTCCTGAGCTTTGGCAGTGAGTGTTGCAGAGAACTGAAGCACAAATGAGACTAAAGCAGTGACCTCTGTATTCTGGAAGTCTGCTATTTCTCCAAAACCGCCTTAGAAGTCTCCTCTTTCTCCGCATTGCCTGCAGTCTTAGGCTGAAAATCCTTAGTTTTCCTTCCAAAAGCAGCGGCAGCCGTAAAATTCCTTCTGCGGAAACAGCCCTGCGGCAGCGGCTGGCGCTGGCTGCTCCCGGTGCCCGGCCGCGGCGGGCGCCGCTGCACTGCATGCGGCATGCGGCATGCGCGAGGGCTGCGCCTGCTGCAGCCGCTGCAGCCGCGCACGTGCAGCAGGGAGATCCAGCGCCGCCTTCCCAGGCTCGTGGAGTTACGTTGTCACAGTGGATGTTTCGAGCTCTCCCCTTTGGGGACCCGTTTGCCGTTTGTGCCTGCCGGCTGCTCCCGTGCATGACGTTGGGACGCGCTGCTGTAACGGAGAGCATGGAAAATCCCACAGGACGGTTGTCCTGGGGCTTGTCTTGCTGGCTGCTGGGGAGGAGCTGCTGAATGCTGTAAATAAATCATGAAGGAAAGAGGAGCATGCTGTGGGAGTCGGGCACGGAGCATGACCCAGCATTTTTGCAAAAAATAGCTATATATCAGCTACAAGTGACTAAACTGAGGCGCAGTTTCACTGCTTATATATTTTCCAGCTGCAGATGAACGCTTAGTGCAATGATTGGCAGATTGGGTCTGTTTTGCTGGCATGTGTTGGCCTTTATGGTGTGAGATTGCATGTGGTTTTGGAGATCCCTGTCGTACGACTGCCTAATCACCAGCCAGCAGGCGCTTTGCTCGTTCATTAAGTGAGCATTTTGCATGGCTGCTGCTGCATCTCTTACTTTGTCTCTTGGTTGACCGTTGCAGACTCTGGGTTTTAAGGACTTGCTTATGGGCTCAGCATGACCCCTGAGTTTAGGTATGCCTCTCTCCAAGCCTCGTCTCCTCCTTCATGGTGGTTCTTAGCGTGTCATTACCGTGTTGTGATGTCTGTGACACTGTTTGGCCAGGAGCCTAGGGGATACCTAGTGCATCCCAGTGGGCTTCGGCGGTGGGTAGAACTGAACGGGAAGGCTGGGTTATTCAGTAGCAATCCCGTTCTTTCCTGAAACACTTAAAGCTCTTGGATCGCTCATGTCCACAGCCTGGATTCCTTGCAAATCTTGTAGCAATGAGTGTAGGTCTGTGCTGCACTTTGAGCATCACAAAGAGCTGCATTAGTGCCAAAGCAGGGGGGTCCCTGTGTGTCCCCGACGCGGCTGAGTCAGGCGGGTTTGAGACGCCTCCCAAAGCAGCTCCCATTAACTCCCCTGCTGGATCCGAGCGCTCCACGAGGAGCTCGAGGGAAAGCTGGGGTGGAAGAAGGTGTGTGCATTGCAGGGGGAGGGTGGAAATGGGGCTTGTAAAGAACTTTATACAGATAAACTGGGCAAGAGAGAACGGCTGCAAAAAGTTGCATTTTCTGCGTAAAGCTGGAAGAAATTGCTGGAAAACTGAAGTGTTACCAAATACTAAGCAAGCATCTACTTTTTGTCTTTATAAATAGAGCAGCATATGGTTTTAACTGTGTTATATTGTGAGTTCTTCATACTGCATTGAGAGCGCTGCAGTAAAGTGCGACCTTCTTCATTTAATCCTGTTTTTCTAGGAGGAAACTGCTCCTCAAGGAGAACAGTTTACTACTAGTTTGAGAAGCCTTTTTAATTGGTGGGATTTCTGCATTAGAGCAAAGAAATGAGCAACCAAGTTGTAGCACCTGAGACCTGGAGTTAGAATATACAATAATTCTTACCCTGCAGGTATTAGATTACATGTAGTGAGGGCAGAGAACTGCACACACTCTTTGGGGCAGATTTTTCTCCAAGAAACAAGTTTGCAGAGTCGAAACTCCGCAGTTGAGAGCTGCAGGTTTGCAGAAACCAGCTGTGTGAGCAGAAGCACAGGAGGGCAGATGAGGAGGGACCCCCTGCTTGGGACCATCCTAACAGGAAGAGTCCCCAAAGGCAACGAGAAGCCCATGTGCATTTGCCCAAATCTCTCATCTCGAGTAATCTGTGTGCTGGGAAAAGGCCCTTAAGGGGAACCAGGTGGAATGTGGTTGAGGCTTCCCTTGGCTGCCTGCTCTTGACGGCTGCTGGGGAGGGGAAAGCTGTCTGCTTTGTGTGACGTGTGTGCGTGTGAGCACCCGTGTGTGAGCACCCGTGTGTGTGCGTGTGAGCACCCGTGTGTGTGCGTGTGTGAGCATCCGTGTGCGTGTGTGTGTGAGCACTCGAGTGCATCCGTGTGCATGTGAGCATCCATGTGAGCACCCGTGTGTGTGTGTGTGAGCACCTGTGTGTGTGTGTGAGCACCCGTGTGTGTGTGTGAGCACCCAAGTGCATCCGTGTGCGTGTGAGCATCTGTGTGAGCACCCGAGTGCGTCTGTGAGCACCCGAGTGCATCCGTGTGCGCGTGAGCACTCGAGTGCATCCGTGTGCGTGTGAGCATCTGTGTGAGCACCCGTGTGCGTGTGTGAGCACTCGAGTGCATCCGTGTGCGTGTGAGCATCTGTGTGAGCACCCGTGTGCGTGTGTGAGCACCCGAGTGCATCCGTGTGCGTGTGAGCACCCGTGTGCGTGTGTGAGCACCTGAGTGCACCCGAGTGTGTGTGAGCACCCATGTGCGTGTGTGAGCACCCGCGTGCATCCGTGTGCATGTGAGCATCCATGTGAGCACCCGTGTGTGTGTGAGCACTCGAGTGCATCCGTGTGCGTGTGAGCACCCGTGGGAGTGTGTGAGCATCTGTGTGAGCATCTGAGTGCACTCGTGTGCATCCATGTGGGTGTCCACATGGCACCCGTGTGTGTGAGCATCCGCGTGCATCCGTGTGCGTGTGTGAGCATCTGCGTGCATCTGTGTGCGTGTGTGAGCATCTGTGTGCGTGTGTGAGCATCCATGTGCATCCATATGCAATCCATGTGAGTGTGTGAGCACCCGTGTGCGTGTGAGCATCCGTGTGCATCAGTGCACCCACGTGTATCCGTGTGAGTGTGTGAGCATCCGTGTGCATCTGTGCACCCGCGTGTATCCGTGTGAGTGTGTGAGCATCCGTGTGCATCCACGTGCACCCACGTGCAGGACAGGCTGCACAGACGGCAGCAGCGTTGGCCCGCAGCGCTTCTGTGCCCTTCCTCGTGTGGTCACCCTCTTCCGTGTGAATCACGGCTTTGAAGAGGCTGCATTAGAGACTTCTGTTTGAGTAGGATCATTATTGGCATTTATTATGTCGTTATTCTGAGTGGAATCAAGTGCTTAGCGGTGCGTGCAGGCGGGAGGCGCGTTACTCCGGGAGCCCCTCCATTCCTGCCCGTTATTTAAGTCCCGATTTAAATGGATTATTCAGGACACGTGGGAAAGATGACTTCGTCAGCAAAAGACAATTTATTTTAGGAAGCCAAACTGCAATGGTGTCCGTTTCCCCGGGCTCGAAGCGATACTCCAAGCAAGCGCTTCATTCATTTGCTGACATCACGGTCTGATGACAAGATGTCCCTCCCCATTTACCATTCATAAACCCCCAAATCTCCCTCTCCACCCTATTGTGCAGAACGGGGCAGTGAGCACAGGGTTACTGGGATCACCACCTCTCCCCCGGGACTCTTGCAAAATGTGTGTTAATTGGCTTTGGAGAGCTACTCCTGTACCCAGCCCTGGCGTTTATGCAGGCTGCTGCTGCTACAGGGCAACCCGACCATCTCTATCTGCTGCTGCAAAGGCAAAATTAACAGATCATTGTCACTAGCTGCAGACAAATCAACGAGGACAAGGCTGGTTATCTACAACATCACTTCCAGCCACCCTGTCATGCTCGGTCCATTTCTCCTTTTAATCGTTAATGCTGCCCGCAATATTCAGCTGCATAATCTGACACAAGCGCCTTGCTGTGATGCAAACGCCGTGAAAGCCCTAATCACCATCTGACTGGGCGACGTGAGTCACTCCTGATAGCCCACAGATTCCGCTCCCCTTCTCAAAGGAAATCCAGCTTGTAACATAAAACAAATCCACGGAAGGCTGCTTTAATAACCACCCAGCTGGTGCGCGGGGAACACACGTAAAATGCCAAGTCACTCCAAGGTGCCCGTCGGCAGGGGATGCTTCCTGAACAACACCCGAGTCGCGCCAGATATTTTTCCCTCAACTTTATAGTCTAGGGTCTTTCCCCACTCTGTAAAAGATCTGAGACCAATTTAGCAATTTGCTTAATAAAATAATAAATATATTTATTTGAATAATGCTCCCTGTGTAACAGTAAAATGACTGAGTAGCTTAATATGCCAGTGCTTTATTTTTCTTGTAATATTGTCATTTTAAGAACACAAGGGTGCTAGTATTTTTAGCTTAAAAAAAATCTTTGGCTGAGAGCAGGGAAGATTCTCAGCCTTGATCCTTTCACTCCCATTATACAACTCAGGAAGTCAAAACAGAGAGAAAAAAATAGGGAATTTTCTAAGGCACAAAGTTGCCTCAACTAGGGGCCATAAAGATGCCATACCTGGACCCCATGACCCTGTTTGTACTGTGTGCTGTCAGAAGAGCTTCAAAACCCAGATTTATCTCCATGAAGCAGATTATGCTACAATTAAATAAATTGGCTCTAGCCTAGAGCCTGCAAAAAGAAAAGCAGGGAGCACCTTCCTCCTCCTCATCCCAGGGCTGGCTGGACTTGTGGCGCTTCTATTCAGAACTGGGGCTTCCTAAGCAAAGAAAGGGCCTGGATGTTACACATGCATCTGAGAATTAAGTTCCTCTCATCTATTGTCAAGATGCATCTTGATATCTCATCCATAACCATCATACCAGGAAAGAAGTAATTGCAAGATCAAGCACTGATTCAAATTAAGTGCCTAATGTAACATTATTCTTTAAAAATTGGTATGATACAAAGCTGGTTTTTATGATCTGCGGCAGAAGACACATTTACTATTCCCATGATGATTAAGTATCCAGTAAAACATTTCTTCTCTACCCTTTGTAGCTCATCTCCCTGCTAGTGTAAGCAGGCTGGAACAAATACCTAAGAGGGGACTATTTTAAACCTGGTAGGGCTCGGCTTCAGCCAGCACCCACCGGGCACCCTGCTTTTGTTGTGGACTTTTTACTTAGTGGACTTGTTTTTAGCTTAATGGACTTTATACTATCAGCTTGCACCTCTTTTACAAGGCATTCTGAGTCTTGTTTAATCCTCTACTTAATTCTTGTCAGCCTACATCAAAACCCAACAAGTGTTCTTGGTTATTCTGTTCCCCAGAAGCAGCAGTTCTTCGCCAGGGCTTGCTCAGGCTGGACAAAAGGACCGAACCTACACGGACTGTCACTCCCAAGCATTTCACAAAAAATATCCCATACCAAGAAAATAAACTCCCTCTGCATCACTATTTTGTCATGACACATTACTATTTGTGGTGAGCTCAATATAAAAGCCTTCCCCCCAGACTACACTGTGAAGCACTGTTTTTCAGCAACGCTTAGGCTGCAATTCCCCAGTTGGTTCATATCCAGTTAGGATATTTTCCACTGGTATTTTTCACCCGACTGTGGAAGGTGGGTGGGTGGCAAATTTCCAGTTACTTCCAAACACCAAATATATATATATATATATATATACACATAACAATAATAATAGAAATACATTGTATAATTTTGTGAACGTGCCTTTGACAATGATGAGATGTAGGGGGAAAAGGACGTGCGATGGCTCAGTGTGGAGTTACCAGGGAGACGGCGAGCGTGGAGCAGCCGCAGCCTCTCCCTGCTCCCAGCTCCCAGCTCCGCACCGGGCAGCGCGCGGGGGAGCACGGCCCCTCGGGGGGCACAACCCAGCAAACACAGAGCGAGCAGGAAACACCAGGCTGTGCCGGGTGCTGCCAAAAGCCTCTGTCAGCTCGAGGAAAGCAGCAACGCGGGAGAACCGAAGCTATGGCATCGGCCAGTCAGCTACCAGCCAACGGGCTCAACAACCCCTGCTCGCCCCAGCGTCTAACGCTACCGCTTTGGATGCAGTGACTGCTGCACCAGCACAAACGAAAAGAAAGAACAGACCCATATATGAAAGCAGTAAATGTTTTGAAAGGACACATATAATTCAGTAATGTTTAACTTACCTCAAGTTAAAATAAGAACTGTCATACGAATACCTGAATAAAGACCGATCTTTAAGAAAAATAACCATTTCATCAGCTCTTAAGAACAGTATTTTGCAAGTCTTAAGAAAGCATAGGCATTAAAGGATAATACTCTTGTCTGCTGAAGAAAACAGGGCGCAATGGATTGCTATTCACAGAAAGCTCAGCCTGTAATGAAGAAACCTTCTTTACAATCCAATAACCTGGTGCCCCACTGACCATCCCTCTTTCTAGCAAGTAATTATTGAAAATGAAGAGTTCGGGCCTTGGGCCAACGCATTAGTGAGATCAGAGATAACTCCTTACTGTCTAGAGATAAATACCACATATTTGCACTCACCCTGCTAAATCCCCCTGGAAACACTGACACTAAATGAACAAAGAGAGCTAATTTATTGCCAAAATGCTGCGGCAGTGAGTAGAAATCCCCTAAAATAACCTAGAATTGTTTTCCCAGGTGGTGCAGGCGGTAGGTGCCTCCTGGCCTGCTGGGGTGCTGTGCAGCCCCGGGCCGGGCGCCAGCCCGTCGGACCCGCTTTATGGATGCATCTCTGCATTCATGCAGCAAGGAAACTGAGCAAATATCAAGTTGTTCAGTTTTCTCCCCATAATAAGGAAATTAAAAGCAATATTAGAACAGTAACATGTAAAAGCAACATATAAAACCTTACTTTTTAACCTCAGAATTCAGGTTAAAAATAAGACAGACACACTTCACATGAAGGTAAATAAATCTCTGTGGCATCTGTGTGGGCAATATTTGTGTCTTGAGGCATGTGACATTTTCAATTCAGAGGTTTCTTTATGTGAACAAACAAGCAAGAATAAGGCAGAACACGACACGTGCCAGGTTTGCCTAATGGCACCGCTGCGCAGGGCGGAGGCGCAGCGCTAGCTAACCCAGCAAGGGATTTTTTTGCCCTATGACACATGTCTACTTGGGTTTGCAGTAGACCTGAAATGCAACATAAGCTAACATTTTACTAAATAAATAAATAAATAAAGCACCAGAAGGTAGCTAATCCTGTAATTGAAGCAGTGTTGGTGACACCTGCAATAGGGCTTCTCAGAGGAAATGAAGATTTAATGATTTCTCCCAGGGCCTTAATTGGCCAGACCAGGAGCGAGCCCATCCCACTAGAGTGCTCACGGGAAGTGCTTCATTATTTAGCACTGTGATATTTAATAGGGAGCTGGGCAACAATGACACAAATGCGCAGGAAATAATTCATTGTACGGGGAAGATTAAGTCTAGATTCCTTGAAAAGGACACGCTGTGGCTTTCTCCCGCTGCAACTCAGACAGCTATTAATAGACTTAGATGTTCTCCGGCTCCTTGTGAAAACAAAGCTGTTTTTACCAGGCAGTGGCAGGAATGGGTCCAGGCTGAGCTGAGCCTGCTCACCGAGACACCCGCACGGGCAGGGGCTGAACCCACCGCCCGGCCCGTTGTGTCCTCCCGCGTGCTGCCCCGTCGCGCTGCCGGCCGCAGCCCCGGGGCAGCCGCTGCCCCTCGCTGTGCTGTGCCCTCATCATCCTGCGAAACCAGCTCCTCCGCGCCGCGCTGCCAGGATTTGCCCTCCCTCGCCCGCCCTTTCCCCGCGCTCTCCAGCCTCGCAGCAAGGCTGCGCGTCCATCACCTCGTGCCGCTCACATTTACGATGCAGGATGTGGCAACCTTGAGATTCCTTATTTCTAAACATAACATATTTGATAGCTGAATACAGTTGAGCTGTAACATGAGGAACAAATCAAATGTTTTTGCAAGATGGCATTTCACTCAGTCAATATTGAATGTTGAATTCTTCTCCGAGCACAAATAAAAAGCAGCATAAAGTTGGCTTAAATTATGTTTAAAATCTCTTGCTTCTGGCTTTTGAACCACTGCAGCATCACATCACATTTTTAAACTTTTCTCCAAAAACATGAGTAGAATTATTCATTAAAAAGTTAACCTAAGATTGGCATGTGATTATGTTATTCCAAGAGTTGAGAATTAAACAAAAGCATCTAATCAAAAATCTGCAATATTGTATTTCAAGTTTCGGTTAAACTTACCCCATTTTTGTTGTGCAGTTGCTCAGTTGCTTCTTTTAGTGCAATGCATGTGCTCTGCTCTATTCTGCAAAACAAAACAAGATTTTTCACTCACAAATCATTCTTTTTCTGCAAGTATTTCAAATGTTTCATTATCTCTGCACATAAATTACAAGATATGTGATGAAGTATTTTATAGGAAAAATGACTTTCTTATGGCAGTTACTGCTGTATTTTATTTTGCTGGCAAAGCTAGAGTGATTTTACTAGAATTCCTCCTAATATACCTATACTGTAAGTGAAATCCTGGAAAATAGGATGTTAAAATCCAGGATCACTCTGTGGCACGTGCATATGCAAAGAGCTCTACAAGAGCATGAGGGGCTCTCAGTATCGTGAGCCAATAGAGTTAGAGCTAAGAAAAAAAAACATATGTTTAAGCACAATTTATCCTGCATGCTTTAAGTCAGGAACAAGAGTTTTCCTTCATAAAAGCCATAAGAATACATTTTTTTCCAAATTGAAAATTAACAGCATTTAGACTCACAATCTTCAACTTTCTGCTTAGCTTCAGTTCTGTAAATGTACTTTTAGGGGTCATTTACCTGTGTAGTTTGCAGGACTGCATTTTTCCATTTATCTGATTGAACATTTTGGTAAAATCACACGCAAAGTTCCTGCTGGGGTCATCCATGCTACCACAACCTGCCCTTTTCTGCCAAGCCCTCGGCTGCAGAGCAGGGGCAGGGAGCAGCTCGTCCACGTGTCCCCATCTGGGCGAACAGCAGCTCTGAAGAGCTGGCACTCACAGAGGCCCCAGGACTCCTACGAGGAACTGGGAATCCTCGGAGGGAGTAAGAGAGATCCCCACGTTTTCTCCTACACGTCACTCTGAAGCCAGCAGAGATGTCCACAGCTTTGGTTTTCCCCCCGTGCCGCCCTGGGTTTCTGCATGGAACAGGCATTCGGAGCTTCAGCTGAAATTTTGAGTAATTGCAGACTACCCTCCTTCTGTGTAGTTTACATCACATAGAATAATGAAAATGTCATTCTCCCTCTTGCTGCTCCTCAAATATGTGTTCTGTCTTTCTCTGCACAGTACGAAAGCCCTGACCTCTCAGCCTCCCTGCAACGTGGCTCCGGCAGATCTCTCCTGCTCTGCTGTGGCACGGAGAAGGAAGATTCAGCTCAATAATATTGGAAACTTGTGGACATAAAAAAAAAAGTCTGAATATTAATTATCATAACAGAGCTGCAACAAAACTTCAAGGGGAGGATCAATTTGCAAGAGCAGTGAGCTGCTTAAAAACCAGACCAGAACACATGAATTACTGAATTATGCATAACGCCACTCACATAAAATTCAAATAAAACCACATCATTTTAAAAACTAAGAAAAAGCGTTTGAAGATAACCTCAGCCAATTCTCTTCCATGCTGAAACCAGAAGGCAGCATTAGATTCGACAAATTGCAAATCTCAGGCCTTCACATTTCTCTCAATCCCTGGATTAGAACCGGATTCTCGTACATCAAGCCACTCACCCTCTGCATTACCCTAACCCGTGGCTTGATGCTTGATGACTTAAGTGATGCTTGAGTGTCTTGATGACTTGCTTATGCACCAAATGCCAGGCGTGCTCAATGTCTGGGGCTGATGACGCATCAGAGATGCCAGCATAACTTGAGCAAACAAATCACACTACCATGTTCCACTTCCAGTCTAACCAAGGAAAACCGTCTGCTCCGTCTCCATCCTTTCTGACACCTCTACAAATGGCAAAACACACTAGGAAATTCAGACACAGATACAACCCCACTGCAGAACTACGAGTGGATGGTTCACAACCAGGCTTGCAAATGTTCAAAAAGCAAAACCAAAGTGCAAGAGCCTTTTGGATCAACATAAAGTTGCTCTTCCCATAAAAAAAGTAGCACCTTGAAGGGCTGGGGCTGTTCGGACACTTCCCAGACTACTCCTTGGCAGGTCCTAAAAGCTGGAATAAGCAGGCAATCTTCATCACCCAAAGGTGCAGGTTGTGTGGATTCTTGTTCATACCCCACTATACACCAAGACTACAGGAGTAATCAGTGTAATCACTAAATATAGTATTAGAAATCCATGCTGTCTTAATAAAACAGAAAGGTTTCCTTCCATGTAGAGGGCACTTAATATTCTAAATTGATACTGATGTTCCAAGTGATAAATCTCACTTAAAAGTCCTGCATTCACAGGGCAGATATAGCTGCCCTGATTAGCTGAGAATAAGACAAATTCTGCCTTTCTTCCGACCGGTCCCCAGGCAGTGTACACTTAGTTACCCTTAAACGCCTCCTCCAGCGCTACTCTCCCATTCCCTGAGATCCCGCTAAACTTTTCCTTCACCGTTTCGGTTGCAAGTCCTGAGCTGCTGGCAAACAGCCCGGCTGACAAGCGCACGACGCAAGCAGCGCCCTGCCCGGCAGCCCTGCTGCGCGGGTGCCGCTCTCACCCTGCCTGCTCCGCTTCTCCCGCCGCGCGCCCGGCCGCCAGCTCCCTTGTTGTGTCACCCGGAATTTGGAGCGCTCTGCTCAGCAGGGCCCGCGTCCAAAGGCTTTTCATATCTGAGTAGTTTTTAATCCATATTTAGACAAATTAACTTCGGCCTGTTTCTCGTGGCACCACACCGACTAGAACAGATTTCAAGATAAACTCTGCAGTTCAGAGGTGTTTAGACTTTTAAACCTTAGTGCAGCTAATGGCAGAGCTAGAGCAGTCCAAAGAAACCACCGGCCTCCCGAGAAGCCACCACGTTGTTCCTAACCAGGAGCCAGGAGGGAGCCCGCGGCCCCGCACGCCTCCGCTCCAGAGGTCCCGTCCTGCAGCCGTCCCGGCACAAGGCCAGGATCAGCACCCCTGTGTGGGGCCAGGACCACGAGTTCGCATGTGTCTACTCCCTGCTTGGGGTTTTCCGTCTGGGAGTAAAGTGGGCCCCGTTTGTTGTAATATAATCAAACTAAGACGTGGCAAGAGCTGGGAGGTTATCACGGTGCTTTTGCAGCTATTAGAGTGATAAATGGAGGTGCCGATATTTAAGAGCTTTAACACTTGCAGAAAACAGGTCTCCTAAGGAGGTACCCTGGTGTTAAACAGGAATAAACAGCATGGTGAACCATGTTTTAGAGCCTGCTGAACTCAAAATGCTAAGTGTTGAAGTGGACAGAGGGAGCTGCTCACTGTGGTTGCTATTTTATTCATGCACACTCTACCCCGGTTCTTATCTCAAAGTTCACGTTTCTTTCATTATGTTTCCTTCAGAAATCAAAGGGAACCAATGATATTTCATTATCTGTCCAGAGACAGCTGTGTCTAAGGCTCTGCGACCAAACTCTCTGTTTCCTTCCTAAAAGAAATCTGCATGACTTTTCTTTGAGGTAGGTTTCCTAGGCTGCACCTAATTAGTCTTTTCTTCAGTGCAGGACTTAGCAATGTTTCAACAGCAGATACAAGCACTGGAGGGTAAAACTAGTTCTTTTTGCAAGCTAATTAAATGCTTGGCCATTCTGCTAAATCTGCCTTGGAGAGCACAAATTAATGGACTAAAACCTGCGGCTCTGCAAGTGGTTCAGTTCTCACAGTGCTAACCTAGTCCTGATGGAAACGCGCTCTGGAGGCAGAGCTCCTCGTCCCTCCCAGGATGTCCAGGCAATCCCAGCAGAGCCCTCCCCTGCCCTGCCAGCACCAGGATTGCCCGTTGCTGAGGCTTTGCTGCAGAAGCGCAGAGGGAGGGCTGGGCGCTGGCCTGTGTTCGTCAAGGACATGAGCTGTCTTCAGGGTGCCACAGCCTCTAGCCCACTGCCGTGGGGACACTGTAAGCACCAAAGCTGTCGTGCACCTTCTGACAGAGAATAAAGACATTAGAGCCATGGCTCACCTGCCTGAAACACTATGTACACAGCAAAGCAGTGCTGAACTGCTACCTAAGCATGGGAAATGCATTCAGCAATGTCCCCAGAAGAGGTGACTTCAAAGATAATTGCTCTTACACAGTCCAGTCCTGTCTGTAAAAGCAAAATCTTATCCTTAGGACAGGTCCTTGCAAGCAGGTTGGGCCATGGGAAGGGTTGTGGGGGAGTCTGTTGCACAGCCAGGAAAGATTGTGAGGAAAACCATGTCTCCCAACAGCTATCAGGGAGGCACTGCATGGTCTGCTGAGTTACCTGCAGGCAAAACTTGGCTCACGCCTGACCTGAGCTTCCTGCAGCCTCTGCAGTGCTGCAAAGAACCCAGTTTCACCGTGTCCAGGAACTAATAGAGAAGAACATGCAGATGCTAAAAGGAGGCGTGCAGCTTGCCATCCCCGTTCCTCAGTGGGAGTACACTCTGAGGACGAGTGAAACAAGCCAGCACTGGGGGAAGGAGAAAAAAAGTGCCAGGATATTTTTGAAACTTGGCACAGAAGTGAAATTTCTAAACAGAGGATGTTCCTCCTGCTTGAAATGTAACGAGGCTAAAGAAGGATGAAACTTGCCTTCTTATCGCCATCGTTTTTGGCTTTCTCCAAACAGTCCTAGGTCTATAAACAACGAATATAGCTGCCAGGCAGAGCCGAGAGTCTGAATACTTCGTACAAAACGCAGCAAATTAACTAGCCCTTCCTACCGCTAGTGAGAAGCGAAATGCACTGTCATGCCCCGGCTTACCTTGGCGGGAACGTCCCCACTGCTTCCGGGCACCTGGACGGCGCGGTCTGGGCACGGGCCCCAGCGGAGGCTCCCGGCACCCCGCGGCAGGCGGACAGGCCGGGCAGCCCGCGCTCCAGCTCCTGCGGAGAGAAGGGAACGCTGAGAGCCCCTCCGTCACCGTGCCCCACCTACCCGCTCAGGGAAAGCACCGCTCTGGGAAACCAAAGGTTGAGCAGGGGGTTCCCAAATCTCTGCAGCTGTTTTTTGATAATGATCTAGAAACAGTCGGGAAGCACCGACTGGGAAAGGTTGTAAATGAAGTGGCATTTTCCTTAAAAACACTTTCTGAAACCAAAGCAGATAAAAAGGCACCGTAACCTGTTTACTGTGTATTGGTTACATAACACAAGTCAGCAGCTGAGCTAAGAAGTGCAACACACGGAATTCAGTATTTTTGCTTATATGCACAATCACCTTCCACACAAGTTTGTTTATTCTTATGTTAGTGAGATTTTAAAATTTAAAAAGTGGAACATTATAATAAGGAAATTTGCTGGCAAAAGCGAATTGAGTTCACTTAGAAAAGATCAGTAAGCTTCACCTAGTTTGCTTTTGCCCTTTGCTTTTTCCCTTCCCTCTCTTATGAAAAGCTCTTTGAACAGAGTATTGCTGTGAGAAGAGTAAAGGTCAGCAAGAAACGACACCAGCCACCTTGCCACACTGAAAATAAAAAAAGCCAGTTTAGTCCAACAAATCGAGGTCAGAACTAGGAATTAGGAATGCATTTTACTCTGAGCTTTCAAAAAAAAATGCTGTACAGCTTTCAAAAGAGTAAGAGATCTTGTAGAAAAGCCTGCTAAAAATAAAAAAAAAGGCTGAATATCCATGTTTTACAGTTTAACAATACTCTTACTATCTTATTCTTAATCTCAATCCTTTTTTAAATTGCCAGGATATTCTTCGGATAAGGGAAAGTTAATTCCTCCCACTAAGTCTACGGGATGAGCGTCACAGAAATGCTCATTCTGTCCGCGGGAGACAGCCAGGTTGCCCCTGCCTGCAATAGGCGCGTCGGATGCGCCCGGACACCACAGCCTACCTGAGCTTTCCAACCACCCGTGCTTCCCAGAAGGGTAGATTTCCAAAGCAGAGACTGTCTGCCATTCAGACAGGATGTACCGTGGCCTTGGTGGTGTTCACTGACTAGAGTTACTCTTGCTTCTCTTGCCTTTTGCCTCCTCCCCAGCTTTATAGGATAGACATCTTCCCCTCTCCCCACGTCTGTAGTTTAGCATGGACTGAATGTCGGAAGCCTCTTTGTCCCTTTTTCCTTTCTTTTCCTGCCTCCCACCCCAACAAATGCCCTCTCCAATGTCAGCAGAGAGAAGGCAGCAATGCAAGATGCTCTGTTTTTAATGAATGGTAAAGTTGAGGACCCACATGCCTGCAGGTAATAAATGTTCACTTGCAGATTTGACATTTGAAGACTCAGAGAGTTTTTGGTTGTGAGGTGTGCGTGCGTGTGTTAATAAATTACGTCGGGATGATGCCACTGAGCAAACACCCTTGACGGGACCTGTGTTCCTGAATGATGGAATCCATTCCTCACGTGTCAAGGGCAGCCCACAGCACTGTCACTTGCTGCTGAGTTTGTCTTTCCTTCAGCACGGGTGAAGGTGTCTGCAGCTGGGCCGTGACGAGGGAAAGCTCCAGGCTTTGCAGAGCAGAGTGTAATCACCGCCGTGCTATTTGCAGAAGCAGCATGTAGGTTTGGAAGCAGCTGTAAAATACTACTCTGCACACATATGCTAGAATAAATTAGCTTTTCTTTTACAAGCTATTTTTTATACCTCTTTTTCTCCAGAAAATCACAGCATGTTATAGCCCATCTCTGCCAGAGCATTTGAATCAGAGTACAGAAGTCCTAATGTTTGCTGTGTTCACATAGCAGCTTAATCCACTCCTGAACTTCAGAAAGTGTCTTGCATCCTTAATGTGGCTTATCCAGCACCCAGCCGCTTCCAGCTCTCCTCAGATGGGAGTTCCTGCTCTCTGGGAATACTGCAGCAGTGCTCAGGCCCAGACTCCTGCTACCCCAATGCAGAAAATAGCTGGGACTTGAAGTCCTGGGCAAAAGTGTCTCCTGCCTCTTCTGAAAATGCCAGCTCACACAAGAAAATAAACCAGTACATTGAATAAGAGCAAATGCACAGAGTTAACCCACAACCAGGGGCAGGGTTTACTCACAGAGTACACCTGAAAACTGAAGTGGAACTTGCAGGCTGCCCGACACGTTTGTGTGTCCATGTAGCTAATGCCTTAACATTCACTTTATTTTTTGATTCCTGCATGTTTATAAGGTCAAATTACTAGAAGTTCTTCTGAATTAATGCAATTCTCCTACTCAGTTTACACTTAAAATAACAAATTTAAACTAGTAGCTTTCAGCATTCCTTTCTCTAGATATCTATGCCAAGCCACCATTCCGTTTTCAGTCATTCACCTTGGTAATTAGGCTTTAAAGGTGAGCTTTTACTCGCTAGCAGGTTTAGTTTCATTTTAGGAATACATCTCAGTACTAATACAGAATTTGAGGATGAATAATGTAGAATCATGCCCGTGTGACAAAGGTGAGCACCAGGAGGGATCAGGTGGGGGAAGCAGACGTCCCACTCCATCTGCTCACACGCCGGCTCCCTGAGTACCTCCTGAGCATATGCTTCCTCACCTCCTGAAGGCCAATAAATCCCAGCTAATTCCGTTTTCAATAGATTGCCATTGCAGAATTGCTAAAGCAGCTCATGAAATAACGGAAAGATGAACCTGAAGAGCAGGAGTGCAGAGGCACAACCGCATCCCAGCAGCCTGCCTCTGTGCCCACCCTTGGAAGGGATAGGGCTGCCCCGCACTGAGCGCCTGCCCTGCAAGGAATAACTGCATGCAATAGCCAAGGAATAGCTTTACTCTAGCAACATTGTATCAGCTGATACGTGGCCAAGCAGACTGAGTTCTGTTGGACTTGGTCCTGTTGATCACCATGTAACCTCAAAAGGAGTCGCACGGAGCAGCCACAGAGCCTGGGGCGGGTCAGGATCCCCAGAGTCGCTGCCTCTCCCCCGTTGGAGCACTGAGGTCTATTCCCTCTCAGTGACCTCTCTGCTATGGAAGCTCCTGGATACTCACTGGTAGGAAGACACATAAAATTGGTTTCCATCCAGATAGACTCTGATCCTTCCAGCAAATCAGCAAAGTTTTTCATCTTCCAATATCTTGTTCTTATTTTACAGAGATGGTTTCCTGAAAGAGCAGTCCATGCAGGAGGGAGCAGTGAACATTTCCTTTGCATTCACAACACATCATACTTCTCTTTCCCTCAGGCCTGCTGTTTGTCAGCTCCCCATTAGCTGCTTTTAAGCAGCTCTGGGTAGCTTGGTGGCAACAGGCTTCACCAAAGGCATGGCAGAGGCCGCTCCAAGCAGTTTCAGAGCATTAGCCTGGCTGTCCTAGACAGCAGCCACCTGCCACATGTACGCTCACAGCTCCTGGGAACACAGCAGTACTTCACTTGCAGCTTCCAAACGGAGAGAAGCAGAAGCTAGCAGCTCTCCAGCAGCTCCAGTGCAGACACCTCCCGGGATCTGAAGGCCACAGTGTGCCCAGGATCTCGCCGAGAGCTCCTGAAGAAACAAACCCTGTGCAGAGCACTTTGGGAAGCAGAGTCTTGCTTGTTATCAGTGCATTAAACCAAGCCTTTGAGACAGATGCCACTTCTTCAAGATCAAACCCTCTCGAGGCTCCTGAAGATATAGCAAGCAAGGAGTGTGCACCTCCCTGCTCGTGGGAATGCAGGACATGCAAAATGAAGGGCTAGGCATGTGTTTTCTTTCCAATGTCTTCCTTCTGCACACTTCCAAGAGGCAAATTCCAGCCCCTGCAGCAGGCACTGCTGAGCTCTGTGTAGATAAAGGATACCCTATGAAAAGTCTGTCACAGCACCAGGGTACCATTCCCTGCAGGAGTAAGTGTAGTTCCTGTAACAAAATGATGTTTTGCTTTGTGTTCATCTTTTATAGCACTTTCAAAGCACTTTCGAGAACCCCTGTCAAATCAAACGTAGGATAAAACAGTGCCTACAAATCTTATCTCTTCTAGAAAGCCAGAGGTGGGAGCAACGGCAAGTGCGGGGGCCCAGGACCACTTTTATCCTTCCTAATTCAAGCCCTGGAGTCATATGAATATTATCTGCCTGACCCCATTTTTCTTTTTGCTTCCACAGAGTGCACATTTGAACTGAACTGGTATTTTATGGCAGTCTAATTATATGCTCAGAAAGTTTCCCATGAAAGAAAATCAACATTTTCAGTTAACCTCTTCAGGCCAATAAAAGCCAGAAGAGAGCAAGTCCGTGTGTGTGAGCATCTGTTGGTAAGAGGCCCCGCATGACACACCGAGGCAGGAGGCAGACAGGTGACACAAGGCAGCTGAAGCAGCAGCAGATGATGGATCTCTGAGTTGGATCTCTTCCTTTTGATGACTTGCTGATCACTCCTCCTGATGTGCTTCCACTTGCTTTTTGTAGTGCACAGCTCCCTTTCATCTTTCCTATCAGCTGATAAACATGCACACCTCACCTCCTCATAATCTACAGAGTATTTCCTACTAATGCAATATAATTACCAAAAAATCAGCATCTACTGCATCATCTCAGGGATGAATTCTGGCAAAAACATGCAATGAAATTAGGGTAAGAGCTGATATTCTGAAAGAGACTGTGACTCTTAGATGAGGTCAATTCAGCTGCCATCCAGCAGCCTCACAAGGAAAACAAGATGCCAAGATTGCCTGCAAAAGTCACCTTATTTTCTGAAATCCTAGTCTTACAAATAAACCAAGTAAAACAGCTGCACAGAAAATACTGGCCTGCCTTCATACAGTTTTATAAACTGTATGAAAGGACCAGTTTCATGGCAATCTTCATATAGAAAGGGAATATTCAAGTTCCTGTCCCTTAAGAGGCCATTCCCACACATCAGAAAGTTGCAGAAATCACCTTTCCATGAAAAGGGCTGCAAGAGCACTCTCAATGCTAAAAGTATGGTTTATAGCAATGCTTAATTTGTTAGCAAACATTGGTAAAGGAAACTCTTTTGAAGTGTGTTTATTAATTAAAGATAAGAAGAACAGAAAGTAAGAGAAACATGTCCATAGGCAGCCAAAATAGCAGCACAAAAGATTCTTGGTTGGTTGAATTTAAACAAAAATAAAAGCAGAAAAAATCTGATCAAGTTCTGCAGTTACCAAGATTTTATATTTGGTGCAAACAATCACAAGAAATCTAAAGAGAGAAATCTGCACACCTGCTCTCACACTTGCACTCCTTCTTGACAGCCACCCAACGCACCCCTCCATGCAGCTCCCTGCGGATGCTCCCAAAAGGCACCCTCCACCACTACGGAGGGTGCCAGGGCTGTGGGGCCCTGGAAATGAGGATGGATCATCATGGGGTCACAGTTGGATCGTGGATTGGCAGTGAATCCCACTCTGTATTTCAAAAAGGATCTTTGTCTCAGATTCTGCCATATACCTCCCCTTGGTAAGTTTGTTTTTTTACCTGACTTTCCTCGTGGCTTTTTCCGTTTTCTAGCTTTGCAATGGGTTTAGGCTTTCTCAGCTTTAAATTGCCCATTAGAGGCTTTAGTGTGCAGCCAACAGCTGCCTGCTCCTTGTGCTGCTGGATGTCTTGCAAAGGCAGCTGTCTTTCTTCTAAAACTGCAGCATTGTCTGGATAATTTTCTTTGTTATCATCATTTCTGTCAGAAAATAAAAATGAAATGCATCAGGCAGGACTCCACAGAGGTGTAAAACTGTTACAAAGGAAGAACAGCAACAAATTTTTAGCTATTCATGGAATTTTAATTTTATCAAGTTGAGTGATCTACACCCCAAACAAAAACTGCCTAGGTTTATTAAAAAGTTCTCTACCAGAGCATACCATCGATGATCAAATTCTAGTAACTAAACTACTGTTGCTATTATTACATATTCATCTTTGAAGTCATTAAAATAAGGTCTGTTACGAGAACAGAAATGTTCTCACATACAATAATTCCTCCTTTTGGTCACACTTTCCCATCCTTTTGAGGGCTTCTGGAGAGAGCGAGGCGGGTGGACATATGTACAAAGCAGGGTTTGATCAGCTGGGGCTGTGTTTGGGTGGAAGGGATAAGTATTAAGTGCCAGGCCTAAACCTGAACCAGGCTTAAATCTAAGCCAAGCCTAAAGTCTGGAGAAAGGTCAACCTTCCTAGCAGCATGTTTGCTGGTTTAGAGAGAGCCACTACTGCTCTTGGATGCTTGACTAACAGACAAAATTTATGGTAGGATCCCTGGGGCTGGAACTGGCTGCTTGGTCTTCATGAACAGGACCTGAATCCTTCACACCTTGAAAATGGATGCAAATTAATTGCTGGCTTTCTGGCAGCTCCAGGAATTTAGCTTTTAATAACAGCTCAGCTCAAAGGAAGTATAAATACATTTCTCTTTCTCACACCTTAGCTAGGGTCACTGAATGGTACAGCTTTGCCATGATACTCTGAATCTCAGGGGAGAGAGGTTTACAGCATTAAGTGTGCACATTTGGCTGTATCTTTTTCTCCCAGCTGGAAATAATACGATAAAGAATTCATCTCCTACCATAAAAATACTGAAAAAAATAAAGGAAATTCTATGTACAAATCAAAAAATCACAAACAATAACTAGCTAAAGGTGTTTTTCTTCTAGACTCCCAGAATCTTTAACAAGAGTGGAACACTAATTCTTGGTAGTAAAAGCAGCAGGGAAAATAATCTCTAAACAAGTTAAATTATAAAGTGATCACTGATCTAAAGTAGTAAACTATCAGAAAAATGCAATGCTTAATTATCCAAACAATTCCACCCCATTTAAAAATTTCAACAACATACAGCTAAACTCTACAACCAAATGAGATAAATGTGCTAAGTGTGCCCATGCTGACCAGTACACCATGTATTGTGGATTAATTTTGCAGACTGATACAGCTGTGGAAGTCAAAAGCAGTTTTGCTTCAAATAGACACACAAATAAATATGCATATACTTCTGACAGATACGCAGATGCCCTTGGAGGCGCCGGCTCTGGCTCGCAGCACTCACAGACCTGCCTTGTTTGAAGTTGCTGGCGGAGCCCGTGCTGCTGCTGATTCCTTACATTTTCAGAGGAGCTACCCAGCTCAGGACGGAGCACATTAAGCGATAACATTCACAGCTCTGCACATTCCTCTTTCCCTCCGTTCTGCTGCTAGTACCTCTAGCAAAAGCCATACTGCAGTCCCTTTAAAGGGACCCAAGTGCTTACACTTGTAGCGTGTCTCAGTGTTGGGGTGAAAGGACGTGCTGAGTGGGACCTGCACGTAGAGCCACAGTGGTAGATCCCACCTAATCACATGATTTTCATGCAGTGGGCTCAGTTGAGATAAACAAGGATGACAGATGGAAGAGAAGGGTTCATTTAAACATAAAATGGATAAGCTCACTAGCTCTGAGCTGGGAACTTGGATCATCTCTCACTATTGCGAGAAAAAACAATAGCTTTTGGGGCACTCAAATATACTTCAAATCTTTGGAAAAAAAAGGAAGTGAGGGAATTCAGATGCACCAAATCTTAATAATAGAAAAATTTCTCTCTGTAAGAAAAATATTAGCCATGGCAACTCAGCATGACACAAGACAGTGCTTGAGGCTAAGACTGTAGCAGGACCTTTAAAAAGATGAATTCATTATATCAAGAAAATATCCATCGTTGAAGCACAGAGTATTTAAAACGGTTTCCTTAAGAAATGCCACTTATGTGACCACACCACTTGCTTGCACATATGAACACACACATGCACACACTCCTCCTACCAGTGACTTGCAAATCTCATTATCCATTATTTCACAGATAGAGGGATATTTGGAACAGGCTGCCCAGAGAGGTTGTGGAGTCTCCTTCTCTGGAGATCTTCAAAGCCTGCCTGGATGCCACCCTGTGCCACGTGCTCTGGGTGTCCCTGCATGTGCAGGAGGGGTTGGACTAGATGGTCTCTAGAGGTCCCTTCCAACCTCAACCGTTCTGTGATCCTGTGATATTCAAGAACTGGATAAATATTGTGAAAGCACCTGGTCAGGTAGTGAAGACAGACTCCACTAATGCCCAAACCGCAAAATTATCAAAACAGTGCGCATGCCAGAACAACTTCAAGCCATCAGTCCATATGGGCTGAAGCTTACACTGGGCAGGAAATTCTTTTCATAAAGCCACTGGTATGTCCTCTGCCTTGAGTGTCCAATCTCACCACAGACTGGGATGACTCTTAAAAATAAATAAATCCACTAAAAAAATAAATAAATCCATTACCAATCTTAGAGCAATGGCCAGAGTCAGGGATGGGATCCCAGTCCAGGCAAACTGCGGTTCTCCAGGGCCATACCTGTGCACATTTTCCTCCAGAGAATTCTGGTCTATTTTAAATTTTTTTTTACTCCTTTCATCGGAATCATTTCAGTACAACTAAAATTCACCTCCTTTGCACACTTGACCTTTAAGTTGCTCACACGAACAACTCCTCCAAGCTGCACGCATGGCTGGGAGTGCAGCAGCACTGGGCATTTGCCTCATCTGGAGAAACGTTCCTGAAAATATTATATTACAGATTTTATATCGTTCATGGAATCCTGATTTTGCCTTTGCCAGAAATTAAGACAGAAATTGTCGAACAAGGTTGTCTATGGTTGAATAGTAAGCTCTCTTTTTATACAGCTAAATAAAAGTGACCTCTTTTCAGATATGCCCAGCACAAACAACTGGCACTGAAGTCAGGAAGAGCTGCTTACTCTCAGCACTCCTCAAGAAGAGGCTTTGGTGAAAAGGCTCCAAAGGGGATGTGGGGAACTCAGCTCTGGAAACCAGATTTGACTGTTTGGACAATCCTTTGGATACTGCTGTTCTCTCGCTTTGTTTTCTAAAAGCCTTTTTCTACTGCTGTGCTTGTGAAAATAAAATTAAAAATTAAAGATACTAAAACAAAACCAACAGCTTAAACGAGGGAGATGGAACTTGAGGCAGCCCCTGGCCAGGCCCTAGTTCCATGGGGCTGCTGTCGCCGTGCCCGGCTCTGCGCTGAGCTCGGGAGCAGCACGAGCACTGCAGGAAGCTTCTTGCCCTTGTGGCCCTGGGCTTGATGGTTACGTGAAGCAGCCCAGAGCAGAGCCGTCACCCTGATGGCCTGGACAACCTGAAGTGTAAGGCAGCCATAGGCGCCTCTGCAGGGACGTCTCTACGTGAAACAATGAAAGCAGTCGAGGAACAGGGAAAATGAAAGACAAAAACATGAAAAATGTAATTCCTATAGTCTGGGCTAGTCTTCTATGAGGGAGGATCATACCAAAATTTTATATATCACAATTCATCACTTAACCAATGGGAACAAAGGAAAATAATTAAAAAGGCATTAATGATTTATTATCTTTTGTTAAATCTTCTGGTGCTTACCACAATCACAGAAAAAGAGTGACTAAATTAAAATACCAAATAGAGCAAGATAGCAATGTAAGAGGTTGAAAGT
>JAWLRI010000460.1:3444155-3483847 GCA_034781795.1 Crypturellus tataupa | reverse complement strand
CTATAAATCATTTCCTTCTTGAGAAACCACCTGGCACATTAGTGCTGAAGAGCCTTCACTAAAAGCTTTTGAAACAATCAAAAGCGAGCGGAATAACAGTGTAGCCACCACCAAAACCAAAGTAGTTCAGACTATAATAAAATAGAGAACATTTTATTTGTGATAGTAAAGCTTTTGCTTCCCTAACTTTCTAATGTTCTCCCTTTGCCTTGCTCTGCTCTCTCTCTGTAAGACAAAGACACAAAAAACCATCAGCACACATATCCTTACTGTCGGGATATATGTGCAAACCTTCCTCATGGGTTTAGTGGATTGACTGCAAAGAGACAATGGAATTGGTCCTTGACCTGCCTAAATAAAATATAATTATTTTGTTCAAAATATCTGTGAAGATTTTTTCTGCTAATGCTTGCAGGAAGTACAGACCATGTGTTCTTAGAAAAATGACACCCCCGTGTTCGTCAGATCATCAGGATCACAAGTGAACAGTATTTTCATGCGAGAGATTTACACTACACCGAAACTCATGCATTTAAATGTGATGTACAGCAAAAACATATTCCCCCACGAAGTATTTCATTGCTAAATGGTTACACGGCATGGAAAGGCAGCTGTTTATGCAATCTTTCCTATACTCTCAACAATACGCTTAGATAACAGAAAACCAAACCCCAAACATGACAGAAGGCTGAGGATGTCTCCCATCATAGCACTTACAATTATTCTCAACCGTAGCTACGCTCATCATTCGCGTTTAAGAATAAGGCACACGTTTAAAGTGTTCACTTACTCTGCCAGCGCTGTGGTGCTGAAGGCATTATCCTGGAAGCTGAAACAGAAACAAGGCAACATGAGGGCGCTGGGCAGGGCGGCAGGCTCCGTGCCGAGCGCGCGGACATGGCAGTGCCGCGCGGCCCCGCACGCGCTCGCGGCCGGGTCCGACCCGCAGCGCTCACACCCCGCGGCGCGCTGCCTCAGCGCCGGCGTGCAGGTAGGCTGCGAGGCTCGGAAACGGGTCACGTTCCTTCATCACTCTAATAGTGCTGTTAAAACAGGCTTGGGTCTATAAACAGGTATGTGACATTCTGCTCTTCACGCGCTCTATGCAATTGGCTCGTAAACCCCTTCCCCCTCCCCCCCTTTTTTTTTAATTTAAAATAGGGTTGCTCATTTACGATCTCTGCAGGCTTTTTCCCTTCTTCCTTAGCGGTCTCGTACACACTCAGCTCATGAGCAAACCCCAGGGGAAGCCATGAAAAAATAATCTGGCAGGAAGGACAGCTCAAGCAGCGAGAGGTTATTCAGCGAACAGCAAGGCAGAGACGAAACCATTCCTATGAAAGGAAGAGGCTGCTGCCCTCCTGCAGCAACATGCCTCAAACCTGAGGTAAGGCACCCAGCCAGGGGCAGCTCAGAGAGCAGCCAGCTCTGGCAGTGGTGCTGGCATTCCCTCTCCCACAGCACCCCCCCATCCCGTGAATCTGCTGATGGATCCTCCCAAACCCGGACAGCAGCAGGGAGAAGCATCCCGCTGCTTCGTTCGCGGGGCGGGCAGGCGGCGGCGCTGCGGGCTCCGTGCCCCTCGGGCAGCAGCCGCACGGGCCCATCTGCTGCTCCGTTGCTGCCAGGGCAGGAGCGCCCGCGCCCTCCAGCACGGCCCAAACCGTGCGGCCCCTCCTGCCCGCTCAGAAGCAGCTTTGGTGAGGGCAGGGCGTGCAGAAGAGCTGCATGTGATGGCGAGCATCTGAGTCCGGCCTTGGGCATCCTACCTAGGTTCGTATTTCTTTTCCGTCCTCTGCTTCCAGTCACTAGGGCCTGTCTGTACACACACACATCTTTATCATTTCTTCCTTCTGCAGGACCTGATGAAAATAATACTACACCTGCACACGCCTAAGCTCTGGATTTTACCACTGAACAGCATCAGAAGCAGTGTATTTTTAATGTCCTTGTATTTGGAAGTCATTAAAATACATCTTTCTATTCAGAAAGCAGAAGTTTTTATTAATTCTTTTCATGGGTTATGCAGGACAGTTTGGGTGATTCATATTTTTGCAAAATTTTGCTTATGGGAAGATACTTTCGCTCTCAAAAAGCTTCCCATTTTGCATCCAGTTTGTCCTCTTTTGTCACAAGTTGGCCAAGCCAACATAAATACCACATGCCAAGTCTCAGCTGACAATAAAAACACTGGAAATACCTGGAAATGTCCCGCAGACATATCAGGATTCAAAAATACACTGCTTGTCACTTCTGAAAATTTGCCTAATACATACACTGCCTTTTTATGGCGCTAAAATAGATTGACATAGAAATTCCGGTCTTTATTTAGTTTGTCGCACCAAGAGAATTACTGCTAGATTAGAAAGAAGATTGAGACAGGAATCACGCTGCCTTCAGCTCCGTTCTGCACACACCAGACACACGCACGGTCCAACCGACCCACTCCCGAGCTCAGCGCGCGCCAGCCGGCACTATGAGTGCGTCTCTGCAGGGAACGCTTCACCCAGGACAAGGGGCAGTTGCAGAGACGGCAGAGAGAGGCCGTGTGGGCAGAGCAGGCGGAAGGAGCTGCAGCTTTGGGAGACCAGAAGGGAGAGCAACCACCAAGATAAAAAAGGTCAGAACAAGGGGAGCCAGGCAAGCTCTGGCACTCTGAATGGCCACCCATCTGCAAGCTTTGTACGAGCCTGGTCTCATCTGCAAAGCAGGACCCCAAGCTTCGATTTCCAGACTTTGCACATCTGGTCTGAGCAAATGACAACGTTCTCTTAAGGGGATTTCTGGCTGAAGGAAACGATAAGGCCTTCCGACCTTAACTACAGAATAATGAAGAATTTCCACTGGGGAATACACTGTTCACTCAAAAATTTCATTATTGCAAAGAAATCTAAATTTTCTAAGGCAATGGGAAAGCGGGTATTCCTGCATTTTGTATTTACTGCCTGCTAATGACCAATGCAGCGCAGTCCTGCCAGCTGCATCCTGCACAGGGCCAGGGCGCGTGAGGGGGCCGGGCAGGCGCTGAGCAGCGGAGCCCCGGGGGCCTCCCTCCGGCTGCAGGGAGGATGTTCCTCCTGGGCCGCTACCAAACGCAGGCAGAGTTGGACAGAGATCCCCCACCACCTCTCTGCATTCAGTTAAGTCCCTGCCAGAACCCTCTGAGCTCAGAGACGCATAAACTATTGAGCAAATTTGTTTGCCTTGGAGGCTGAATGCTCCTGCCAAAGAGCAACATCCAGAGCTCCAGCGCTCCTGCGGCAAATGTCATCTCCCTCTCTGACTATATGGATGGGGAGAGGCACCAACACCTGCCCGCAGGTACCCACAGCACGGGCCCTTGTGGGCAAAACATGGCCAAGGCCAGCACAGAGCAGCTCAATGTGCCAGGTCACGCTGCCCCTTCTAAGGTCTCTGTGACTGCAGAGCATTTTTATCTAGGCAGAAAACAAAGCGACGCTCTCGGCAGCCGCCCAGCTCTGCCTTTAGCAAGCGCCTTCTCGAGCCGCACACGGGGTTGCTAAGGGGATGAGAGCTGGGCTCCTTCTGCGGCAAAGCGCTCCCTTGGCAGACGGTCTCTCACGGCGGCGCCTTGCCCGGCCTTCCAGAGGGATCCTGCAGTGTTTTAGGCTGTCTTCCAGTCAGCGAGGCATAAAGCAAGAAGGGCCACGTGAGAGGGAAGCCACGTGCCTGCTCCTGCAGTGATAACTACTGCACGCTACGCTCAGCAGCGCAAAATATTCATGTGCTCCCCGACTTGCTTTCTTGACAGTCTTTGCATGGATTACATTCTCAGAGAAATCAGGACATGTCTTAAGACAAATTAAGCTAAAATGCAGCAATTACATGCAGGAGTCAGTTTGCAAGCACTCACGCCAGTTTCTCTTGCTTCGATTTTCTCGGTGACCTAATTAGCACATCATCTGAATGAACAGACCTGGGGGAAAGAAGTGCGCAGCTGATCCTGCTCTATGTCTGAAAATGCCTGAGACACAGAGCAAGAGATGCCAGCTGAAGGCAGGTGCAGGCACATTTGTCATGATCAGGGCAATTCTGTAAGGCTTACACACGTTGGATTGGAAAAAGTGCTGTGCAAGTGCACGGAGCTTCAGGGTTGTTTTTTCTGCAGATATTTGGGCAAGCACTCCCAAATGTGCATGCACTGCCTTATGCTAACGCCGTCCAAGCAGCAGGCCCACAAAGCCCACGCACACTCCCTCGGTGCACCCAGGCTTGCGCTGGGACAGATGTATCTACCCTGCAGCCACCACGTACAGCTACACACTCCGGCGATCCCTGCTCGTTCAAAGGAAGAAATACACCGCGCGCCACAAACACTGCGCGGGGCTTCTCTCCTGGTGTCAAAGGACAAGCTGCTTTACCAAGCCCAGCCGCCTCTGCTGCAGATCTCTGTAAAGATGCCCAAGGATCACGATCCTGGGCTTCCTGCTAGGCCCAGTTGTGTCAGTCGAACAGTGCTAGCGACCAAACCTCGCAGACATCATATCTGCTCACTGCAGCCATCCACAGCAGAGCGTTTAGCACTGCCGCAGGCACAGCTACTTCCAGGTAGGTTACGCCACAGATTGGCTAGATTCAATACAGCGCCCATTCTAGACCAGCTTCTTCTTTGACTATTGCCCGGCCGGGAGAAAAAATATATATATGCACCTGCACACACACATATATATCTATACGTATACACACACAATGCACACACACACTCTCACACACATACTTCTGCTGAAGTTCTGATTGCTTGAACAGAGTGTGCTGGACAATCTACTTTTATTTCAGAAAATAATAAATAAATAAAAATCAGTCGTGAAACCAGATCCTTTTCCCTTTGCAGAGCTCTGTCTTGTCATCTGGGAAACTCAATGAATGTATAAGCTGTGCCTATATATACACACAAGCAGGTATGCACGCGAGTAGTCGTGTTTCAGTTATGCTTCCAAGCAGTTATTCACAGAAACATAAACCTGAAAGTTTTCATTATTTGTCTTTTTCCATACCTGTCTGCAGAAATCTACCTACACATGAGGTAATATGGCAAACTTTGCTCACTGTCCCACATTTGATTAGCACTGCAGCCTGCATCACCCTGTTTCACCTGCAGCTTTATCCGTGCCAACAGCACAGAGGACAGAGTGAGACAAAGTGAAATCTGGGGAAAGCAATTTGATAAACCTTGCCAAAAGCCAGAGCAGCACAAACCCAACTTGCAGCAAGTGCTGCTCAATGACTGAGCGCATTCTCCTGGACACGTAAGCAAAACCTCCGTGATGTGCCACGGCTCCTTTACCGTGCGCCAAAGCTCCTTTACCAGGTTACGTCTTTTCGAAGGACACGTCCCCTCCTCCAGCACGGGCATCACAAGACACCCTTTGGTTAGTCCTAGCAATGTCCATGCGAGAGTTCAGCTAAGATTAAAAAGAGACTCCTGCCAATTCATTCTAAGCCCCTTTCCAGTTTAGAAACCCCACGGATGGGTGCAGCTGCTCTCCAGCCCCGTGCAAAGTCGTGGATTTTCTCCCTGGCAAAGCAGCTCAGCAGGGCTGATCCCTTTGACCTGATGCACCTGAAAACTTTCTGGGTGTAAAGCCAGGCAGACCCTTCATATTATTGAGTGTTTCTTATTGCTACCTTATTTCTTAGGTTTTCACAGACTATTTTTGTTATACTGCAGGAAAACCTAACTGGTGCAGACAGATTAGGAAGTATTAATGTAAAAACTAATCAGAGGCTTGAAATGTAAAATCCTACAGTAGCAAGACACTTCATTTTGTACGATAAGCTACTTTCTATTTAAGAATTTAGATCATATTCTGAATATTCTGAATAACAACTAGCATTGATGTTACAACCAAGCATAGTGACTAATACTCAGATCAGTAATGAAGGCAGTTACACATCTATGAACTTTCAGGCAAGACCCTTGCAAGATAATAAATAGCTGGAACTTCCTCTCCACTAGAAACAAATGAAAATCCTGGCAATAGCAGCTGTATATTTACGTGCCGCTCTTACCTTTGTATTGCCTTACTCTGTGCATTTGCAATTTCTGAACTAATGATAACATAGCTTCGCACATCTGAACTCTGAGGATGCTCCATTCGCACTCCAAGGTACGAGTGGGAAAGCCAAGGGATCTCACAGAGAGCTTCTTGAGCCCCCTCCCTGAAATCAGTATCTCTTTTTAAAACATGAGTCTTGTTACTCCTTGCCAGAGTATATAGTAACTTCAGGAGTCAGGAGGGTCAAAAGAGGATTTGATGCCATTAAGGCAGAACGGATGTAACATGTTTATTTACATGTCCTTTTCCAGCTTGCTGCATGCGTCACGTAGGTCTCAAGCAGAGACAGAGCCAACTTCACCCAGGCTCCTCTCGAGCCCCGCTGAGCCGTGGTAAGAGCCCACCAGGGACTGCATTTTGCTGATATGTGTCTGGCTGTCAGTGTAGCACAAAGCTTCCTGCAGCCCTCCTCCCTCCCAGCTGTAGTCATGGATACATAAAGGTGCCTCTCACAGGTACGAATTCCAGACAGGGAAAGACAGAAAAGAATTTGGTGATGAAACAGAGAGAAAAGGGCCATACAGGGAAGGCAGGAAAGCAACCAGAATAAATAGAACAAGCAGCATGAGCAGGACCTCGCAACACGGCGGACAGCTGGGGGAGCCTCTCTGCTTACGGCACTGGCTCATCTACTTTGGTGCGAGTTTAGGAAGCTCCAGCTGCTCATTCTCATTTCCACTAAGAAAACATCCACGGCAACGAATCCCACTGTTTTTCTTCCAAGTTGTTCGTACTTAATTTCTAGTCATTACAACGTATAGTGAACAACACTGCAGAAACACTAATTCAGACCATTAACTTTTCCAATATCACGATCCATTGGCATCAGAGAAGTCTCACCAGCTATGACATATTTCCTCATGTTCGTATTTCAAAGAAGTCACGAATAAGCCATTGAGCGTGAGCAGCCACAGTCAGTGGTCAGCTGTTGCTCAGCTTCTACTTTGCTATTTTAATTTCTTCCTACAGCAAGTAGTCCTCCTTTATCTAACTTCTATTTCTGCCCAGCCTTGCGCTCTGTGCTGGTATCCTACCACCTACTACGTTAGCTTCGCAGGAGGATGCTGCACGATTGCACTGCTCCACAGCACAGTTAAAAGTTTGTTCTTCAGAAGTCTGAGAAGGTGTTTAATCTTAATACTTCTTTTTTTTCCCTTTCCCCCAGGGAGTAAATTATTATTATTATTATTATTATTTTTAAGGTAGAGGGAAAGAGAGGAAATTCTATTTCATCCAAAAGCACCTTTGCAGCAGATTATTTATTCCAACACGCCAAAAAAGCAAGGACAAGAGACAGCATACTACAAAAATCAAGTAATACCTAATATTCAGCTTTGTGACACATGATCAGAACCATACAGAAAATGTAAGTAGATAGCAGAGATCCTTTATACAGATGTGCTCCAATTTGCCTACTCATGACTTAAGAGCACTTTTTTTCGTACGATGGCTGGAGAACACGTAAAGCAGGGGCAGGCACTGAAACGCAAGGACTTCCCTTCTCTCTCTAGCTGAGGAAGTGCCCACATGGCCGCGTGCCACCAGCCCTCCCTGCTCCCTCATCCCCTGCCGCGTTGCAAGGTGCCGCCGCACTGCGGGTGTGCAGGGAGTCTGGCCCACGTCACCCCGCACCACGGTCCCACGTCACCCCACTGAGCCGGGGCTCGTCTTTACCAGAGGACACTCAGGAAAATCTCTCTGTTTCAAAAAGCTTCCCATGGAAACTCCAGTCTGGTTACTTCACATCATAGCTCTCGTCACTTCATCTGCCGCTGTGCTACACAACTATTGCCATTAGTTTAACACCATTTTCAAACCTGGGTATTTACCTACAGGCACCATAGTCCTTTCTCAAGCACATGCTCCGACATCTGGCGACACTTTTAGTTTGCTGTTTCAGTCCTGAATTAGATGACTGCTCACACGCAAGGAAGCCACTGCTGTTCCCCTGCGTGCAAGAGCAGCAAGAGGAGCCTGCACAAAGGGTGCCCTGTGAGAGCCCCAAGCGCTGGCACAGCGGCCCAAAGGGACGGCCAGGACCAGCCAGGAGCTAGTGGCAGGCCTGCAGCCCCGCAGCAAGGCCAACCTCACGCAGGGGCTTTGGCAAAAGAGACGCCTCCTCATCCTGACCTAAAATACCTCAGAGAGCTCTTAGAAACAGCCTAGGGAGCTGCTGTAACGCGAGCAGAGGAGAACAGGCAGCCCTGGTCACACAGCGCATTCCCCAGCTGCTTTCTTCAATTGATTATTTGTTTTCATACGTGCTCATCCCAGGCCAGCAATAAGTTTAAGGCTCAAAAGAAAGCAGGAATTTCCCCCGGGATGACCTGCTGTAGTTTCACAACAGTTGATGACAAATGACCCCTTCTCACATAAATTTGGTCTCTCGTGAAAGCTATTTGTGACTCAAGTATTTCCTGCATAGACCTGCTCGAACGGAGCAGAAGCATATGGGAAAGACACTGCTGCAGGAAGCAGCTTTACCTATTTGCCATCTAGAGCAAGTCTTGATGTAAAAGGGCAGTGAAAATTACTTCACCCTTTTGAGGCACGTGGATTCCTTGTTGTAAAGAATATTGGGTGCTCTCTGTGCCATCACTGTATTTCCTAGCTCAAACCGTTTGTCCCCTGACTTCTTTGATTGACCAGGGAAAATTGGTTTTGATTTTTTCCTATGCAGTGGAGAAAACAAGAAAAATGTTTTCATCCTAATTTTAATAATGATTTTCATCCAGCAATCATGCAGCACCAATCAGCAAGATACCCATCTTGGAAGAAAAGCTTTATTTCTAGGTAAGCTATTCATTTTGGAGAGAATCAGAGTCTTTAGAAATATTCACAAAAGCAGAGGCAGGGAAAAATAATAAATTGTCTTTGAAAACTTGTCTATATTTTTTTCCTATAAAGATTGCATGGAGAGGAAGTCTTGCCTTTCCATTCGCAGGAAATGCTGAGAGTACTTTAAAAAAACCAGCAGTGAATAGTGCAGTCTAAATGAATGCATATTTAGAGCCAGAGTGACTCCCCTCTCTTTTCTGTTGCTCGAAGAACTACAGCCTACATTTTCCAGACTAAATCCAGGCTCCTACACCCACATTTAAGCACCCACACACTTTCTGGCTAATTTTAGGTAGCCCGAAGCTGAAAACACTTGGCCAACACAGAGTATGAAAATTTGTTGCTCGAACAGTACTTGCAAAGGCGCTGGTATTGTGCCTACCACGGCAGCTGTGCTGCTGCACGTTCACTCCAAATATAGCAGAAATAAAACCAAGCCAAAAGCAGCTTTGACAGCTACTAAACCATGGAGCCTGCTCTCAGCTCAGGACATTCCTGTGTCCCCCTCACGTGTCCTATGGACCCTTCCCCACAGGCTGCCACCATCCTGCATGACTGCCCCAAAGCTCCTGTCTCAGCTGCTGGGGGTGGCTAAAGGGGCTCGGTAACTGTTGATATCTTAGACTAGCCCCTACAGAAATAGTCTCATGAATGGACTGAAAGTGAGACCCCTTCCTTGCTCCTCTTGCCTCTGCTTGACCTATTTCACATATTTCAGTGCTCGTTTTATGCCATCGACTGCTTTGGAAGGACAGGCCAAATACCCGCATCATACACTGCCCCACGCAAAAATGTTCTCAGATAAGGCATCACAGAGAGCAGGGAAAAACATCCTCCAAAGCAGGAATAGTCCTTAATACAGTATTAGTCATATCTGCATGGAGAAACAGGAAAGCCGCATTATCTAGAGCTACCAGAAAGTGAGCATGACTCAATCCCAGTGACTCATGGTTGTGACAAACCTGTTTAATATCTGCCTTTTAAGAAGTCAGCTTTTAAACTAGTTCTGCGTGATCTTTCCCAATTGCCTTGAACACCATAATTTTAACGGGGTGATCAAAACAGAATCACGGTGTAAAACTACGTAAATCAAAACCATATAAAAATGTACCTTAACGTCTTTAAATAAAACATACAGTAAGTTTCTGTTAGGAAAGTGTATTTGCCCAGAATCCAGCAGATGATTTCTTAGTCAAACCTAAGGCAAATACAGCTGAATGCCAGACCCAGAAAGGGAGGGATGTGTCAACTTACTATCAGGTGCCCGCACCCACAACCCCAAGTTGCTGCCAGTTACTTACAGTCTTAGTTGGGTGAAGCATGAGAAGAGCAACAAAAAGTTTATGCTGCCGCTTCAGAGACCAGGCAGTAATCAGGGACCTGCTAAATTTAATCCATACCACCAAAAGGGTTTGATTGATTGGTTAATAATTGCAGCAGACGGGTCAGTTATCTCACTCTGATCTCTGTGAGAAAAATTCCAATTAAACTAGTCAGAAAATATTTCCTTCTGTGCACTGATGAGCTCCTGACTATCCTACTTATCTTTAGCATCCTTGCTCTTCCTTGTGCACTTCATACCTTTCAAAAAACATCAAACCATTTCATACTCAACAGTAAGACAAACTTGCTACAATGAATGCAGGGGTCACTGTAATAAAGCATACAGGCTTCAGGAGATTCAAGTTCAGCTTCCTGCTGAGCTGTAGAGCTTCTGTAAAGAACAAACTGATGCCAATTCACATATATCTTAGCTCTCACCTAGATACCTTCAGGCTAAGAGCAAAACAAGAGTATCAGATATTTCATCAGGTTATTTTTAGGAGGTGGTCACTTCATTCTCTGGGAAAAATTACATTATGCAAAAACTGTTTTATGCAACCTTGCATTTCATTAATATTTTGTTTGTTAGCAGAAACCTGCTCCAATTTTCAAAATCCATTATGAATGCAGGGAAGGATGCCTGACTCGGAGAGGGGTGAGTCACTACTCTGCTGCCACTTGAAATGAATAATCAACTTTTTTCATCATGTTCTCTGCGCTGTGCAAAAATAAATTCCTCTTCAGTAGGGTAACTTTGAAAAAGAGTAAAACTAGAAGCATGTGCATCAGATTCAGTTTAGAAAAACATTAACATTTTCCCCTCTTGATTAAATGCAGTCTTAACTTTGTTAACAATTATTTGTTGTTGCCTACATGTAGCATCTCCCCACCGATTACACCAGTTGTAAATGCATATAACTATCTCCATTTCTCAAAAGTCAACATTAAGCTGCACCATTATCTCTATCCAGCCCTATAAAATCAGGTTTAAGTATCTTAAATATTGTTCCACTTGTTACCCAGTGGTGTCTTGAATATTTGTGCATGCTGCAACAATTCATAGCCATTAGACCATCTAGTTTAAAACCTGCTCATAATGTCAGATTCTTGATTATGCAAAATAATCTCCAAACTTCAGCTCTGTTTTTAGCAGCATTCTCATGGGCATCACCTACTTTGCATGACATTATATCAAGGAGATAAACAGTTCTTTTATAAGCATTTAACCTCTAGATAACACTTACTGCCTCAGGAGCTCTATTGTAACTTCACCTGCCCCATGCACAATTAATATTCTTTTCATTTCATCCAAAATGAACAAAATGAAATACTGATTGGTACCAGCAGCAATCTGTTCACAGACCAGCACCACGGACACAGCTGGGATAACCCTGGGACATATTCCCTCCTGCGGCAGCCCCATTACATGCTAGAACGTGCTAAAACAAAGAATCACTAAGACCACATGCTGAGGATCTCAGTTTCTAAGAAATCTTTAGCATCCCTTGCAGATCTCAGGCAAGATTTTTACTAGGTTGTTTTGTAACAGCCTGTAAAACCTGCAAATAAAAATCCTTGGAGTTACCCTTGAGTTTAATTGCCTGCCTCTCATACACTGCCCAGGCTGCATGGGACTTCGTTAATAACAGTGTTGTCCTCTGCAGCAGAAGCACAGGCCTGATGCACACTCAAGAGCCAGAGCTTGCAGCACATCCAATCTCTAGCCTCATACTTGTATTTCCTGGAAAGCTGCAAAATTGCTAATACATTGGAGGGAGATTTCTCATTCTGGAGCTCCTAGGAGATTACCAGCTGGATTAGCCACATGCAACACAAAGTTTTGCTTTGCTATACAGACAACCTAAAGTTGTTTTGCTGCCTCCTGCATATTTTTATGGCATTCCTTCCACTTGCTTTTTCATCTGCCTCTTGCAAAGCCCCTGAACCACCCCAGGTTGACAACAGGAGGAATCTTCCAAATTCAGACTTAAGGTGTCTGCTTGGCAATTAAAGTTTTTCAGGAAAGAACCTGAAAGCTTCTTGTACATAAGCACTTGTAAGGCACAAGGATGCAAGCAACAAGTCTGCTCCCAACCTGGGACTACTGCCATCATTTCAAAGCATCACTGTCTGTATCAATGTTGATGGAGACAGCACAAGCTATTTCCAAGTGCAGATCTGCCATGTAAGCTTTGAAACATCCTAAGAATCCTAAGAATCACATAGTTCCCACAACTCACTCCCTAATCCAGCCATCTGTGTTTCTATATATGCTTCCAAGCTGCACCGCTTCTCGAATATACTCGCTGCTATTGCCGAGGTCAGGATTCACTTGTTAGCAGGAAGAAGTCGTCTGGTTGCAAGATTAAAAGCAGCCACCCAGTTTTGAGAATCTGAATGCCTGCCATTAATCTAACAAAACAGTCCTGCAAATCTATTTCAGATGCACACACAACACCTATCTAACATGGAATCCTATTAGCATCCACAAAAACACAAATTAGGAAACATTGGCACTATTAGAACAGAGTTTTATATCATTTCCTTTGAAACATAGTTTTAATATGATTTTGCGAAATCCCCAGCTATCGGATACGTGTTTGGTTGATTTTCAATTGCTACTCAAAGTAAGACCAAAAGTTAAAAGATCTGAAGCCAGAGATGAAAAAAAAAAATCAAAATTCAGTGTAACAGAAATCCAAGGTTTCTGATGGGGAAGTGAGCATTTTAGAGATGGGTCTACTATGCAAGAGTAAGAGAAAAAACAAATGTAACTCACTAGAATAAAAAATGCCTTTTTTACTTCAGGGTTGCAATATTCTCTCAGGTAAAGTCTATTTGCATTTGACAAGACCAGGTAAAATCTGCCACACCGTCACACACCCACTCTGGCTCCCTAAGGATGGTGCGTCCATAGCCTTTCCAGTACCCTGTTTTCAGGTCTCATTCACAACTCACCATACTGTGCCTCCCTGTCATAAGAACCTTTATGTATACTTTTGACTTACATAAAAATACAGTTAATGCATTACGCATTGACTATCACAGACTTAAAGAAGGTGACTTCCATTTTCATGCATTCTTCCCTCCTCTCCCCGGTTCCTAGAGGCAAGTGCTGCTCCTCCCTCCATCCGCGCAGGCAAACCTCCAGCTGCCTCCCCTGCCCTGCTGTGACCCGTGCAGCGACTGCCCTTCTTGGCCTTGTTCCTGATCCCAGCGCTGTTTGCTTTCTGCAGCATCCCCTGCCTGCCCGCTCTGCGCCCCTCTCAGCGCCAAACACAAACAGGAGCTGGGCACAGCTCTCTCTGCTGACCCTGGCTATGTCTAAAAGCTTTCCGAGACTTTCCAAAAGTCCTTTTGTCCTCCCTCTTTGTAGTTAACTCCAGATTAGCGTAGGCTTTGATGCCCCTGTAGTCCCCTTTCCTCCCACACAGACATGCTGGTGCTCTCTGCTTTACCAAAGAGCTTCACCTACTTCACCAAGGGCATCAAGGGCACTGCTCTCACACCTGAAGACACTGCAAGCCCCAGTTGTTGAGGGATGGGGGAAAATAAAGCCTGTTAAAAGGCTGAAAAGGGCAGAAGTATCTCAGTGCATGACAAGACCTCCGTTGTGTAAGAGGAGTGGGAAAAGAGACTGAATTAGGAGGAGGGGGCGGAACTTGTCTCATGTTGAACTACAAAAAGACAAGGCTGGGAACTGAAGAGACTGAATCCTGGTGATAAGGTCCACATAGGCATAGGAAGAATTAATTGTGATAACAGAGAAATAATAGGCTAGAAGAAAAGGAGTTGAAATGAACCAAGCATATTTATCTTTGTTGTATTTATAGACATACACAAATTCCTTTCTTTTTTGGCCATAACTGTAAAAAAAGCCTGCAAACTAAACCATTTATATGAGTAGTCTTGTCAGTAAGTGACCTACTCTTACTGTTCATTGTAAAGAAACTGTCAGGTTTGACGTGCTTTCCAGTTGTATCCAAAAATAAGCTGTGGGTCTTTGAAAATTTACAAATCTAATTAATCCACAGCAGAGGTTTAGGCTGATAACTACGCTTGATTAATTTTACATTTTATTAATTTTTTTTGAAGATGTCTCTTTTCTTTTCCATTGAATTTATGCTAGGAAATACACATGACCATGAAAAAGCCATCTGGTAACTCTTGCCCACTGACTGCTCTTTAACCTCAACACCTCAGGGAGTCAGGATTCAGTCTTTTTATGCAGGAAATACACAGTCAGTTACTTACACAAGCGGGAAAACACAATCTGGATTTCTCATTCATTTATATTCATATATATATTCATTACACTGGATTTCAGCATGTGCAAGCGATCAGTTGGTTACCTAAATGTGTATTAAATCATAGTAAAACTAATGAAAATTAAACAGAAGACATTTTTTTTTGTATGTGCCTATTTTGTCCTCAAGCAGTTTACTAACAATCTAATTTTGTAGAATATTCAATAGAGTATAATTTATAATTTAACCTCTTGGAGTTTGGAACAATCAGAAATTTCTACAGGACTGACTGATAATAACCTAGGTTAAAATTACAACTACCAAAAAATTATACAAAAAACTATACCCATTTACCCATTCTCCATTCAAGAAAATGAAAGCTAATTTGATTTCAAAACAACAACAAAAAAGCTTTCTTTCACATACAGCTAACTCATATTAGTAAAAGATTTATACTTAGATTTCTATCAGCCACAGCCAGAGTCACATTTTAATGCACTCGCTGCTGTTGCCAGCTCTAATTTGCAGATGTTGTGCACATAGGCCTTCAGTCTAAAACAGAAGCAGAAATTCTGGCACATTTAATGCTTGGAAGATATTCCGATCATGCAGTGATATAGGCTAAACAGATAGGACAGATGGGCAGATGAGACTGGAGGAAAGAAATAAATGGATTTGAGGTTGCCCGAGTACTAACTTGTTTGAAAGCTGGTATGTCTTCAATGGAGCAGCATAAAGAAATCATTCCCTCTGGTTAGATTACCTCTCTACAGCTAGAGGCAAATATTCAGTAATAATTCTTCATAAAGTTTTTTCTTAAAAAAACTCTGATTTTCCTGAAATGCTAATACATGAAATCAGAATGAGCCAAGTTAAATCCAAATGGTGTCTGAAAGCAGCCTCTCCATGGAACGGAGCACCACACCTGCTCACAAACCCATCATTAGTCCTCAGTGACAAACTGAAGAAAAAAGTAAAAAGGGCCCACTTGTACCTGTTTTGATCCAAAATAAAACATAGTTTTGGACAGTGATGTATAAAGAAACAAATCAGAGCCCCTGCGTTGACACTGCTTCTCGCCACGCTACTGCTGCGGTCCTGAGTGCAGCACGGCGGGTACAGGGACACACAGCTCGAGCGCCAAGCTGGATTTCAGCCCCTCTTCCCAGCCCCCTGACCTGAAGGCTCCAGGGAATCAGTCCCCTCCTGCTAAGCTGGTCCAGCCTGGACCAGAATTCCACTCAAGGGAGTGCTGGGACTCTGCACAGAGCACCTCTGCAATACAGTGACACCCAACGTCCATTGTCAAACCCATACCCCAAATTTAAACATCATGTAAATTTTTCAGTAAAACTGAAAAAAAAAAAAAAAAAAAAAAAAAGGAGGTTAGAAACTAAACTTTTCCCCAAATTCTATCTGAATTCAGCACTTTTGTAGTCAGTGCATTATCCCAATTACAAAGCACAGCAAAGCTCTGACTAAAACGCACACTGCTGGCCAGGATCACCGCTGACTCTGCCTTTGGCTGGAGATGCCACAGTCATTCAAACACCCTGGCGTTAGTCACATCTCCTTGCAGACAAAAGGCCAGCGCAGCCGAGTTACCTGAGGCAGCGCATCGCAGCCCTGCGCAAACCCAGCCACTGGCCAAGGAAGCTGATCCTCTGCTGGAGGAAGAGGCAAAGGTGCCAGTCCTCTTCCAGAGCCACTTTGTCAGGTAAAATGAGAAGCCCCCTGTCACTCAACAGAGATACTGGAAGGAGCTGATGCTCTTTGTAAGGCTTTGAGCAGGCTACTAAATATAAATTTATCCAGTATTTCACAGAGAATTCCTAGATTACTCTTTGCTATCTGAGCTAACCAAAAGCCTTTCACTAAGACTAGTGTGAAATTGAAATAGAAATAAGTCCTGTTTACCAGTGCAATTGCATTATTTCCAGTGAAAACATTGCCTACGCAAAGCTAAGCACAAAGCTAAGCCTGCATGTTTTCCAGTTTCTCCTATTCACCAACAGCTGCATCAGACCTTTAAAACTGCTACCAGAACTCAGGTACTTCTGTGGCACCGAATAATATTCCCAGTTTGAGTGTGATATTCTTACCACTTGCAGTAACTTTTGGGGCTAACATTATTTTACAAGTAATGTAATTCACTAGAATATTAAAACCCTACAGCAGACACTCACTTGTATCAAGAAATGCAGTACGCATAAAGCTATTTCAAGGCCAAATCCAGCATATATTCAAAAATTAAAGGAACACAAAGTGAGAATCTAAAGCAAGGAAATCTAGTTTTGACTGACACAGATCAGAAATGTTGATTAATGAATTATTCTCAGTGAATTAAATTAAGGAGAAACTCTTCCTGCCAGGTGGACTGTAAGCATTTGACTTAATATTTCGCATCTGAGAGATGAATCATTTTCCTTCATGGAAAACCTCAGTTCATCTTCCTTGCTTCTATTAAAACCTTTGCATAACACTCACATAAACAACAAGCAGAGAGAAACACATAAACAATCATAGGCTTATCAGCAGATATATTTGTTAGTTGTTGAATTATTTGTTTAAAAAGGCAAAACCAGAAAAAAACAGAAGCAAAATATTCTGCATCTACATAGTGTTACGGCTCACGATTTCCAGCAAGCTGTGCTCAACACAACACCTTGATGGGAGCAGACATGGGTTGACATAAACTACTGCCGAGTCCTGCGTGCCCTGAAATCACCCGCCGTCTGACTGACAGCGTGTGCGCATACCCAGAGCTCCAATATTTGCAGCCCACGTAACGTGGGCAGATCCGTCCCAAGGCCCTCGGCGGCATCGTGCCCTGCATACCCGTAGCCCCCAGGAGCTGCAATGCAGACTCGCTCACCTAGGTGCTCTGTGCAAAATTGATCCAACTAATTTATGGCCACTACGCTGTCAGAGCACCATAAGCTGCCTTGGCACATTATGGTGATAGGCTCCATTAATTTTATTTAAACACCAATTTCACATTAGATTTTGGATCTGTTACAGAGCAGCTAATGCTTGAACAGATTATTTTCATCAAGCATACATTAGCTATAATATATATTATATTTGAAATTACATAAAGCCTCCATGCAAACTAATGCTGTATTCCTCCCCGTGATACCTTTATGTACAATAAACAGTCCCAGAGTTACTAAATTATTCAGCATGGTGTGCTTCAGAGGCAGAATTTGCTCATATTTCTTGAGGCAAAAGGGAGTTAGAAGTCAAGCGATTCTACTTATCCACTCCCCAATCATTAACATTAAGCAAAATTAATTTCTCTTTTAGTTTCATTTTCATAGATTTTAAGCTAATCTAAGAGATCTGAGACACCCTATTTTATCATCACCTGAAGCCTTTCAAATAAACACATCACAAAGTTAAAGAACTAAGAGAGAAGACAAAAAGCCCTGTGCAGCTGAAGATAAAGCAGGAGACAGATTAGTTAAGTCCTGTGAGAAATGCATTAAGTGGAGCTTGCCTCGTCTTTGGGCAGAAGGATGGCTCAGACGACCTCCCGAGGTTTCCTCCAGAGCTGCGAGTCTATGAATATGCCATTAATCCCCGTCTGTCTCTGAAGCAGCCTTCCTGGCCGCTGTAACTCCCAGGACGATGCTCAAGAAGTGCAGCTACTATAGCAACCTCACAGAGCACTTCACCTCCCTCGAAAGGGCAAATCAACAATAATCAGGCACAGTTCACAGGTTAACTTTAACATGGGCAATTCCTTCTTCAGCTGACTCTAGGAGACCAGGTAAGATGGAGGGATTTAAAGGATTTCAAGCAACAGGAGTTCTAGCTAGCTGGCAAAATCTTTATACTTCTCCTGTTGAGCAGCAAGCAGCAATTGCACTTCTAAAATTTGAGGAAATGTGAAACAGAGAGCTGCTTGCAAAGTGTGAGGACCAGGAGAAGGCTCTCCGCAACTGTAGGTCCAGGTACTTCCCCAAGACCACGTGGTGAGAAGGCTTATGGAAGAACAATCATTTCAAAATATTAAACTTCCTTTTCTGCTCTGTTCTGCTTTGGTCCACTTTCTCACATGCTTTCCACCATTCAGAACAGCTACAGCAAGCTAAAATAATGTTTTCCTTTTGAAAGGTGCCTTAGCAGGAACTACAAGATGATAACAGTAGCAGGAAGTGAGGCAGCCACTTCAGTCACCTCTCCCCTGCCCAAGACCTCCCCTGCCAAGACCAAGACCACCAACAGATTTTCAATCCCTTTTATCAGCATCCACAAAAGACCTGTTTCAAAAAACACACATTCCAGTGGCAACAAGAAAGCCTGAGACAGGAGGACTGCCTCCATGGAGCACGCACCCAGTAACCGATACTGTGGTGGTGCGTGCATTTTGGAAAAAATGGGGAAATTTTAGCTATAATAGTTAAATTATAACTTGACCCAAAACTACTCCTTTAATGGTAAAAGTAAATCCTGAATGCAATAGGCAAACCAGAAGAGAAAGTATTTCCAAAGAGCATTTTTTTTAATCTTTCAAAACAAGCCTCAAGGTAAAATATAACTGACATAACAAAAACCTAACCTAATATATTGAAAAATAAATTAATAGAGAGCAATTATAGAAAAAAGAGAACAAGATTACATTCTTCTTTTATTCTTTTGACTTTAAAGTGAGCAGCAGCTTTGTGGACTGCCTTAGCAGAACTGTAGAGTGCATGGATGTCTAGCAAAGCAAGCCCCATTTTATGGGCAGACATTTCCTTACTGAACATTGCCCAATTCAAACTCACTAGGAAGTCTAGCCAAGCAAAGACAATAAGCATAAAACTCATTATCTATAATGTTAAATGCATACCATAATAAGCAAGAGAAAAAGCTCACTTAGTACAAAAGTGCTGCATTGTGCCTGAAGGGCTTTCCAGGCTCTGACCTTACCAAAGAGCCACTGGTCACCTCCTGAGCTTTCCTTTCCTTCCATGTATTTGAAGTCCATTACAAAGGTCCTTTTTGACTAAGCACATGCTGGCCTGCCAGCTGTTGTCAGCTGTGAAGTACGTTGTACTTTTACACGGTGCTTCTGTTCCGGAGAGCCGGCAAGCCCCGCATGCTGAAGGAAGAGGAGCAGCAGAACGTGCTGCCTCCAGGGCCGCATTGCCAAGCTGCAGAGCTGGGCACCGAGTGCCAAGCACCAGCTGCCATGCCCAAGTGACACACAAACACTAACATGATTTTTTTTCCATCAATAGATATACTAAAAGATTTATTTAGTTTGCACATGTCCAATACTCAGCAATACTAATGTACTGAGTTTCCCAAGAGTTTCAAAACTTCCTAAAAACTCTCGGAAAAAAACAAAACAAACCCTCCTCCCAAACCTCCTTTTGGTTACCAGATGAAAGTTCCCTGTGATCTGTAATCAATATCACAACTGGACAGCCACCGATTTCACAGTTAAATCTCACAAAAGAGAATTTGGACATTTTAGGTCTTTTTCTTCTGCAGTAGGGACTTCAACACTGAGAAGTACTTTCATTAAATCCCTCCTCGTGCTTAAAAAGGCACTAATTAAAACTAAACCCTTTGATTATGTGGCAAATAATTTATGAACAAGATGACTCAACCATTCCTATTGTTCCAAAATCTGGAAAGTTCCCAGAAATACTCTGTTGTTGACAGGACACAGCTTGGTTTTCAGCAAAACAACAAGATAACTCATATCTGAGGAAATACATACAAAGTAAAATGCAGGCTTGAAAAAGGATGATATTAAAATGTGCAATAATAAAATGCAAGCCTTCTGTAAAACCAAACAAAATGGCAGAATGATAAATGAAGAATGGAATGCAAGTTCCTAAGAATCTGAGGGAAAATGACCAGTATGACTTGGTAAACTTCTTTGGCATCTTCTTAAATGAAGAAAAAGGATTCTTAAAAAATACACATACACATATACAGGTATATGTGTATTTGTGCACACACATACATATCTATACTACACTATACATACACACACACACACAAATATACACACATACACATTTGCTTTGCTTTTTGATGTTTTCCACTACCACCAAGTTTTAGTTTCACTGATTGAGTGGAACTGCAGGGTATCTTTCTGCTTAGTTATGCTCTAACTCATCTTTTAGTAAAAAATACCATAATCATCTGGCATAGAAGGGTTTATAGACCCTTCTACCCTGAAATAAGACCTTTGCTGTCTTATTTCAGTTGGAATACATTTTCTTAGTGAGATTTGTATCAGTAGACACACAAGTCAATTCAGTATTTTACTAGCACCTGAAGTATGATGCAAATGGTGACATCGCAAAAGCTTGGTATAAAATTTTAGTAGCTTAACTGTGATCTGGGAATTTGTATCCGTTACTGAGATTTTGGGTCCTAACTGCCTCTGTCACTTTTTATAGCAGTACTTTCAAATACATTCCTTAAAATCACCTCTGAGCATTTGTCACTCTGCACAGCAGAGCTGTAACTCATCTTGAGAGCCCACAAACACCCACCAAAACCTATTTTGCAGATGAAATGCAGATTTCCCAGGGAAAAGGCCACGGGCTCAGAATAACTGTTGGTCTGGCTGCCTGTATTCTGTTCCTCCTCTTCCTTCAGCATTTGGGAGGCATCAGCTCTCACAAACAGAAACACTGATGTAAAAATACAACAGGAACATACCCCACAACTGACATCAGCTAGCAGGTCAGCATGTTCTCAGTGAAAAAGGACCTTTAATGGGCTTCATGCACAGGGAAGGAAAGGATATCTCCAAAGATCACCGGTGGCTCTTTGGGAGGTCAGAGCCTGGAAACCCCTCCAGGCACAAGGCAACATTTTTGCATCTAACTGTATTTGGTAAGATCTGTGAAAACACTTGTGCTGCTGATGAGCACAGATAAACTATGAAGTGGGAATAACAGGGTCATCTCTATGGTACGCATAGACATTTATGATGAGAGATTGAAAAAAAAATCCATTTTTTTCTAAACAATAGGGGCTGAGACAGGCCGTACATCCTGCTGCACGCAGCCCAGATGTGAAGCTTTATGCCAATTACAATAATAAAGGAAAATTAATATCTGAACTCCCAGAATATCACAAGCATCTACACCTACATTCAAAATTACTCAGATGACTGTCTTTGTTTTCTGCATTCTCAAGTGTTAGCACAAGCCCTTTCCATACAAAGATCATCAAACTGTAGCCATAGTGCCTCATCTGGTTCTTCTCTCCGTTTTTCCTGTTCTCATTGTTTGGAAAAAGAACAAATATTGACACTCTGAGACCTTTGCAGCTGCCCTGGAGCTATGAATCTCTCTGCCAACCTAGTTACAATCAACCTTTACTTATTTGCAATGATACCTGAGAACAGCATCCTACAATACTCTAATCCAAGAGCTCATTAAGAGTCATGTTTGTAACTGAGAGCACGAAATGTCATTCTAAAACCACAGCAGCATTTTCTCTTATTAGAGAAACAAATTCAGTACTGTAAAACGTGAAAACATTTCAAAAAGCATAAGGACTTCCTTCAATTGCCATAATCTCAAAGAAAGCATATTTTTCATTCTTCAAATGAAAGCCAGAATTGTGGCAGACTCCCTGCAAACCAACTCAGATGCAAAGCACAAAATACACTTTAGAACAAATTTCTTTAATAAGGAGGTTTAACCTTGTTAGCCTGCTAGAGAAATTTCTGACTCGCTGCAGATTCTGGAACTTGACATTTCTGAATTTGACCTTTACATTTCATGTTCTGGGTCTTAAACGATTTCATTTTTATGTAAACACAGACATGTTGGTGAACATATGCAATATGTTTAAACCAATTATAGAAGCTTTTTTTTTGATAAAAGAGTTTGTTTTCCATGTGTTCTCTATGCAAAAGTACCACCTACAGATACAGTAACTTTGACAGTAGTTAGATCCTGCTGTCTCCATGGAAAAAGCTGTCCCTGACCGATGCCTCCCATCCCTTTTTTCATCTGCTTTTTCCATTAGTGCCCCACACAGACTGCTGTAGTATGTGGCAAATACCCCTGGCAAGGCCACAAAGTGTTCCAAAGCAAGAGCAAAGCGCCGCAAATTGCAAAAGAGGCTGTATCTGATGTACTGTCCACGCCAGCACTGCAGTGTTACCCACACACGTCTTGAAGTCATTCTGTACTGAGCATTAACCAAAAACTAGAACTCGTATATTATCCAAGGACAATCCAGGACAAGATAACTATATACACACAGGTGTTTGTCTATTTTGTATTTACTAGTAATATACATAAAAGGCCTCAGATAATTTTTTTTTCCTTAGATCTTGAATATTAAAATTATAAGAAGCAACTTTGATAACTCATTAATTATGATGCAGTCAACTTCTCTCTGTCTCAGCCCAAGAAAGAGTGAGATTTACAGTGAAATTAGCATATCAAACCAAACCCAAGGCGGTACTGGGGAATTGGGTGAGAAGGAGAACGAAAAAAAGGTACATCCTCATTCTGTAATTCTATTTGCCTGATTTTCAGATCAAAGAAATAACGAAAGAGGCGAAACCAGAGATAAAATTAATGCACATAAACATTATTCGAGACCCCAAAATATCTAGAAAGCACCGTTTCAAGGAAATTGTTCCTTTCTCACTGATTGTCAAACACAGCTGAAGCTGTTTGCTGTATAAAGCTCTATGCAAAGAGGTTCTCAGCAATCACCTTTGAGCTGCTTCCTTAAAACCCTTCTATGCCAGTTGTTTCAAAGCTTTTTTTTTTTCCTCAAAAAATTAAGAAAAAAAAATTTGTCTCAGATGGAATCCAGCTTGTTGCACAAACTGGGGAGATGAATTATATAGATTAGCAAATTAATGACAGAATGTGGCCTGGGATCCACTGCTGAGGCAGGTAGTTGCCAATGCGAGCGGATTGCTAGAGCCCCTGCTTAGAAGGATTTTTCCAGCTGATGCACATCTGAAGCTGGCAGAGGCAAAAAAAATACGGTGACAGACTTTTTGGTAACTCTAAATATAACAGAATTAGAGCCCAAAGGTTTAGGGACACTTAGCTTTATTTTTGTTTTGTTGTGTTTTTAAGTGCAGCAGTTAATTTATTTTAGCTTAAAATACTAAGTTAATCATCTACTTATTATATTCCACACAAAATACTGAAATAGGCTACAAAAATGACAGAGAACAGTACAAATTGGATGGATCTCAAATGTTTATTCTAAAATAGAGTACTACAGCAAAATGTGGCAGCTTGCTCACAAGAAATAGTTTTTATAGATGCTGATCTGTATAACTGTATAGCTAAAGGTATTCACTTGAAGATAGGCGTGAGTATCTCTCTGCTTGCTGGGCAGTCATTTTTCTCATTTCAAATGGAACTGCAGGAGACTTCTACTAACCAAATAGATCATTTAAAAGAAATTAACTTTGACCCAATGGAACTTTGTATTTACCTCAAGTGTCAGCACAGTGCTCTTTTCAAATTTAATAACAGCTTGGTGAAACAGAAAAAATAATTTACTGGTACTGTTTAGCTTCTTATTCCATTGATATGAAAATACCTGCCTGACACAAAAAGTCAATTTACACAACAAAGTACAAAAACTAAAAGTACAAAAAACTAAGAAACTAGGATTTGGTTAGATCCAAGTCTTTCCAGCATAACTTGACTCCTCTTTGATAAAAGCAGACCTTTCCAGGCACATGCAACCACCGCTGCTGCAACCACAGTATGAAGTGCCAACAGAGTCAAGCTTACCAGACCAAGACAGCTCAGCTGCAGGCATTTCATGCTCCATCTTAGTGAGCCCAATTGAGCAAATGCCTTCAAAGAAGGCTGAAATGGAAAGAGGAAGTTTATTTCAGAGCAAAGGAATACAGTGGGACCTGGACATGGGACTTTCCTGGTAGCACCTCATAGCAGTTCCGTTCGCCTGCCTCACCTCAGCCCCGGTAGGAGCCGCGAGGCCCCAACACGGCGCGTGAGCGCCTGCCCCTCGCAGAGCCATCTCGCAGCTTTAGGAGTCTCAGAAACATCCAGGCTCTGCTGTGCCCTTTCCTGGAGCTCAGCTGGGACCAGGCTGAAGGCCTCAAGCACTCTCAAATGCCAGCTCTCTAGAAAACCATCCAATTGACCACTTTAATTCAGCTGATTATTACTAATTGTCAGGGCACACCCTGCTCTTCTGACCAAATAACCTCAAAATAAAACAAAAGGAAAAACAAAAACCATGACACACACCACTCCTGCAGGAAACTGTGGGCTATGCAGAAATGCAATTCTTTGAACAGATGAGGACAGCAAAGTACTCATAATACAGAAAAAAAGTTGTTGGCAAAAAAAAACAACTAAACTTTCTGCATCATAGAATTAGGTGAAATACATTACAAAGAATTCAAAATGGAACTGGGGAGGAAGAGGCAAGGGTTGGGGCTGCTCTCCTGAACTCTTCTCATCTTTCTTTTCCTTTCGAGGCAGACAGTAGGAGAAGCATTAATATGATATTTTGAAGGAGAGCATGGAAAAAAAGTGTTTGGGACATTGAGGAATTTGATTTTTTGGAAAGATATTTTTTCATTAGAAAGCATCGGTAGTATGCAGCTTTAATGAGATTCTGCATCTGTGTCAGTACATTGCATTTTTAACCTGCAACAGTTAAGCAACAGCAAGCTGACAATTTTGTTTCTTTTTGGCGAAGGAAGGATATGTATTCATAAAACAACAAAAATCAAACAGCTCTGAATTCCACTTGGAATACTGCCTTTTCTGATACCAGTTTTGTCGAGTCCCTAGAGCAAGTGGCACAGGAAAGCAGCAGGTTTCCCAGGGCTGTCTGGCAGACGGCTAGTCCTGCTACACTGAACCCAGCCCCAAACAAAATTGCAGCAGGTAAATTGGTTGCTTCCTAGAACTGTCAGGAGAGCTAAAATATCCAGCGTATTTATTCATTTGAGCTCACATTAAAATAATAAAACGATCCAATTATATCCACCTTATCATCTAAGTTATAAAAATATTTCCTAGAATCATCAAACAAAATCAAATTAGAACTCATAAGTGATTTAAAAACAACATGTCAGCAATGTGGTTGGAAGCCTGCCTCTTTTCAATGCAATCAATCAACTTTTCCATTTAAGATGTGAAGTCTTCCACCTGCAGACTATTAACTTTCGGGCTTTGCAGAGAAAGAGTCAAATGAACTGATAAACAGAAAATACCAGCCGTTTCTGTCAGCCAACAGAAACATTGGAGGTGACATGCAAAACTAACTAAAATGAAGTAGCTCAGCACAAAGTTTCCATTATTTTTATGGAAAACTACTGTAACTTCAAGTCTAGGAAAAAAAAAAAAAACTTGCTGCTGACATACCCATTTCAACATACAGTGAAATCAAAACATGGATTCAGAGAGTTTGCTTTTATGAAGCTCATAGTTTGAAGTGGTAGGAAAATACTGTAAAAAATGTGTGTTTTTTTTTTTTTTTTTAAGCTATAGCTACAGACATGGAAGACAATTTGTCATGGTTCTTGAGAAATACTTTAATTTCACTTTATCCCCACATTAGTTGGAAGAATTTTATACGTAACATGTGTGTCATGAAACTGCCAAAGCTTTGAAAGCCCTGAAAAAAAAAAAAAGAGAAATACTTTGGAAAACTGTGGTAAAGGAGTGACAGAATTTCACAGAAAAATCATCAATATCAGCGAAAATAACAGTCACTGAAAAAATAACAACCTCGACTGTTGAACTGCAGACTGTCTCTGATGTATATAAGCTACACATCTAAGCACATACTTGGCTGAGCCAGATGCAGCAACTAGATCAATCATACAAAGCTAGCACCCCTCTCCTGAGCCTGCATTCAATATTGAGGTGCCACTCGTGACCCGAGAAAGAAAAGCATCAGTTACCTTCAAAAGGATACAAAGAAAATAGCCAACATAGTGGTTGGGATAAAATCTAAACCCCAGATCAGTTGGAAAAAATGAAATAAGGGCACTCAGGGGCAAATACTGGCAGGAAGGTGATGAGAGCAGGCTCTAAAAAAGAGCCAGGGGTTAAACTGAGCTTTATTTCCAGTCATGTCCAGCTGTTTGGGCAGAGTTCTGACCTGACTCCAAATCTCAAGGCAGTGAGTGCCTCTGAGCAGTGCCAGCTGAGGAGGGCATGTCCAACCTGAGTCCTGGAGCATCTGCTGCCCCGACCACGAGGCCGCAGCCCAGCCTGGAGCCCAGGCACTATCCAGATACCTGGTGTCACCATCGGCCACAGACTGCGCTGCACGAGGTTCATCCGAGTCTGCTTTGCAAGAGAGGACGTCGGTCATTTTGAAAGCACCAACAGAAACGCCCAGGAGATTCCAACCCTTCCTTCCCACAGGAACAACAAGCAGCACACTAGAAAAGCAGGGAAAACATTTCCTCTTCTTCCCGCTTTCCTTAATAGTGGCAGTTTCCCTTGAAAGACATGCTACAAGCCAGGGTCAGGCTTTCTTTTCTCAATAAAAGTGTGGTTTAAGAAGTGACCACAGAGTACACTTTCATTCCCAATACGATCCAAGCGGTGCACAGAATTGCTTTTCAAAAACAAAACCAAATCTTTTTCCCTTTGCCAAAAGCCTCATACTAGAAAGGCCATCTAAGAATTCATTACTCCATCTCTGCAGGTCCATGCTGGTGTAATTCTGTAACCACTTTTAAGTGGGGAACACAGGAGCAACTCCAGTGTCAGGTGGCATTTAGCGATACAGTTACTGATGAATTTCTGACATTTGTCACATATAAGAAAAGATTCATAGTTACACTGGGCATTACCTATCAGCTGTAATACCTGCAAAACACTTCTGTTGTGAAGAGCTGGTTGGAAACTTCATTTTAAATTCAGGGTAGTGTCATCAGAATATTTCATGTCATAAGAAAAGGAACACTTTGAAGAGAGGCAGGGATCTCAACGTTTTTAATCAGGGAACATTTTTGGATTAAGGACTCCAGTCAAACATGACAAGTGTTCACATCCAGTTATTTTAAAATGAAAAATCTGGCTGTGAAGCAGACAGAACAAAGCAAATCTTCGATAAATAAGTCAAGCTCTTGGAGAACTAAGATTTAACTACTGAACCATGATACTAAGTTTCTGTCCTGAACACCAACAGAGGAAGAAGTAGATCAAGATATTTTTAAAATCTATAGCAAAATTACAAAAGCTGGACTCAAAAAAGAGAGAGTTGAAGAGGAAGAGGGACAGGAGGGAGGGTCATTCCCGAGGAAGGCTGCCTGCCAGAGCTGCTCGCTGTGCTGAGCTGCAAGGCTCCTCTACCGGCTGCAAGGGGCCGGTAGAGGAGCCTCTGGTGTGGATGAGAAGCCTTTTCTCTGGAAAGTAGGACGGGAGGAACACTCTTAGACTCCTTTGCACAACACAGAACACGGACAGGACATATATGAAGTTTATTACTACTGATGTTCTCTAAAAGTAAAACTCACCTCTTGAGAGCTTTGTAAACTCCTTCAGCTCTTCCCTTCAGATATCACACATTCCTCGACAGTCACCTATATATGCGTGCATATATATGTATCAGAGCATCCCTAGGACACCTTTGGATGGAAAGTAACTCCAAGGTGAAGAACAGTAACACAAAGCATTTAAGGCAGGGATGATCTGTAAGGCCAGCAGATTACTCAACAGCAAAAAAATATTTCAGCACATGTCACAGCCTAAGCCCTTCTGTGTTGCCCACACATGCACTGTGAGCACGGCAGACTGGCAGCTGAGGCTCTGCACTGCACACAGCACACACGGAGAGGACTCTCCTCCTCACATGGGGAGTCTGGACTTTTACCAACGTCTTGGTCCTTCCAGGTAGAAGCACATGGCCCGTGGCAGGAGCATATCAAGACACTTCCCCAGGAACAAACGCTCTCCCAGTCTTCTTTGCAGCATAAAGACTTTCCCTTGGAGCCTTCCCAGTGGTAAAATGGAAAGGACACCCCATTGATTAGAAAGAATCTCCAGGGTGTTCCCCATCTCTCATATCAGATCATCATGGGCTCCATCCTGGTAATCGCCCCCAGAAAAGTTTCATCACAAGTGCTCGTGGCCAACGAACAGCCAGCTCGAGGTTGGGAAGGTCTTATTACACTTGTCTGTTAATGTGGGCCTAATCACCCCTGCTTTGGAAACTGGACATGAACAGGAACGTTGTCTCTGGCCATCCTCTCCGGAAGCGTTTTGCAGCTCACTGCAAGCCCTATCCAGCATTCTGGCCCCCCTGTGCTAAGAGGGGTATTCAGGTTTTTGTGTTACTATCCTCATTAACTAATTTTTTTCAAAATAGTTAAACAGAATTTAATAGCTGTATGATTTGTGGTATCAGAGAAAGTTCCAAGGAATATCAGGGAAAATCTTTCTCAACCTGACGAGCTTTTGGTCTCAATAATAAAGCAAGATTGGATCCAGATTGACATCATGGACCAGTAGTCACGGAAAAATAACATTAGCACCATTTTTATGATGATTCATTTCCTCTAATTTTCAAATTCTCTTGACAGTCTTGCTGTGCCACAAACAGCATTAATGCCACACTAAAAGAAAATTGCAGCTCTTAAGTGCCTTTTGTGAGAAAGAAGTTCACAAAATTCATAATGTGCTGTTTTGCAGGCTCAGTTCTTTTAAAATTATACCTGCAGGACAGGAATTAAAGACAATAGACAATACAGGTCCTCACTATTTCTCAAAACATACAGATCACACAAAGCACAAAATATGTTGCCCATAAAAATAAAATGTTGAGCCATAAAAATAAAAACAAAACCTAAAATATTCTGTACTGACAGTGCTCATTTTATGAAAAAAATATTTTCATATGCCTTTCCATTGAAGTCTGGGTCATGAAAAATGTTGAAACTCAGGTAGGAAGCAAGGATAAATTCAATTAGTTACAGTTTGGCTCTTTAACTTTGTTCCAGCAAGAAAGCTCGGAGACGCTTCCTTCCATACCCTTCCTGTGTGCAGGGAGACTTACTCCTCAGCTCCCTCGAAAGCTACAGACTGCTCTAAAAGCCAAGTCCAGGGCTGGCTGTGTAGCTGTGGGTACTGCCTGTGGACACCAGAAGGTCTCTATTACTCCAGATAACATGTGCTTAGAACTGCAAATGCAATATAGAGTTAGCTACTTATGCAAAGAAGAGTCAGCTATTTATATACTTTGCATTTGCTTTAATTACACTATCACTACAGCACACAACAGCAACATGTGCATTAAACTACTGACAAATTCTCCAGTAACTAAAAAGTCCAATTAGCTGAGAATTCTCATACTGCAGGCAGATTTTGCTCATTGCAGTAGTAACAGAAGTGAGAAAAAGTTAGAAGAAACAAAATCTGAAAATGCAGCCAAAGTTACAGACAAAGGAATTTAAGTTTGTAATTTTAAGTATATTTAACACATGTTTGAAATTTGCTCTTCTCAACAAGGGCTCTGGGAACTCTGGGGTCTGCTTGACACAGGCCTCCAATATATTTTCTTTCATTGTTACTTATAGTTTCTCTGGAAGGAAAGAATTTTATTTAGTGACAGAGCCACAAGCAGAATTTTCAAGTGCAGCAGAGCAATCGCCAAAGACCGATGGCAGTTTTGGCCTAGCAAGTTCAATGCCATCATAAAACTTCTCAGAACAGAAATGCAATCAGCAGTTACAATAGCCCCAAATGAGGGACTGTCATTAATGCTCTCAAGTTAGGAAAAAAAAACTATTTTAATGTTTCAGTATCACAAAACGGTTCCCCACAGTGCTTTACACAGCTTGCAGTGCTAGAGCCTCTGCCACCCAAGGTGACCTTACTCAGTTGCCAATCTAGATCCATCACCATCTGGATCCAGAAATGCAGCCCTGTTATTCCATTGCAGTAAGGAAGCGTGCCCATGCATCCAGCTTTGAAATGTGTTTGTGAAGACACTGTGCAAATTAGAAGGAAAGCCTAACCTCACGCTTGGGAGGGATTCCCTGTCTGGTAGCTAGTGCGGTCTCTAGTGTAAATTGGAGCAATTTCCTTTTTTTACACACACTACCCAAAGCTCTTAATTTAAATAAACTGTATTTTCATAAGAAATCAACAGGGAAATAATTTATTTGATCCTATTTCTTCAGCTCCACCCACACAATTGATGTGGCTCATGATCCTCAAAGTTGTTTCAGCTTTCAGGGATATTCATATTCCTACTCTCTCATTCGATTTGCTGTTGCACAAGCTACACTGAGAAACAGACACCTGCTTTACAGCTGTGAGAAATATAAGTAACTTGACAGCGATTAGAATAAGACTTTGCTTCGACATTGGTTTAACTGGAAATTGCTATTTCCTTGGGCTGCCATGCTCTCTGAAGGAAGGGAAATGTCAGCAAATTTTAATGACTGCTTTTATGGAGAAATAAGGGAAATTTGGAAAATTATACTTGCAGATTAAACTGTGGTAACCTAAACCTTCTGTAGAGTCGTACTGTCCAACCCCCAAAGTGAAAATGAGCCCACTGAACTGCCCTTTATATTGGCTGCCAACAAAACCTCCCCAAGACTTTGCACATATGCCAGTGTTGTTGGATTTAATTTTACTAGAGCCTGGATGAAAACTATTCACTTCCATTTGGAAAATACTCAAAAATTCTGTCTTTTTTTCCCCTCCAACAGTGAAATTTGAAAATGAGTACCCACCACACAGCACAAATCCTTATGAGTTTCAGGCACATCATTTCTAGCTGCATCCTCATCAAAACCACTGGGAATCTTCATTGTTGCAAACTCTCCACCAATATGTAGGACCCAAAAGTCGATATACACAGGGAATGGGCCCTGGAAAGAGGATCCTAGTGGCTATAATCACTCCTGATGAGCCTTCCACACAGCCCCCAGGGAAGATGTGCCTGCAAGCAGCTAGCTTGGCGCTGCCCCGCTGCGTGCCGACAGAAAATGCCCCAAATGCCAGGACAGCCTCCTGCAGTATGTGGCCCTAGCAGGGGTTAAAACACGTCTCTCTAAACGGGTGGCAATTCAGTGGGGAAAGATCGTGTTTCACAGGAACATGGAAGAAGTGTGCCCATACACATGATGGGAGCTCATTTTAAGTTATTTAGTTGAATTTTAGAGTACAAGGCTAGACGGGTGAATTTCAATTAAACCAGGCTTATTTTGGGTTCATTCATATTAAGCAGAATAAAATATAAAAACAAAGCTATTCTCAAAACAAAAGGAAAAACACCATGGAGAACTTGGCATTTCACATGGCTAGACCCACAAACTGGACTCATTTCAAAAGGCTCTCCAAAAGGATGAAAAAGGTTATTTGGGAGAAGAAAACCATGTCAACAGCATACGCTGAATAACTTCTTTAGAATTTACCCCACTATCAAGAAAAAAATCAATAGTAACTTTTCCATTTCCTGTACTTCATACATGAGGAAACACCTCAGTATTATTATACATTTGCCCTTGCCTATCAATTTTGCTATTTCATTTGCATATTTTATGAAGATCACATTTGGAGGGAAACATTTGTGATCCCTTCCTTCAAAACACATTGAAGTGATTTCAAACTTTTCATTTCAACTTTTCAACTTGATAGTTTGATAATTCCTAGACAACGTCTGACAAAACTTTCTGATAGAAAGGTGAGGTTATCATGTATGAGAATATTTGAGCATTTCTGTTCATCACTTGTATATTGTTAATATTTTATACTCTAAACTTTGGCTCTTTTTCTCTGTGCACGTTTGTCAAAGATGACTAGAGGGGGTATGAGCATTGGAAATGTACAAAGGAGCTAGGCAGGATGAAAGACCAGGCTCCCTTAAATATATCTGTGCCATTATAATATTTATGTCTAGCATGTTTGGCTTTATTTGGCATCATGTACCTTCAGCTAGAACCATGGTTATGGCGCAGTGCTCACCGCCATGGGTTCTTCCTGTAGCTGTTCTTATATTTAGGCAACAGAGCTGTTAAAACTAATTAGATTTAACAATTAGATCTACATGAAAAGAAGACAAAGCCCAGCAAGATGAATCTGCCATACTTAATTACCCCTAAGTGATAAATGCCAAGCAGCATTTCAAGAATCCCATACAGGCTAGTAGTCTGACCCAAAGAACACTTATTTGCCTTTAGTATTAAACTTAATTTAAAGGAGTTGATACTGCCTGCCTAAGCATACTGATAGACATTTATCAAAGACACTTTTGTAAATCTGATCCCTCAGCTGACAGATTTCCTTCTGCAATCATGTCAAGTTACTTGGAAACAAAATAGAGAATCAGTTAATAGGTATCTTGTGGAAATCTTGAAACTGCTTTTCTTTGACAGGGCACAACATTAAACCACCTAAATGAAAGTAACTGTTACACAAAATTAGAGTAAGAGAAGTCAGTAGCTTGTTAGTCAAATGTGTGACTCATCTTCACTTTTCCACAATAAAAGGAATTTGTTAAAAGTGAAATTATCAAGTTCTAGAACGTAAGAATACACAGCAGGATGTTTCCTGAAAAAGGGAAACACCATCCAAATATAGCTGAGAGTGTTTATATTATAAAAGAAACTACAACAGCACACTAACCAACAAATCTCATATTTAATGTTAATGATACAAAGAAAGGCACATGGATAATTGCCTTGTTCTTAGAGCTACATCATGAATTTAGGAAATCTGCAATAGATTTACTGTTCTTCCACCATCATGCACGCTTGGATAATGTCCTTCATTTTAGTAGCACTTAATTGTGTAATCACGGTATGCTTGATTCTTTAATTACACCTAACAGAAACGTTGTTTTATGCTAATCAAACCCCAGCACTTCAGTTGATTCAGCAAGCTTCACAGTACCTGCTGCAGGTTTCATTATTATAACACTAGTCCCCACCACAGCCGATTAATGCTACAGCTATCCCCTCCACATATTGATTTCGTATTTGTCTTTGTGCAGTACACACGTTCTAGGTGACAGACTGTCAGACTTTCCCATCTGACTGCTGGTTTCAGAAGAGGCCACTTTGCAATGCTAGATGATTTTTTAAAACCAGCAATACTGTTCAATGGAAGCAGTCACATCACATCACCAGGTGCTCCCCAGTCTGCTCAGATAAGAACCAGTCGTGCTAACTCAAACCACTGGTTCAGGCTAGTCCATTTTATTTTGCCAGCAGCAAATTCCTGGGTGTTTTCAGCCCAGGGAAGTGGCAGTGGCAAACAGCAGGGGTGAGAGTCTGCAAGGTGAACATTTCTCTATAGTATGTGCTTAATTTTGTTTGAATGGAAATAAACAATGAGGAAATTTGCAACAGCAATCAGGCCCCTTGCCAATACTTCCTAAGCAAATAATAAAGCACTGCTTCTAGGGCAGGCATATTCAAAACTCTTTTCCTGATAAAATGCCTTTTGCTTCTCTTCACCAGATCTTGGTTGGAAGAGAATGCCAGATGAACACTAGATTCTCTAGGATATGGGGATTTGGCTGGCCCCAAGCATACTTAAATTAGGTTTGAACTTGCTGCACAGATTTCAGTTAGCAAGAGAAAAATTCATGGCAGAGAGATTCGCAAAAATATTTGAGGATGAGAACATTTTTTTGAAACCCTAAATGTATGGCAAAATCTTCAGATAGGAAACTTGGCTTTAGTTCCCTGTACTTGAAGGGATTTGAACTCAAATCTCTGTGGAGAATACCCTAATTCCAGTAGGTCTGAAGCTGAGCATTTCCTGTCTCCTGACTGATATGCTCGTAAAAATATTCATTGCAGATTCTGAAGCCAGCCTGTTCCATAACCTGGATGAACATCCAGATCATTATTTTGGGGTAAGATAGGAATGTTTCAGAATCAAAAATAATTCCCAATTATTTCATTAGGATCAAAAACAGAGAAAAAATGCCCAGAAATCCTATGCACTGAACGCTATATTTTATCTCAGGTCCAGCAATGTGTTAGGACTACATACAAATCCTCCACTAAGTCTGAGCATCAGTACAGCCCTGGAAGATCCTGTTTTGCCAAACAGATGGTTATTTCAACAGTACTTGATAATTCCTTGATGATAAAAGCTCACCAGCAGGAGGTTTTATCTTCAGGCGAATCGAGTAGAATCTTTTCTCTTGACTTTCATCTCCCAAATATGTTTTAAACTTTCTTATTGCTCTACTAGTATTAGATTAGCTTTTGGGAGATGCCAGCTTGTTTCTGCTCCAGTGGCTTTGCCTAAATACTCAAATTAACTTTCTTAGTACACTCAGAAAGAACTCATTAGTTAGGCTATTTCCTAACTAATGTAGTTTATTACCATGCAGCATTTCTGGCAAAGCAAGCAGAATATTAAGTGGAATACTGGAGCGGTGTATAGAATTCCAAAGTCACGGGGAAATATTTAACATTCCTCTGAACCATAAGATCTTTTCTTCTGCTTTTTCACTGCAAAATGTATTAAACTTGGCCTCTGCTACGATGCTTTAGTGGAACCTCAAAGCAACCTCCCCTCGTTACCCGCCCAAACTAAAAGACCAAAACACATACCATGAATTTCCAGTGACTATTTTGTTAGTCCAATGATCTCTACAGCAAAATGCAAATAGAGGCAGGAAAGCACTACTGTATTTTTAAGGCTTAGGGACAAAAATATTCCTTTGGGGCAAAAAAAAAAATATTTTTTTTTTGGCTAAGCAGTGGCCAAATAGTCCTCAAGTTAAATGCTGAAGAAATGCTGCAAGAAAACTTAATCTTGGAAAGGAACATAATGCTTGTTGCTTACATAAGCATAAGTCTCCTAACGGCCAAAGGTGTCTGACAGAACCCAATGAAGCACTTCAGTTCTGTGCATACTTCAATTTTTCTCTCTTCACCACATTTAGCCTCCTGCAAAGCACAGTCAGCGCTCACCCTGTCTCTCTCCAACAGGAAGCTTTCAAAGGGCTGATTTCACCGCGACCTCCCTCATCCTCCCTGGTCTAAGCACACACAAATACTCACAGTGTATTCACTCGGTAGCCCAGCCCTTGAACGTGATGGCAACTCCAGCCAGTGCTATGAATTTGCTGGTGCAAACCCAAGAAACGCTGCCTGAAACTAGACATTTCACCTTGCAGATTAACAAAACTCCAGCAGGTGATCCGTGAAATAGTTATGCATAAACAACATGAAAAACTCAAGAAATCTATCTCTATATATAATTATATATATCTATGTAATTAGATATATATAGGGTGAGCAGGTAACATTTGTCTGTTTGACCTCTTTTTATCTGTCTGTAGCTGATATATGTTAGCAGTAAGACTTTGAGAAGTTTCACTTTTTTGTCATTCCCCAATCAAACCAACAATCATTACACTGGAGAGATACATTATGTATATTGCTATGTGATGCCAAAAGTTTCCAAGTGACACTTAAATAGCGTGTGGTTTTACCCTACCTTAATAATGTGCATCTGTTTCCTTCATCATCTTCTGTGGTATCTTTCTGTGAAGAAAGAAGAGAGAAAATGTAAACATTGGATTACAATTCAAGACCAGCTTGGTCCAAAGTCCTGTTACGTTGTTGCTTTTGTCTATTTTAGGAGAATAAATTATTTCATAAACACTTGTTCATTTAAGTGTTTCTAATTTTCTTGTCATGCTTGAGACTGCATACTATCATTTGTTTAGTTCATCTAAGGGAACAGAAAATTCATTAACGCAATTCCAACAGGAACAGCTGAAAAAGCTGTCACATTTAAAATACTAAAATGATATGTTTAAATGACTGCTAAATTAATAGCCTCTTTCTACATGGGAGAAAGCAGTATATTAACTCAGTAGAAACAGACATAAAGGAAAAGCATTCTTTTCTTAGACCAGAAAGAGTATCTATACATAACACCTTGTGCAAAAATATAATAGAAAAAAAAATCCTGTTTGATGGGGCCAAATGGGCATCATTTTAAGAACTTTTCCCAGACTAGCTGGCACTTCTACCATTTAAGATAGACCTAGAAGCCAGTTCTAAAGGACTTCAGCTGTACTTTTTAATTTATGAGATACAGTTTTGATCAGATATTATCTGGACATCAGACTGTTAGAATGTGCAATTAGAAACCAGAAAAACTGTCAAGCTCTGCAACCCTTTTCATTTTGTATCCTTTCAGCCCTTGTGATTCTTCCTGCTCAAGTATCATAACCTAATCTGGAAAACGAGGACATCACAACCGCTCACCATTTTGCAGCACAGACGTAAAAGCGTTACTGTAATTACATCTGTCACACAGTCATCTCATAGCATGAAACAGCCACTATAGAGCTAACCAGAAGTATCCAGGAAGAACTTGTCAGGCATAGCAAAGGATCAACTAACCTTTGATTAACCCCAAATTTAAGCAAGCTTGCATTAATTACCATAAAAATGGAAAACTTCTGATTCAGGCAGCAAGTCAGTAAAACACTTAGGCATGTACTTAACTTTAGGAACTTAAATCTGCTAAAAACTTGCTAAGTAGTTTGGCAAGCAGTGAAGTGCCTTGTTAAGCAAAGCAAGATCTAAGTCTTGCACGTTTGCAACCCCTGCCCCCCCCCCCGAAACCTGCAGTGCCCGCCGAAAGAAATCTGACACACAGCACTGAACTACCCATTTTCCTTTTATCTACATTCTTTATACTAATAATGCTCAGGTGAAAAGGAAGATGAGGAGCCTAACGGTTGGAATCAAGGGTTTAGTCTGTGCGAAGGCCAGTCGGGAAAGTCAGGCTCAGCTGTAGGCTGAAATGAAAGCCCACCATGGCCCACACTTTCTGCCTTTGCTCTTCTCCCCTAATACGTGCTTCTAGCCTTCAGTTTAGCTATACATTCCCTTGGCTACAAATAAGGAGGTGCAGCATTTACATCTTGCTTTAAAGATACTATTTCTCACTTTTCAGCGCCAGCGCAGGCTAGATTGACCAACCAGACCTGCTGGGGCAGCGGGGGAAGCGCTGGGGAGGCTGGGCCGGAGACCTCCCGAGGACCCCTCCAGCCCCAGGGGCTCTCTGCAAGGTTGGTTGCGCTGGCTCCGCACTGCCAGGGAAGGGGAGGTTGGATTCAGTTCCTTCTTATGTCCTTCTGGCTCAGGCTCCAGGGCAGGGTGGTATTCATGTCTCCCGATGGAGGTCTCATATTCTACCCTAACCTTGCTGCAATATTTTGTCCTATGGGGACTGCACCCATGCCTTCCCCTTTCCTCTGCAGCAACGACAGGTCCTCTAGGTCAAAGTTTGCATAGTTCTTGCTCAAGTTCTCTTAGGACAACCAGCTTTTATTTATTCCATGTTCTTCCCTGGACCCTTTTCAGCAAAGAGCCATTAAGTACCTTCTGCCAAACTAGATGCTCCTGGCAAAGAAAATCAAGGCTCTATAGGAGGGGAGCAGGCAGTAAGGAAGTAGGGACAGCGCTCACAACTGCAGTGCTTGCTCCACAACCTCTTTAGCATATTTAATTATTTCCTAATTGCACAGGGCTTTCTAAATAAGAGCAAGGATTTCTCCTGAGATCTTTGCAGTTAGCAGAAGAAACTCTGCTAATTAGCAATTCTTTCAACAATTTTAAAATGTATGACTTGAAACCAAGCAGGACTGAAGCCACAAAAAAGGAGAACAGGGCTGCAAAATAAATAATATTCTACATCACAAAAACACACACACACACACACTGATTTTTTTTTTCATTCCCACTACAAAATTAGACTTTGGCTCTGTATATCTGGACCTCTTTCACTAACAGTTGAACCATTGGGAGATGGTTTTCAAAGCCACTGCATTTGATCAAGTTTATATTTAATGGTTAAATGTGAATAAAAATGTTTCCAAATTGTTTTTGTTCTATTCAATATATAATAAAACCATAGTTTAGTTCTATGTTAGATTCCTACACTGTGCTGCTTCCTTTGGCCTGCATGCACTTTCAGACCTGCAATACAATATATTGCAATACTACTTCACTGTAGTGCTCAAAAAGCATTTTTGAGATTTCTTCCCCCCAATAGAATTCGTAGGTCATATAATCACAGCACTCCTAGCTCTTCATAGACTTGCAAGGAGAAGCTTTCAATTGCCCGCTGCACAATAGCTTGAAAATGAGATCCACGCAAGGCGAGAAGGGTTTGTCCTCTTCGGTTATTGTTCGAGCGGGCCTGCAAGACAGTTTACTACCTACTTCACATTTCAAGGGACACATCTCCTCACAGGGCACAATTATTTTGGCATGCTGCGAGCCAGCCAGACAAACATTCTGAAGACACAGGAGTTCCACCACTTTCCTTTTAGTCTCTTTTCAGAAGTTCTTTGTAATATCTCACCTACTAACTTCAGAGCTGATTTGTCTTACTGTGCTTGTAGGAGAATGCAACTGACTTTTTGGGGGCAAAGAGGAAAGAGAGGACACTTCTCTTGCTAAGGCTGGTTTTGTGTACTAGAAATATGTACAACCGTAGTAGCATGGGGGATGGTTTCTTTTTAACACTATATATCTCAAATTCAGATTTGGGAAACGTGTATTTCATGGAACATTCTACCTGCTAGCAATAACGTAGCGTGTTCTGGTTCAGGAATGATAGAAACGCTTTGGAAACAAACATCATTGCCTCCCCAAATCATGCAGTATGTAGAAGTGGATGTCACACAGAAACGCAATCTGGGATGGCAGCAAGCTCCAACCTTGACAATTTTGGAAGATCTCAGGGGGTCTCTCTGGTTTGTATCATCTACCAACATTCCGCCTTTCAGAAATTCTTAAACTACTCCTGGAAAAGAAAGAAATCCCAGAAAACTCCTTCATATGCCAGTTACCAAAAAGACCCAGGAGCCTGTCACAGCTCCTCCTCCTGTAACAGGGCAGTGACCCCCTCAGGAGCACCAGCCTCGGGGGACACACTCAATGCAAGGCAGGCAAGAGAAAACTGCAACCACAGGCACAGCTATTTGTTACTATTTAATTTAAGTAACAGAGAGAGCAGAAGAAAAAGTCAGTCCCAGGTGGCAGCGCGCAGGGAGAAGCATACTGCTACATTAAAGATGCACTTTTAATTAAATTTTATCTGAATGATAATTAATGATTTTACCACAGGTGTTCTCAGAATAATTACCTTCTATTTCCTTACATAGTACTCAGTCCTTGGAAAGAGAATCAAAACTGTTTTTTCATTTAACTATTTTCTTACTTCAAAAACTATTGCTTGTTAAATGTATTTTATTA
>JAWLRI010000460.1:3389090-3444145 GCA_034781795.1 Crypturellus tataupa | reverse complement strand
GGGGGCAGGGGGAAGAGGGCAGACTTCTCTCTTTTTCAGCTCTTTTCAGAATACTGTAGTCTTTCCAAAGACCACAGAAATGTTTTTCAGGTGGCCAGGTGCAATTCTGAGCAGCTAAAATAATACAGTATGGATTTCATTATGTTTGGACCTAGGAAAACCTTTTCATATTTAGAGTTATAGATTTTTGGACTTGAGAAGGGCTCATTTTTGTCACTATGGCGGCACATATGGTACAGATTTCCTTCAGTTTTACACTGCATTCATGAAGATTGATATCTCTTTTATTGTTGCACTTGTATATAGGTCTGAACAAATCACCTTATTACACATCAATAGTTGCAACCTGTACTCATATAAAAGCTCTAGTAATAATCTATCCAGATTTATCTGAAGACCAATTGTGCAGATGAATGCATTAACCAGTGATTACTTAGTTTCCTGATAGTTACTTCTGCTGATAACAATACATTGCAAAGTGGCAATTAGATAAGACAAGAAAAAGAGGCTCCTGCTTTGTACAGGCTGCAAAGAGCCATTGGGTCACATTTTTCCCTAGAATTTGAAACTCAGAGTTCATCTTTTTATTAAAATCCAAAAACATGATAGGGTGAAGATAGGATTTTGCAAACAGAGGAGAATAATGCACAAAAGAGAAAGAAACTTAAGGCAAAGAGTCCTACCTTCTCTCACGTTAATCCTTGTTGGATTTCTTCTCAAGTATGCAAAATTCCATTCCAAGTGGAATTTTTCTAGCAAAACTCCCTTCAACGACAACCCACAAATTAACAGGACCATCATCTTTTCCCTGTATTTATATCTAAGGATGCTATCTTTATACTGAACAACATTTGGCCTGAGGCATCTTAAGCTGCAGAGACCTTTGTACATAGCACGACCTGTCAGAGCAACAAACACCAAAGGGCATCTATGATAGCTTTATTTTAAGGCAGCAGCTAAGGTACTATTTACCACAGAGAGCCCCATGAGTGTTGAGCCCAGCTAGAAGCTGTTAGGGGAGAGAGCCCTCACTGCCCTGCAGCAATGCACACGAGGGCACTGCAGGCCGCTGCGCTCTTCTGTAAGCGCTGCCAAGGCAGGCTGAAAACGAACACACCACTGCTGTGCAGGAAAAACGAAATCAAGGCCTTGCGTCCTGCAGCCAGGCAATAAACGCTCTAAGGTAGCTTCCCTCACAGAAGATCACACATACCTTTTAATACAATGAGCTAGGTCACTATCCTCTGCTTTCTTTGCCTTGAAGTCCTGGATGTATGATGGATGTATGAGGCTGAGGCCACACCTGTACATTACACAATACTGAAGACATTCAAGTTCTCGCTGCTTATTCAATACAAGCATACAGGAAGAATTTAAAGGATTCTAAGAGTCATGATATTGTAAATCTAATGCCTTAATGACAGCATTGTCATCTTCAACAACCCCAGAAACTTTGTGCCATCTGACTTGTACCACCATTTAAAGACAATTTAGCTGCTCCTATGACAACTCTAGAAATATTTAATGGCAACACATGTCAGAAATCTAATTATTGCTAAGTAAATCACCTCAGTCTACCTTTTGGTTTTGCCTTTTTATATAAGACACAGGCTTGAGGATATATTTCCTTTCTGTGAATATCTGGAAATAAAAAAAAAAAAAAAGAGAGAATTTTCCATAAGTTCATCTGGGAGTACAGCTCCTCTTTTCTTTCATTAGACCCACCACAATTGAGGATCTGGCTCTAATAAGAAAAAATTAAGCCTCCTTTGAAATGATCTTTGGGATTTATGTTTTCAAAGTTCAAAGACAGGCAGAAACATTCACTGTCTATTTATTTGAACTTCTGTCCAGAATAAAGCCTTGTTACTGTTGGCTCTTACCAAGTAAGCCCAGCACATAAAGTAGCTTTTGCCAAGAAACACTGAGTCTTCCTTGCAGAGAAATTCCCAAGCTTTGGACTGTCCTGTTCCCACAGGGTTTTGTTAGTTGAAGAACTAAAGAAAATGGTTTCTGTTTACATAAGAACAGATATTAATAGAGCCCGGATCATTTCCGCTGCATCCCATGCAAGGATATTCCAACTGACCTGGGTAGTGAATACGTGGGTGAAACCTTTCTGCTTGCAACTGCAGCAAGGAGGTTTAAGGTCAGAAAATAGAAACTACACTGGGAAAGGATTTTGAGGTAGAGGAGAAAGAGATAGAAAGCACATTAGAAGTAATCGCTAGGCCTCCATTTCACAGGTTTTGCATCACACTTGCATTTCTGCTGGTTGTCTTGCCTTTTTTTCAGTGTGTGCACCAGCCAATGCTGAGGCTGTTCAAGGCTCAAAATGGTAAAGGAGCAAGACTAAATCAAGATCAGATCTGTTCAACGGTCCATCCCTATCTATGCCCCACACTCCTTATTTCAGGGGGCTTACTGCTCTGAAACCTGTATGAACCATCTCACTAGTTCCCCTCATTAACCAAAATCCTCTTTATGGGCAAGTTTCCCTCCACCCTTTCTTTGCTTATACTGAAAAACAAAGGAAGAAGATATCAAGGCTTAAAGCCTACTGCAAGGTTTAATCTCTCCATTGTCCATTTAGCAATCTGGCTCAAATCTCTCCCTAAAGCCTGCCAGCCGCTCGAATGGTTTATCTTCCCTGCCCCCAGGAACAGCAGGGCTTCCCACAAACACCTCCCACGTAGCAGTACAGCCGCTCTGACAAACAAGATGGGCTAGAAGGGCTGCAAGGGAGAAGCAGCCCTGTTTTTTCACCTACCTCTAGATAGTGCACAAGAGCTGGCTGGGAATCAGATTTCTCCAACAGGATGGGGAAGAGAAAGAAGGATGAATCCGACACCTGAGGACAGCTTTAGGCAATGCAGGAGATATGATGGAAGTTTTACAGACTCTGCTGAGACAACGGGCTGCACAACATCATGTGGCCCCAGAAATGTCCTTGGCATCCACAGCCATTTATTATATTATATACCTACAGCATAGTCAAAAAGTGCCATTTGTTCACAGCAACAGCCTAAAAATATTGTGAACCGAAGAGAAATTAGGTAAAAAAAAAAATTGTGAAAAAAAACTACTGCAATACATTCTACAGTTCAGTAGAGCAACCTGTCACACCAAGAACTGCTTTATTCTTTACTAAAGTTCCCAGTAACTGTATTTAAGCAGTGTCAAGCCTGTGCACGCTCCATGTTCTGGTGTCCAGATGAGGGGCAACATGTCTCTTCCTGACGTCCACGGAGGCATCGCAAGCAGAGCTTTCTGCAGCTGAAGCGCTACCACAACCTGGAAAAGAGCCTATCCAGGCAGACCACTTGGAGACAGCAAACAGGTGGCTTTTCAAGAATGAAAAGCCAACAAACAATGCTTATTTTACACTGAAATACAAATGAGTCCCATCCCAAATTAGGTGTTTTTAGAAGGGCTCAAGGTCTCCATCACACATGTTTTCAGAACATATGCTGATGTTCTGTAGGGTGATCCAAGAAATGTAACGTGCTGAAACTTGAGCCGCGGCACTGGCAGAGAAATCCCACTCTAACAGGGCACGCTCACAGAGCGGCTAAAAGTGAAAGCTGAGATGTTGTGGGTGAAGTTTCGTTTCCTGGACAGGAAGCTCCCTGCTTTGTGGCAAGAGGTGCAAAATAGGCAGCTAATGAAAAAATAGGACAGAAAAAAGCAAGAGTAAGGGCTGCAGAACTGCCTACGTGCCCTCAGGTTAATTCTAACAATACTGCCATAATTTCTTCCTTTTTCAACTGATCCTTCTGTTGAAGGAGTTCAAAAAGAACAAAAATTTCCATATAATTTTACCTAAAACTACTTCCAGCAAGGCTGAGGCAGAAAAGCCTAATTTAAGGATATTAAGTGACTACTCATACTCAAGTAACAGACCACATATCCAGAATGGCAAAAAGAAAACAAACAAACATGAATATTGCTAGCAAAAAGGGTCAAAATTTAAAGGTATTTGAGAAGTTAAACACACCCATTGTGACTTTTAAAGCTCTCTACAAATGTTCAGCACCTAAAAGCAGAATTTAATAGGCCTGAACATTTTGAAGTGACAAGTCAGTGAAACTTGTGCTTTGCCCTGCTCTCAGCATCATTCTGACTGTCACTTTCCCCATTTGTCTCTAACAAGAATAAAATAGATCTTTGGGGCAGCAATGAACCAAGAATGGAAGCAACCCAGGTCTAAGGTTCACAGAGTAAAGTGGATATTTGTCCTTTTCCTCCATTAAGTGCAAGCAAAATGGATGATACAGAGGACTTCACAGGAGATCGAAATGCTTGCTGTCTTCTTCCTGTTGTGATATCTTATTCCCTCTTTTGGTTTAAGAGCAGTTCTACGCAGGCTGATTTTTAAGGTTGATTTTAAGGCCAGTGAATTTGGTGGAAGCTGGTGTTAGCCAGTGAAGATCTAGTCCATCCCTCCTCAGTGCAGGGCAGCATCAATCAGAACAGCCTATTTGCACTGACAGCATCATCATGCTGAAAACTGAGTAGGCAAATAAATCTGTGAGATTTAGTTGTGCCAGTCGAGTGAAAGAGAGTCTCAGTCCAGCTTTGATGAGATCTTCCATCATGGGCATAGTAAACACTTCCCAAAGTCATACTGAATGACACACAGCAATATCAGTCTCATCTTTGATGAACTGGTATTTACCACCTGAAAGACAGGTCTAGCTGAAAACTGCCCATCTTTAACACACTGAGCAAGCAAAAATTGAGCACCACGTCAGCAAAAGCTTTGAGGCATCTCCTCCACCATAGCTAGCTCAGAATGGTAGAAGTGAAGGAGAAGCATCAGGAAGACTTCAGTAGAACTATGATATTTCATGAATAATTTGACTCCTTTAATGAAAAACAAACAAACAATCCTTCAGGCTAAGAACTCTTGTAGTTACTCCAGTGGTGTGGAAGGCTGGAGAGTATCAAACACAGCGGCAGCAAACAGAAAATCCTCCCCCGCAATATCGCTACATTTCAGAGAAGAGCTTTGCCAGCTGGTAAAGAAAAATTTGAAATGGAATATGGAAACATACTATTAAAAAATTGCATACATCATACTGAACCATTAATTCAACTCCTTCTGCAACGTGCTTGTGTCTGCCAGAGCTGCAGTTAATAGAGAGCGTATGAAACTCAGAAGGCAATTAAGTCTTGGAGGAAACACAGTTGGAGGCTGTGGCAGTTTCTATAGCAACCTAAAAGGCTCAAGACTAGTAACAGGAGATTAACTTAAAGGCAAGATAAGTACATAACTATAGCTCTCATTTACCGTTTTCTCTGCTTCTAAGCCGGCAATAGATTTTCCATTTAAATAATACAGAAATGCAGTCAGATGTTTTGTTGTTAATTAGGATAAAAGTAATCTTTGCAAACATTCTATTTAAAAATTCTGATTATTTCACAATCAGCAGAATCATCCAAACTTCTCCAATTAATTCAATAAAAATGGAAATCACCAAATGCGGCTGAAAGATTAGAGTGAGGCTAAGACATGGAACACACCAACCATAATGAGAGTTTGCTGATGCCAACACCCTGCACGCTTATGAACAAATCCTCTTGACACATTTTTCTGGATTATACTTTACATGAGATTTTATGTCTGGAGAAGGGTGAAAACAAGATAAAGATTTTTTTTTGCAAGCATCTCAGTCCTGTTTTTAAAATTCTTTATCTTCTGTAAGAAAGATTACATGGAAGAAACCTCAATATTGTTCCTGACACTTAAAGGCATTTATTCAAAAGTTGAGCTGAGACCACTGTCCCCCTTTTAAGTTCCTGTATGCCTTATGGATACACAAAAGTAGACTTGAAAGAGATACCTTGATCACTTCTCTGCTGAAGGCAGTTGTTCTCCAGCTGTTTTACTTGATCATTTAAAAGCAAATGATTTATGCATAAGACATTCAGGAACATGCACCCAGAAAAAAGCATATTCTTCACCTAACTTCTATACCTTGTTGAACTGCAGAATATTTCAGGTACTTGTAAACAGTTGCATTAGTTGGGACTGAGAATTTTGCTAATCTATCCAGACTGCTGAGTAATGTTACAGTAGCTCTGGCATCTTTGCACAGTATTGGCTTCCCTGTGTAATACCAGGAGATGCCAGGGGAAAAAAAAATGCTAATTCTAGCACAAATCTCTTGGGCTCATCCAAAGTGTCAGTAGTTTTTCCACAGATTTAATTACACAGAAATATTTTTTTCTGCCCAGAATTAATATTCAGCTTTCCTCCCACTTATGCAAAAAGTTTGTGTGGAGTTTGTCTGTGTAACTAATTCATGATTCAAAAAACAATTTCCCTTGTTTAATAAGCTCTCAAAAGTGCATGCTTTTTATGGTTTTTTTTCTTCCTAATATTAAATGCCACAGGAAGGACAGGGAAAGCCTTGAAAGAGGGGCTGCTTTTTGAACTGTGACTGAAAAACACATTTGGAAAGAAAAAAACAAAATTAGGAACAATAACAAAAAAGACACTTTTTGTTTCTAAAAGCAAAGTCAATACATTAAAAGGCAAATCAGCGAAACAAAGGAATAAACAGTTGTATCAAACCAAGAATTTTCCTATTACTTGGGAGATAAACCTAAAAGCCCTTGCCTGACAAAGGATTTGATTTGGATTCTCTGCATTTCTTCCTTCAAAATGATGGGGGTCCTCCTTCCCTTTTATGCTTACTACTAGTTAAAAGGCAAAACAAACAAAAACCACCCCCAAATCCTCATTTGACAGCCTCAATCCCCACAAATAGTTTCTATCTATAGAACTATAGTCTCTTACTAGACAGACCTCCTCCTTGAATATCCAGCATCAAGACCTACATACACTAACTTGGTTTTACTTGCTTCATAGAACTTTTCTGGTTGGAATTTGTTGAGTCATTGCTTGAGGATAAAATGGAGATACTAGAAGGGGAAAAAAAAAAAAAAAAAATCAAGAATTCACTGTTATGTAATTCAAAACATATGCTACACTTTATCCAAGATACTCCAAGCTCCCCATGGTAATATCCAAGCACCATCTAGAGTAGCGAGACTGGCATAGCACTGCCCAAAACGGTACCTGCTTATTGCTGCTAGTAGGGTGGAAGGTTGCCCACCGTACGTGCAGATGCAAGAGAACAGTAAGCTGGCACTGTACATAGCAATATTCTCTGCCATGAGTAAAACATCATAAACCCATCAGCTTTAATAAGGAACAAAAAGTAAATATAAAAAGATTTCTCTAAAACCAAGTGTTTGCCCTACTTTATAATATCAAGAACTTCAAAGAAAAATTGAATATTTTGTCACTTTCCAGAAGAGAAAGACTTGAAAGAAAAAGGGAGAATACCTAAAGGGCTTGTAGCACTTTCCAGAGTAAATATTCCACTTTGAGTAAATGAGCTGCGACAGGGTCAGTTGAGGACACCATTTGCAACTTCCTCATTGAAGTGATTTGTTAGTTGTTACCACAGAATTACTTTATTCTTCTATTTTCCACTAGTATTTTTTTTCTCCCTTTCAACTAATTAAAAATCAGTCAAAGAGCATGCAGGGGCAGCAGCAGCCCTTCAACTCCAAAGTTGACTTGGATATAAAAAAGAAATCCATGTTATTTAAAGTTTCCAGAGAAGAGAAGAATGTATTGAGAAATCCATCATTCCCCCCAGTATTCTTAAGAGCTGATCTGTCCTTTAGTTGAAGTTACCAAATCCTACTTTGAAAAGTTTCTTTTCCTTCCACAGAGTCGCTGTGGCAGTGCCAGGCTTCTCAAGAGAGACAGTTTAATATTAAAAATGCTATCCTATATCCTATTTTTCTGCATATAAAAGGTTTTGATATTTTTTTCCTCTGAGTTTGACTCAATATCAGCTTCTCTTCTTTCTTTAAGAACTCCTTTCTCTACTTTTTTATTACACAAGAGGAAAATGCAACAACAAAAATTATAAAATGTGTTTCTCAAGTCTTATCAAAAGGCTTAAAAACAGAAATCAGAGAAGCTCTAGATTAAGATTTCATCCGTTTGTGCTCTCCCTGATCAGAAATCATAGTGCATTTGTTACCATATGAATACTGGTAAAAAAGCGGTAAAGAAATGAACCAATTTCTGCTGCTAATAACTCACACTCAAGGCAGATCAAGAAGGATATGCTTTTAGCTGACACATCTGCTGGCAATTACAAATTCTCTAGAAGTATCTTTATTCTAAATCTTGCAAGACAAGACGACTGTTTTTTTTGTAATATCCAATTTACCAAGGGCAAGGGGAAAAAGCTCAGCTCCCTCATCTGCAACACGGCAGTGCGCTGATTTGTCAGCAGCACTTTAAGTTGCTTAAAGCTTCTAGCATGACCTACGCTTAACGACTACAAAGAGTAATTAGATGCAGCTCTTCTATATCATTCTGTTGCCTTATTAATATTCATTTTGAACACAAATTTATCTTGCTCCCTTCCCCAGCCCACGACATTTTGGTTAAGCACAGAAAACATTATGGAATACAAAGGGTTAGCAAAATAGGTAGGATTTTTCTTAGACTAAACATGTGGGATATGAAAGCAAGAGTTGGAAAGAAACTAAGGAAGCAGATCAGCTATTCAGTCAAGGAAATATCCCATTCATTCATCATTCCTTGCAAGTGAGCAGTAGATTTCTTGCTGTATTTCACTACTGAAAATGCATAGGAGATATTTAAAAGCATATTTGGAACTACTGTATGGCTTTGAGCAACAGTGCACAGTCCATACAGCACATACACGTCGCCTGCACACGAGTGGCGGCCCAAGGCTTTCCCCAAAGGGCAGAATGAAAGCTGAGCCCCTCTAGCCGCTCCCGCGCAGCTCAGTGACAGCGGCAGCTCCTGCTCCTCTTTCCAGGGCCCCGCTGAAACGGAGGCCGGGCGCACTGCAACTGCTCTTTCTCGTCCTAACAGCTTATGGAAAATTCAACCCACATTAGTATCCTTTAGCACAATCATCTCCAGACACAGGCAACTAACCAGTCAGCAGGCTGAAAGGCCTCAGCCCAAGCTGTTATCACGCTCACCCACGGGCCCCAGGGACTAGGGCAGCTTCTCCCTACAGAGAACGGGCAGCTAAAATCAAAGGGCAGAGCTAAGGCTGTTCATCGACTCCTGCCCCTCACAGCCCATGTGCTCAACCACACAGGCCAGCCCGTGCAAAGCTGACCTGCAGTAATGTCTGTTTAAATTAAAAATGGCCTTTGAAACGACTTCGAAATGCCCTGGGGGAAAAAAAAGGGCTCTGCAGAAGCTTTTGTACCTACTAAAATATTCTGAAACAACACATTGATTTTTCCACAATATTTTTTCAGGCTTTTTTTTCCCCTGGTTAATTCTTCCTATTTTTTCCACAAATCTTTTCATTTACAAAAGCAAATTTGAGCTATAAGAACAGGACAATTTGGGCTAACCAGGAACCCTAGGGAACAGCAGCAGCATACCTCTTTGTCAGCCATTTCCTCTCATTTCTCATGCTTTTGGCTATAATAAAAAATACAAATACAGCATAGAAATATTTCATCCTTTTCCTTTTTCACAGCAAAATAAAAAGTTACCCAGTATTTAGTCTGATAGCTTTGGAAACTATTTAACAGAAATGCTGACTCATGAACACTTACCTCCTTTTTGACATGAAGAAAAGAAATAAAACAGATTGTACAGGGAAAAAAAAACAAGCTGGGAGAGCACGAAGCTGCACTTGGCTCCAGCACAGCAGCGCACTTGCAAGATTCAGCCATGTCTTTCTTCATGCAGCTACACTTAAAGGCTCAACATAGCCTCCTGACAGCTGCTGTTGTGCAACTTACGTAGCCTTTAGTTTTATAGGGCTCATGAACAATTAAATTACATAATATTAATAAAAAAAAAGGCTATGTGAGCACTTCAGCATGTTTGCATCTTTGCTAGGATAGGCCTTGTAAACTCATTAAAAAGGATGGAAGGAGCTTAGAAATTGTGGAGAGATGTCTTGAGAGGAAGATATTCAGAACACAGAATTCAGGTATTATATTCACTGTTACATAGCTCCATCTACCAGATGCCCTGAGTTTCTATGAAGACTACAGCAAAGTTAAAATATATATATATATATTTTTATTTTTTTCTGATAATGGAATTTTTCTGAGGTTTGGTTTTTATTCTACATCTCTTGACTGTTTTTCTGTACACCTCCCTGACTGTCACCCCTACCCTCTCATGACCAAAAAAAAAAAAAAAGAAAAGAAAAAAGAAAAAGAGTTTTTTTTTCTCTATTCTATTATTATAACCAATGACAAATAAAAGCCTGAAATATTTTGATGCTTACACATCACAAGCCCTTTAGCAAAAACAGTTTTAATTCCCCAGAGGATAAATTTCCTTTGATGTTCTGGCAAAAAGCCCTAAAGTTGCTCATGTGCACCAAGGAATACAAAAGTGGCAAGAGATGTTGCTGATAATCTTGCTGGAGAAAGGTGACCCCAGCATAAAAATAAAAAAGGCTGGCATTTCATAAGGGTTTGGAGGTGAATTTATACCCTTTCTTCATGCTTCTCTGATATCAATAATTATCTGAGAAAGGAATGGGCTCATGTTCTGCTACGTTACAAAAATAGAAGAGTAATACCCAATTTTAAGGCAGGTACTGAGAACTAAAACATATTAGTTATGTTCAAAGCAAATCCTCATTGGAGCGGCAGAGACCAATGCTGACACCAAGTGGAGGAAAACCGTCTGGTTCCGTCTCCCTTGCAGGCCCAAGACAGAAGGAAAGCTGAGCGGCAAGTGCTTGGCTTGGGGTTGTGGTGATGTGTTTAAACACATCACAGCAAAGCAGATATATTTGTCCCCACAATGCGGGCACTGGCTGATTAATCACCCTCCTCTTCCTGGCAGCGTAGCTGACCACAGCAAGCAAAGCAAGCAGCTACCTGCCCTCAGCCCATGAAATATTGCTCTCCTCCACCCATTGCACGTAACACCCCTTAATCTGTAACCATCTAAGTTCTTCAAGGCTGAATAGGGCAGGGGCTCTGCTCCCAGCTCCGCTGTTGTGAACAGCTATTCGCAGGCAGACAGGCAACCCGGGCAGCTCTGCTGCTCCTCAGAGCAGGTGTCTGCGGGGACGTTTTCCCAATCCAGGAATGGCTGGTGCTGGTGACCAGGCCTTTCCAGACCTCTCTCACGCTCTGTGTCTGTCTCTTGCCTTTTTGTGTCTGTCTGTCATTACTGAGGGACAGATAGAAGAACTAGCCGCCGTGCTGCAATGTTCACCCACTTTGTCACACCTGCCCAGGCCACAGGGCACTATCAAATCCTCATGGCTATAAAAAATAAAAAAAGACAGCACTTTTTCCAGAAGAAAATCTACATCCTTACAATTTATTGTCCGCAACTTTTGCGGAGAACCAGGCCCTACTTTGATCCTACATGTAGAGCATTTTTTGTTCAGTCTCCTGGCTTGGGTATTACCCAAGCACAAAATTAAATCTTAATGTTAAATGAGTCCATGCTTTTGCTAAATTTACAAAGGTTAGGAAAACACATTTCTGTGGAAAGGGAAGTAATGTAAGGAAATCCTCCTATAAGATAACAGCAGCCCCTCCAAAGCATTGACAAATCTCCTGGCAGTTCACGTGGTAAACGTGGGATTTGCTACATTCGTGTGTAAACACAATTAAAATTTCTCCTTGCTAAGCAAAGTTAAATGAGGAGAGTTAAGAACTGCACCCATTTAAAACTAAGTAAATATTGCTAAAAGCCACAAATAGGAATGGAACAAAGTTCCCCTATCCAAGAAAAATGACTTTGACAAGACATTTCAATCTAACCTGGAAATTTCAGTTTACAGGAAAATGAGATATTGTTTGGGGGTGGAGAGAAAGGGGGGGAAAAGATTTCAAGTAATTTCACAAGCATTGTCATGGGAATAGCAATGGAAAACTCCAGTTAAATCATCAGTCATCCTCCAAATTGAACACAGTCTATCTGGGAGACCACAACTCTCCTTTATGGCAGCTTTGGATACAAGTAAGGCACCGAGCGTTTCCACAAAATTGGGTCAATGCTGAAACACCCATTTCCTCTTTGAAAGAGGACTAAAACCCTGAGATTGTCAAAACTCTCTAGACCACAAAAGCTTTCCCAACAAAATCGTAATTCAAATAGATAAAATCTCCTTGAAACACTTAGCCGCAGAGTTCCAACCAGCATAAAGCCACATTGCAGTTTCAGAACCAACTTGCAGGTGGCCACAGGCTGACTCTGCAGATCTAGGGAGGAGCTTCCCAGGTGCAGGATGCACCCTCAGTTCACCAGCCCAGGGTCTCCGTGCTCTTTGTGGCACAGTTCCTCCTCTGCTGGGACTAGCTAGACAATCTGCTCAACAGGACCCTGCAGCCTTGTTAATGTAAACAGAAGCATGCATAAAAGACAGAGAAATTAAGCTAGAAACGTGTGTGGTTTCCTTAAGGAGCAGGCTCCCTTTAATGAACTGCATGCTTTGCATGCATCCACTAAGTCACACTTCCGTTTGTTGGTGGGACAAGGGCAGGGCTTTTTAAATCTATAGCTGCTGTAGCAAAGGAGGATCTAAAAAAAATATATATATATATATATATGGTTTTATATATATATATATATATAAAAACCCACACCACCACCACACAAATCCTGCCCACCTACATGCAGAAGGTTCCATAATAAACTTAATCTAGAACAAAAGATTCAGAAATGTTGAGAGCAAAGAGCATGACGAATTGCTATGAGCAAGGTTCGTTCATAATTTAATTACAATTTAATTACATTATAGAAGCTAAGCTCTTCTACACTTCCAAAACAGCAATAAAGTTCAGGTTGAAAGAAGCTATCCAGAGAGGCCTCAGGTCAAAAATACACATCAAATTGTCTAACATTTTAAAAAATGATTAAAATGAAATGGGAAAGTCAGTTCAGTATTAGAACAGCTTGTGAACTAGACCCGGAAGATTACAGAACTGTTCCAGATAATACCGGACATGAGAGCGCCTATCAGGATTTTACAGCATTCCAGCATACACTAAGAAGGAAAAACAGAATGCATGGGATACAGTAACCTAGAAGAGGACAAACTAAAACACATAGTATTTCGCCTTTATCTTTTAACCACCATCTGTAGATGGAAGAGGTGAGCATAAATAGTCAACTATCCAACCCACAGTAAAAGTTCTGAACTACTGGACTGCTGTTTTCAAAAACTGGTCTTTCCCCCCCTCAGCCCCCCCCAGTCATCCTAAATGAGCCTGCAGACTAGAGTAGATGGAATGATAGGGACTGTTACTGTTGTAGACCCTCAGCACATCTAGGCATACTAAGAGCTCTGCCCAGGAACAGTGGCTCTCATCTTTCTAAGGCTACAAACTAGAGAACTGAAGGTAAGGTATACGTTAGCTATATGGCCTGCCTGACAGATTGGTATGGCTTTAATTTGTTGAGGTTCTGTTAATTAGGGCAGCATATAAGGCAGTAATGAGGCAATAGTCCGGATGGAAGTATCAGTCTAACTGCTTTAAGTTATTTCAAGAGACACAGCCAGCAAAAGCAAGTTTCATTTCCAGGAAGCAACAAGGGAGCTATGCCAGGTTTGCCATTTCATTTTTGCTTGCTTTGCTGGAACTAGTGCATACACTTTTTAATGTTTAGTTTGTAAACTTAACTTTAATGTTTCCAGTTTAACAGACTTTGAGCAATTGTTCTATTATGAAAGATGAGGGATACCTATCCAACGTGGTGGGTTGCCTGCCAGAAATTACAAAAACAAGATCAACCACAGAAGATTGAATTCCCTTCTCGCCCACAGACGGGATTTCTTTCATAAGCTTACCTCAGAGCAGGAGAGTGCCTCGTGGCTATGCCTTCACCGGGGTTTCATTAAAGAACTTGAAAGGATCTTTTCAGCAGAATTCCCTCCCACATCACCACAATCCCAGACAGACCATGACATTTTACAGAATTACAGGGAGGGAAGTTGCTTCTAGAACAAAGACATTGCAATAGAAAGGCACGGCTCCTGGCCGCTCCAATTCCTTCCAATTTTATTTAGTTGGTGACACTCCACATTCAACCTAGTTTTATCCACAGGGGCAGAATCATTTTGATCTTGGATGATTATTTGAGTACAGGTTGCAAGATTTCTCAATGATCCAATTGGCATCAGCCACCTTCAGAGGGAAAAGCATGAGTGGAGCTACAGTTGTGGACTTCAGCACTGTTTTAACATTAAATGACCCTAGTTTTAAATGAAGGCCATATCCTGTAGCATAGGACACATATTTCAGAAACATTGACATATTCTGACTGCTGCACCTAAGGTTGTATTGGAATTCTTTTAAGGGAGACAAGAGGCATTAAAGCCCCAATACTCTGTTTTGGGACATACGGTATGCCGTAAATACTGATCGGCACTTTGTGTTAGAAGTCCACTAGCTTCCAATACAAAGCTGAGGAAGTAAGGAATCACAAATTTTAGCACCATGGCCCAGAATTACATTCAGTGAAAAACCTTTTATAACCTTTCAGCTGATCTGGCACACTTATACATTCCTGAACTGCATGGTGCAGTATTACACTGAAGCTTTTCCTACTACGTTTCCCTCAAGCTTTTTTTCAATAAAAAATTTCTTCTTTCACCAGAAGGCTTTTGACAAACATGGCAAACAAGGAATGAAAGTAGAAATGTTGTTCTTCTGAAAGAACATGCCCAAGGAGAGTTTGAATACTCATTGACTTCACTTGAAAAGAGAGATCTCACCCTTCTGCTTTTGCTTTTCTCCTTTACTAATGTATAGCCAATCACACATACAGAGTATTTTTACTGAAGAAAACTCCAGTGATATTGGACAAAACAAGATATCTCAAGTGGAAAAAATTGAGATTTTTTTTCTTGACCTTTCACTTTTTCACTTGCGTTCAATACAACAGTCAGAAATTTAGAAACTAATGTTTCTTTTCCCGCTTTAGCATGCAACCAATTCACTTGTTGCTAGTGACACGAGTTTAGTCATTTAATTACTCTATAAGTAAATATATTTGCACCTGTAGTTACAATCTAATGAAATACTTCACTTCCTTGCTGAATCAATGTAACTTTCCTACCTGAGGGTCATCTGCTTGTCTCGGGGAGAAACAAGGGTTCAAGTCAGCAAAAAGCATCTCATAGTGTTGAAGCAAATACAGCAGGAAGCCATTGTAAAGCCTTTGATCTTCACAAGCCAAGGGACTCGCAGGGATCCTAAGGGAAGAGCAGGTGAATTAAGTCCAGCAGCCCTCAGGTCACAACAAATGATTAGTCACCCAGGGAGTCCTCCAGTACCCTTGATAAGTCAGCAAAGCAGCCAGTCGGGAGACTGCATAAAATGCTGATGAAGCCCCAGTTTGCTGTTGTAGTTTGCATTATGCTGAAGCTTTTAAGGCAGCATAACAAAACAGCTACAACCTAATAATTCAGCCATGTAGTTTACAAAAAAATGAGAATGAAAACAATTTCCCCCACACACATACACACACAGGAAAACTACCACCACTCAACTTAGAAAGTTTTCTGGGGGTATAAGAGAGTTTGGTTGTTCCATCATAGGTTATGAGGGTGAGTTTTAACAATAAGATATGATTCCAGTTGTTAAAACTGCCTGGAAAAAAAATCACTAGGTAAAGTCTACTTCATTGCAATAATTTATAATTTCAGACTACAGTCACATGCACTGAAACTTCTAGATACTCACTTAACATTTTGCCATACATGTGCATGTCATGTGTGCACGTGCATGTGTTTTTAAGCAGTAGTTATGCTACACTAAGTAACCCAAGTCAGAATCATTTAATTAAAACCAAGATATTCAGTATATGAAATTGGAATATCATTTCCTGAACAAACTATAGGTATTCCCCTCATGAACTATTTGGAGGCTTGGAGGATATCTCTATAAATGATGCCAACTAATCTAGCCTGTGCCATTGGCAGACAGTTCTCAATGACAATGAAATTTTTTTTTTTTTTAAAAAGGAGTCCCATTCTCCATTCAAAGCCATATTTGAGCCAACTCTGCAGTTGGCTTGAATTATTGATGTCTTCCCATCCTCAGTCACAGGTGATAAGGATTTCAATAAATATTCAAAGCAAGCAGCATTAAAGTGAATTGCTGCAACAGATCAAAAGAGAGTTTCTTTCAGACTCTGTTTCCAAGCGCACTGTGATATTAGTTTTCCAAGATTTAAAATTCAGGATAGTAGGAGCTTTCTGCAATTCCATAATGAGACTTTGAATTTAAGAATGGTATTGAGGGTTTTTTTTTTTTTTTTTGGTGTGTGTGTGTGTGTGTGTTTTGCAATTACTGTAGTTACTAATTGCGAAGGACATGCAGCTTAGTTTTGTGAAGTGTAATCAACAGCAAGTTTTACATTCTAGTTTCACATCCCCAAGGCCCATATACAGTCCATGTTCCAACTACTGAATATTCAAACTCAATTGCTTCATTGAAACTATAGGAAACACTGAAACATGACAGGCCTCTACAGATGTGGCAACAAATTGAGACAGGAAGTACTCATAGAATTTACACTTGAATATAAACACATCAGCAATTCCAAATAGAGAGGTTTATAAACAATCTGCTTTAAATTTGCTAAACTCAGAATAGGGAAAATTAACTGCATGACAATGCAAATTGTCAGAATGAATATAAGCAGTTGGAACACCTAGGAGGAATTAGAGAGTCTCCAGTACAGTTACCATTACATCCAGAAGGTTATTTCCAGCAATTTCATGTCATTCACTAAGTAGCAAACTAGAAAGTTGTTTTTCCGCAACTCTGACTTAACAAATACAGCAAGGTCTATCTAACTTGTCTCACTTCAGAAAAATCTACACTTTTAGGTGTCAAATGTTTAATAATATTCTGTTTAATTGCATTGTCTTGTTCAGAAAGACATAAAGGAAAAATATGATTTTATTCTCAGTGTTGGCAGATTAGAGTACCTTTAAAGTTTGCCCTTATCCAGAAGGATGCAAATGGTTTCCTCTAAATAATGGGAGGCCAGAAGTCACTTGGCAGGAAGCAGCACAACATTCTTACTGAGAGAACATGGGAGCTGCAAGGCTCTACCCCTGCACCCAAATCCACAAAAGAGATTCTTCATCATCTTAGGAGAGTACTTTCAAACTGCAATATTAGTGATACATTTCAAAACAAGATGAGTTCAAGATGTACTTGTTCTTCTCCTGAGCTGGTAAAATCATGATTATAAAGAGATAGTGTTCAGACAGGAGATATATTTCTATTTATGGTAGCTGCATTGTCTTGACAAGACACTCTGGCAAGGAAACCAAGAAAGTCTGATGCTGTTTTCAAGACTTCTCAGGCCATTGCCAAAACCATTTGTTTTAGTGCTAAGTTTACTTTAAAAGCCAGACAAAGGGCAATGTTGAGAAGTAGCTGGATCATCTCCCAGTTCTCCACTTTCACTGGAAAATCCATTCCTGTTTCTTCTTGTCTTGCCTTGACTTGTCTGCAATCCTTTTTTAGCATCTAGTTATGCATCTGCTCACCTAACTTACTTTCCCTAGCTTCAGCCCACCATTTTACTACCTGCAAGCTCTGCTCTCCTCAGCAGCTTGCAATGTTTGCCTATGTTGGTGCCACTGGAGAATTTGACAACAGGAGAATGAAATACTTGTTCTGCTTCATAGGAAAGACTTCTTGCTCTCATAACAAATACTATTACAAGGTCCCAATGAGTCTTGACTTTTTAGAATCAGTGTCTACCAGTGTCACCACTATGTAGCCTCTACAGCTAGCACATGATTTGCTAGGAAAAGAGAAATACTTCTAATCCAAAGAGCTTTACATCTCCCCATACCTCTTCAATGGTTTCCTACTTTAAGTTGTTCCTATATTGCAAGGGCCTAAGAGTCGAGGTGTTTGACCAATTCAGTCTGTTCTCACCTGCCCATAATGCACCACATAGGCATTTAGCTTCTAAGATGCCTTACTTGGTAATAGGAGAACAGTTATGATAACACTATTTTTTTAAATAATGATCTAGTAGCACCATAAAAATTGCTAAAAATAGAAGCAAAGTACTCACTTAAAAAAGGTAGGCCCAAACACAATGGCTAGGTTTTCCAGAGTCATGAAATTCACTGCACTGTATGTGGATACTTTTAACAGGAAAGCAGCCAGGAATTTAAGGAGGCTGTGATGGGCTTTGGGCAGGCAGTTGAGTAACTGTCTCAAGTTCTTTAGGCATTCTGTTGTGTTGACTTCATGCTCTGTAAAACAGCAGTTAATATACATAATCACGTACATATTAGGAATACTTATTAGAAAGAGATCTCCATGACGCATCTGAGAGGTTTTGACATCTAGGATGGTAAATCATACCCTAAAGGACAATTCTATCACTAAAAAATACATTCTATAGAAGGCTAATAATACCTATGCTCTTCAAACTTTTAATCTATCTGGAAAATGGGATGCAGAGAGAAGAGGCAGGGCAGAAAAAGCACCCAAACACACACATTAACTCAGTAAGGCTGTTCAGGATAGTCAAAGCAGAGCAACTGCAGAAAGTCTTTGCCAGGTGCTGCAAGAGACTTAAAACACACACATGGACATAACCTGGCATTTAGTATAAATAAAAGATACAATGTACAGCCAAACCCACAAACTCCTCTTATTTGTATGCAAACATCTGAACCAGTTATCACTCAAAAATCACTGGGTACAACTGCCTGAAAGCATTAGCTAGATGATTATTGACAATGGGTTTTGTTTGTTTGTGTTTTTGCTTTTATACAATGAAGAATTATAGGTATGAATAGGGAGCTAGACAGGATATTGCTGCGGGCAACCATTCTGCCTTTGCATTTTGAATGTTTCATGCCGTTTCACTCACTATTGCCCAAGGAGATATGAAAACTAGTAAGAAGGAACAGGGATATACAGAAGGGCTTCTGTATGAGAGGATAGGAAAGGTTCTCCCTGGAAGAGAAAGAAGTGAAGTAGTGGATACATAAATGCATGAACAGGATTAAGATGGTGATTAAATGGAGATTAAAATTAAAATAAAAATAATATTTCGAGATGTAGTAAGGCATCAAATTTAAAAAGAGAACATGCAGAGGAGACATCTCCTCAAAGAGCACAGGACTGGATTGCAGAAGGCTCTGCCTCCTGGCAGCGCGAATTACAAAAGTGTTAGTGTCAATGAATCCAAAAAGGGAATTAGGCAAAGTTAATGGAATATAGCTCTATCAAGAGCAATTATTCATCAGTATCAAGTTAAGGAAACTCTAAGTTCTTGCTTACTAGGAAGATGCAATGAGTGCATCTGTCACTGTCAGAGAAAGGACATTACCTTGGCACATGCCCACTCCATACCTTGGAAAGTTTTGAGGAAGCCAGCACATAGATGGTCTGGAAAAACAGCCACTGGGAGTTCCTTCAGAAAGAGTTTCAGAAGGCTGGCAACAGAATCCACATCTCCATCATTAATAAGGTCTACATCTTCCCCTTGATTGTATTTCTGCTTCAATTCCTTGATTTTATGCACAGAGCCATTGATTCGAAACACACCTACATGCTCTAGACCTATTTGGCAAGAAATATCAAACAGTAAGCACTGGTTGCATTGCCTGTGCAATAAATAATGTACCTCAAAAAACAAGGGCTCATCCAAGGAAAAAACAACTACTTTATAAAAACAGAGAAAACATGAGCTTACCAAATACTTCTAGATATTCCACCATCTGTGTCACAAGAAAGGGAACTCTGCATTGCGGTTCATCCTGTATGAGAGTTTCCAGAGGAACACCAAATGCACTTCTTCCTTTTTGGAACTGGGTATTTGGTGCGACTTTATTTGTTGTTTGCTTAACTTGAATAGAAGAAAATGATTTCTGGGGAATAAAAAAAAAATGTGATACACAGAAGTTGGATTTTGCCATTACACCTTAGCTACTATTTTGTCTTCATTTAGACATCTTAGTACATATTCTATCCTGGTGCACATTCCTAAAAATACTATTATCACTCTAAGAGCTGAGACAACACATGCAACTGGAGAGACCCAAATAAGACCTACAGGTGCCCAAGTCTGCTCAAGATTAGAGATAGATGCTAAAGGTCTCCTCCTGTTTAGTGCCAAAGAGCTTAATATCATGTGACGTAGGAGGCTGGTATTTTGCTTCTAGGTCTTCCCAGACCTTGGAAGCTGCAACTCTCCCCAACTCCTACTTGTGCTCCAGGGAAAATGCACTGCTTTATTAAAGATACCAGACCCTTGAACTACAAAACATATGTACATATCTCCATGTATGTATACACTCATGCATCTGAATCACTCCTGAAATTAAACAGTATTTTCACATCATTTTCTAAAATGCAGAAATTGCACTCACAGCTGGTGAATGGGACTAGACCACTAACAAATGGGGTGCTAGGTTAGGACAAACACCGTTTAGAATGGGGAAGGCTGTTTTGCTGAATCTCTGCCTCTAGAGTGAGCCCTCACTTGCCAGGCAAAGGCTGACCTAATGTCAGTGTGTAACTAAGTTCAGCTACGCAAGATTCATGGAGCCAGAACAAGAATTTAAGAAACCACCATGGACTTGCCTGGTTCAAAAAAAAAAAAAAAAAAAAAGCTTCTTGGATTCTCCCCCCCACTCAAATAACTTGCCTTCAGGAGCTGGTTTATCATCTCACTAAGATGGAGAAGCTGCCCAGAACTGAAAGTGAGTAGGATCTTAGTTTTAACTACCAGGAAGAGTCTCTCTTCTGTGCCATGCTTGAGCAAAACTGAAAGAATAAAAGGTGAAACGGGCTATGGGCGTATCCACTTTCAAATATATCCACTCTGTTATTGTGGCACCTGTAAACAGCTTTATCTACTGAAAAGCCTATTTATAATAAAAAGTCCTCAAAGAATACTGCTGCCAGAACAGCTAGCATTTTAAGCCTTTTTTGCTTAACTTGAAATTGTTATCTTTAATGTTCTTAAATGCTAATCAAAAATCTAGATTATGAATTCCAGCTGCGAATCATCTAAAGTCTTGGGTAGCTTATTCCAAACGCCTGAACCCTAAAAATCCCAAATCATGCGGCACATCCTGCATCACTACAGGCTAAGACTGCAGCGAGCGCACAGCTATCCTCAACTACAGGCGAGGCCAGGCGCCGAACCAAGCTGCTTCCTCTCATCTGCACACTACACTATGCATATAGAGAACAACCTAGTAATAGTATTTTACAAGAGACCACCGCCAAAGCTTAAAACATGGTGGAGAGGGACATAAAAAGCCAGAAACAAAAAACAGCGGTAGATTTTGACACAGCATGGGGCCCTAAACAGCATCTTTTCCAAAGTCAGTTGACAAGAAGTGTCGTGTCACTGCAGCAGCCATCTGAGCTCCATAAACCTACAATTTCTATACTTCAACCCATGTGACCATGAGAGGCAGGTTCAATCTAAAGCAATGAAAAGCACGTGTTACCTCAGACCAAGCCCTGAAGCTATTTCTCAAGAACCCTCCTGAGCATTGCTGCCATCATACCAGCCTTCCTGCTAATCCCACCTTCTGCTTGGAAACATGCAACAGAGAACAAGCATTACCTCAGCCTCCAAAATCTGCCAAGTCAGGACACTCGAACACAAGCTATCCCTTTACTTCCCATTCGCTCTGTTTCTAAGCAATGCAAATTTTATCCTTGCTTCTGCAATATCAAATCCAAAATTGCAGTTTTGTGGAAATCTCATCTGGCAGAAAGCTGTGTTCCCAGCATAAAAGCTAATACCTTCTTAATGCAACCCTCCAGTGTAGCTTCATACATCTCTCTTCCACTGATGCTTGCTGATCGCCATCTAGACAATCATATCATCCCCAAATACTTGGTGACTGAACAGCAAGGAAGCTGTCAGCCACTGTCAAATATCTGAAGAGAACACACAGTGGCAGTAGCCGAACAAACATGTTTGCTGTAAGCACCTGTCATTAGTATATTTTTTGGTCCACTGACTGAATTTCCCAGAAAAAAATAAATATAATTTCTATATATCTGTGCTCAGATATATCTAGGAGAAAATACATTTATTCAAAGTCATCATTTTACACAAAACAATGAAAGCAGAAGTCCAAACCTGAATTATTTAGATTTACAGGCTAATACTAGCTCTATACCAAGAAAATTCAAACAGTATCAGCAGTTCATTTTAAAGGGAGATTTTAAGTTTTATTACCACCCCAAGACATTCTAAAGATAGCCTTTTCTTATTTACTGCTAGAGTTTCCAAAGAATGAAGATTCTTCTACAGATTTGTAGCTGAAACACCATAGAAAAAGCTTTTCTTTTTTTCAGCTTATAAAATGCATAACTTCAGCAATGTCACAAGCCATAGCTTGACTTGGCTGTGTTCAGTTTTGTAACCATGGTGAACACACACAGACACACAGAGAGAAAAACCTTAAGCCTTATTTTGCTCTTTCAATATACAAGTGAGCTTAGAACATGCTGCTAGTACTAAAGTGCTACTAATTTTTTGAATGAGACCAATATCAACATGGAAAAAACATTTACAGCATTCATACAATATAAGCTATTGAGTGTTGAAAAGCTGTCTAGTTTTAAAATACCTACAATTCCTTACTCTAAATGCCTTCCTTTTCCCTCTTCAAATGTAACAGCTTTGTTGCAGGAAGTAAATCTCCAAAAGAAGAAAGGACGTAGGAGACACTCAATAAACCAGATTTAAGTCCACTTACACAAAGTGAAAGGGAGGCACTCGCTCCCATACTAGGCTGCAGGAGAATATCAGTATTTCAGTTGTGCTGCTCAGAAGATACAGACATCTTTCTTCTCGTTAGAGCTCCATGCAGTCCAGTTAAAGTTAACTGCAGCCACGGGGGCTCTTACTCTGTAATTAACTTATCATCGTATAATTGCTAAGTAACCTCTTAATCAGTAATTTCACTCTGGATTCTGTGGAAGGTAGAAGTTAACTGCTAGTAGAAGGGGATTCCTTGTAGCAAATACTTATCTCCCGGGTCACGCTGCAAAAGCTCACAGCCCAGTTACAACTGAGAGATGTTTCCATGGCACCTGACACACACAATGGCACAGCTTCCTGTAAGTTCACACACCGTGTGTTTGCTATTTGAGGGGTGTTGTTTGTTTGTTCAAGTGCAGGTTGGCAAATAATCAGTTTACCCACTGCTCATTCTGTCTCATTATAGCAATAACTAATTATTTTGAGGTAGTCCACAGTGTACGCATAATATAGATACACATTTAGATAACACCTGCACAGTCATTTTGTTAGACATATGAGCAAAAATCCATAAAGCCTCTGAAATATGGAGAGGCAGATGCTGTTCAGTCTAGCATCTTGTGTTTAATCCTCACGGAAATAAAGCATCTCCTCTGAAGTATGCCACAGCAAAACAGGCAACATTATAGTTAAGCACATTTGGAGAAGATTCTTAACACGACTATAAGAGATTTTTCTAATATGGTGTATAACAGAAAAGAAAAAATAAAATGGAGAAGACAAAAATACAGGAGTCAAGTAATACCCCACTGGTGTTGTACTAGAAAGGTAGGAGTTACTCTGTCTGTTGAAAAACAACACTCAGAGAGACAATTCCCTCTTCCCCAGGAGGGATATTTGATTTTGAAAAAAAAAAAAAAAAAAATGGTGATGTTTAGCTCACCTACCTCTCTGCAAGATGCTGTGCTGAGGATTAGAAATGCTTTAACTTCGCTTTTATTCTTTACCTAATGGGAGAAGAGAGCATACACAGACTAAGACACCCCAATATATCTTTGTCTCTACTTCATCTGTAGGAAAGACATGGTTAAATCCCTAGAGGATGAGGTTCAGTTTTTTACCAAATTCCCTCATTACCATCTCCCACTGCTCCAAGTACAGGGCTTCCAACCCCCTGTAAACATTTCTTCACCTGTCTGTGCAGCAGATGGTTGCTGATGAAGCTGCCCAGCAACCATTTAATCCCTTTTCCGTGGGGCACACACCATCCCGGCAGGATGGCTGCCTTTCCCCAAGCCCCTTTTGACCAGCAGCATTATCCTGGATTTAGGCACCTCCCAGCACAAGCACAGGAGAGAAAGGGAGGCACCACAGTACAACTCAAGCACAGGCCAGGAACCAGCCACAATTAGAGTTGCTTCTACCAAGATGTTTCCTACTATTCACGGTGCCCCAGTATTTTCTATTGGAATATTAAGGACACACAAGAGTTTTACCCTCTGTATGGCTGCAATTTTAACAGCCAGGAGCAGTGGGGACAAGCAAACAGCTACTTTGTTCAGTGTCAAACGGTGTTTGCCACCACCATTCCCCGCTCCTGCTCATGAGGACTGAACTTACGTGAAACTTCCTCTAGCCAGGCCAAACACTGGAATTAACAGACTTCAGTATCAGTGGCAGAAAGTCAGCCCCAGCCCTTAATGTGTCCAAGGAGACCAGAGTCTCTTTTTCTAGGGAACTGGTAAGGAAGAAGTTCAGAAAGGCCCAGCCCAAGGCTGCCACCATCTCACAGAGAGCCCACAACGCCACATGGCTCCTGCCCAGCGCTCTCCTGCCCCTCATAACCCAGCCCAGGCATTTCCCCCTCCAGCACTGCCCTGCTCTCCCCTCACCCAGGCACTCAGTCCCCAGGCTGAAGCAGGGGACACAAAGCCCCTTCTCCATCCTCCCCTCAGAGGAGAGAGAAAGAAACCCCATGGCTACCTGCTTGCTCCCCTGCCTCCAGCAGCCCTTCACTGGGCAGCAGCAGCCTCAGCCTCGTCAGTGCAGATAAGCTTCACCTGGGCCCAGCTGCCTCAGCTGCAGCTCATTGGGGGCCCACAGGCCACCCCCCAGGGCTGCCACGTTCCTGACTGCCCCTCATCACCAGGCACACAGGAGCCTTGGGACATGCTCTTCTCCTGCATGCGGGTAGTTGTCTGAACTTTGCATCCTTGCTAGCATACAAGCATGGTTCACAGCTGGCCAGATCAGAGCCATGTTCATGCCTTTTCAGCACAAGAGACTCTCGGGGCTGCTCATGGTGCTTCTCACACAGACCTAGAGCTGTTTTTCTAGCAGAGCAGACCTGGCACTTCTACACACGCTCAGCAGCTGGCAGATGAGTATCTGATGGAGGTATTTACTGTTTGATGGAGACATCTCCCCGCTCCTCCTCTGGGAGGATCTTGGTACATCCCTTGCCTCTCGAGCAGGGTGACAGGGCTCTGCCTCTCACACATACCTGGCAGCGGGGCAGTCCCTGCTGGGTCACCAAGTCCTCGGCTGTGAGGGGATACAGGCTGGCAGGCTTTGCAGGAGCCGAGGTTGCCAAGTCATCCTGAAACGGAGCTGTACGGACGGCCAACTGCTAATGGAGGAGCAGTTTTCTCCTGCCTCTAAAGGAGCCCTAGATTCCCTTTCCCTCCCTGCTCCACAGTTCAGGGTGTTTGTCCTGTAGCTGTCAGCCAAAGGAGATCATTGTACTGCTGCTCCTCAGGTAGGACAAAATGGTGAGGTTGGAGGAACTGTAAATTTGTGACCAGTAATTATAGGGAGAGTTTTCACTTATCCACACACAGACTGGATCAATGCCCTCTTAAGGTGAGATTCATCTTCTATTGGATGCAAGAATTAACTGCTTCTGAGAATGAAGAGTTTCTGCACCCATTAAATGTGAAGCCAGGCTCACTTTGGTGTTGAGAGCTGCAAAGGGAGAGAACTGGATGACCTTAGCTATGTCAGAGAAGTGCACTCAAGTCATGGATGTGGGAGGACCAGTACCTTTTGCTGGATGTTTCTGTCTCTCACTATGTATTTACAGTTTGTTCTCTTGAAGGTGAACACTTGTATGTTGGATTTTTTCTACTCTTTCCTGCTGCACTATTAAACCTAACTATGTTGTGTTCACTGCTAGCAGCTCTTGTAGGACCTTTGCAAAGGGGTACCATCTCATCCTTGGCACCCCCTCATGGCTTGCTTTGTATTCCCATATATAGACGTGGCATCCTCGCTCTGGTGCGTTTCAAATCTTCTGCCACACGACCGCTCTCCTGCAGCAAAACATAGTGCTTTCCTGCCCTTCATGCGCTCACATACTTTACTGCTGTATTTTCAAGGCAGCTATGAGCAGGAGCAGCTTCTCCACCTTTGCTGGGTCCCTTTGGGACAGCCAGAAGTACAGTGCATTCAGTCACCAGCATCCTGCTGACTGTGCCAGTGGCCTGGAGAGTGGGCCAGTGCTCTGCAGAGATAACATCTCAAGGAAGGCCTGTGGGGAAGGAGAAAAAAAAAAAGCTGAAAAAAAAAGCTGCGTCAAACTCTTCACTCCCCACCCTTGCACCCCACGGAATGCTCCATCCATCTTAGGAGATTTCGTAGGAATCATCCTTTCCTGACAAGTCACTCTCCCCTGCTTCAGCTAAACATGCTAACTGTATAAACATGCTAACTGTAAGCAAATACCTTTTAAAGCAATAAATGCTGAGTCCAAACAGCAAGTACAATTTTCATCCATTGGAAGAACAGTGCAAATATGACAGTAACTACAAAGTGTCTTTGTTCATTAGCTGCTCAGTCTCTACTGCTCCACTAATTGCAATTATGAGGAATTCATTTTCAAGATCTGCCTGTTGCCTGCAAAAACAAAATTCCAAGAGGCTGATTTAAAATGCAAAGACATTTCCATTCCCCTGAAAACCTGCAACAGCTAGAGGGCACACGAGGCTTGTCAGAGAGGTAATACTGCAAACTTCACTTCAGAGGGAGCAAGGAAACATCAGTCCTTGACAGAATTTCCTTTTGCACAAAATAACACATTTTAGAGCAGTGATTTTTCCTCACATTGGTGTTGTAACTAGGAGAGAAGCCCACAAGAAACACTAATTAAGCTAATTAAATATAACTGTGTATACCAAGTAACCAAGTAAACCGTTGTGGCTTAGTCTTCACAACCACAGGATCAAAGGCAATGTCAGCAGGATTTCAGCTGTATGAATATGATGTGTGGTACCTTGGGCAGCCACCCTGACTTCAAGGAGCATGTCTAAGCTAAAAACATTTCTAATACTCTGCCACCTGAGTATAAGCTTGTGAGAAAAGACAGTGCCCTAGCTGGTGTGGTTTGAGGAGACTGGGAGATTATTACGAGTTGCTTTTGTACTCTTTTCAGTGGGTGGCTGCTTTTGAGGCTTGCTGCCTTGAAAAGGAGGGGAAATAAAAATGAAAGTTTAGTAATTTTCTTTAGAAAACAAGTATTCTTACATAAGCATTAGAAATGCCAAGATCACTAAGAGGGAGTGCACCGGTAGCTGTGGCAAATCAGCTATCAGCAGTAGTAAAATCAATGGTAGCGAGAAGCGCAGGCTTTACAGTTTACTTTAGAGTTTTCCTTCAAAAATGCCAGCAGTTTGTTCTGCTGCTCTAGCGACCTATGCCTCACCTTTGAGAGCCTCGATGCACTCAGCCAAAGGAGAGCAAAAGGCCTCTGCAGGAGCGAGCACAGCAGCTGGTGCACGGCCTGCAGGCAGCCATGCAGCGGTGCTGCTGCATCCCTTGCGACGGCTCCGCGTGGGGCTCTGCATCAGAGGTGAGTGCTGCAGGAGGCAGCCGGGCTCCACAGGGCACTGCTCGGATGAGCAGGAGCTGGCAAACAGCAGGCATTGCTGGCAAGCAGCACTGGCAGCTCAGGACCTAATAGAAGCACGGGGTTAAAAATAATGCTGTTGATAAAAATATGCTGTTGATACATGAAGATTATAAACCAAACATGTTGTAGCCAAAACACTGGATGTGACAAGTTCATGTAATCAGCCCTTAGGCCATTTCATCTCCTTTGAAAATCTTTTCTTTCTGCATTTCGAAACAAAGGGCAGGCTGGTTGTGGTGAAGAGCTCCACAGGAGCTAGCACCCCGAGGGAACTCGCGGCTGCCATCAGGTGAATCACCATATGCAGATGGGTCCTCTGCTCCGAGACCCAGGGCACATGTTCTCTCTTGGCCACCCAGAGCTGGAGCCTGGGGACACAGCAGGGCAGGAAGAGCTGGACACACTGCACAGGAGCTGAGGGAGGTAGAAAGAGCACTGTGAGCAAGACAGACTAAAAAGCTGAAGCTGCAGTCAGGGATATAGGACCGAACACACTGTTCTGTTGTGCCCAAAACTATTTTGAAAAGCACAGCTCGTTTTGGGTGGGGAGCTCAGAGAAAAGTCACTGGCATAAGAATGAATATTATTGCTCTGACTCTACAGTTAAAGGAAGCACTTCGCATGGCTTTAAAAATAAAACTAAAGAAGCATAAAACACCGTGACAGGCACGTGAAATCCATGCCAAGTGAATGTGCACTGACCTCCTATTCTTCAGACCTGATGGCTTCAAAAAAGCAAGAGTGGAAACACTGAAAGGCCTCAGTCATTTTTTTTGAGAGAGGGAAAAGAGCAAAAATATGAGTCTAGCCCTTGGCTCTAAATGCTCAAGACTGTCCAATTCAGGAATGTGCTTTTTCTTTTTCTCTCTATGATCTTTGGGGAACAGCACAATCATTTGCTAAATGAATTACGATGCACCATCTTAGTTGCACCATCTTAGACTTTCAAACTTTTGTGAATCTTCTCCCAATAGAAGTGTCCATGAGTTATTATGAAAAACATTCTGCGTTGGATTCACACAGATAGTTTCCATCAGACAGATGTGTCCTAGTGGCTTTCAAAACAGTTTTTTTTGCAACTCTGGACATCTATCACTTTTATATTTTATTCCAATCCATCACAAATCACTTTAAACTGAAACCTGAGTGAATTCTGAACAATCACACCTTTAAAAGGTAAATATTTGGAGCTGGTGGAAAAACTATAGCGAATCTCTCAAACAAAAGGAAAAACTGGAAACATGAGCTACAGCCAAGTCAGAAATACAGATGGGGAAAAATAGCATCTGGCATTAGGTAATCATTGGCACAAAATGAAAACTGAAAAAAAGGAATTCTATTTTTAATCTCTATCATATCTGTGTACAATATACTTTCCTACATCTTTGCCATTAAACAGCCTTAAAGGCTGTTTGCCATGTTATCTCCATCACAACATCCTGGTTACACCTACATACCAAATTAGATTATCAGAGAGCAAGAGGAGCCGTCCTGCGGGGAAAGCAGGAATCCTTCGCTCCTGTATGCACTGCTTTTCCTGTATGCTGTGCTTATGGGAGAGAGCAATAGGTCAAGCCCTTCCTCCCAAGCAAGCTCTTGTCAACTGCCAGCTGTGTCCCCTCTGCCATTGCTTTATTTGTGACTCCTGCCGATCAGGTAGTCTCCTCAGAAAGCCACTGCCAGGGACAAGTCTGTCTACATGGCCAGGACTGGGCAAGCACGGGTGAACTCTGCCTCCCTTCTCCATCAGCCAGGCATGAGCCAGCAAAGGCCAAGGAACATTAACTCAGTGCTGTGCCCGAGCAAACACATCCTGAGTCACAACGACGCTATTTGTTACCACACTACATTAACCCACCTGGCAAGCTTGGAGTTGCTTCCCTGTATCTGCATCTATCTCTGGCAATGGATGTGTTGGTGTCCGATGTGGCTCCTGAGCACAGACTATTTCCAGGCAGCTGCATCACAGGCATGTTGAGAACTGTCCAAAGAGACAGTGGAGCGTCTGAGGAGGCCTTGCTTGATTTCTTTCTTTTTCTCTCTCTCTTTTTTTTTTTTTTTTCTCCAGCATCTATTTTGTTTTCAAGGCTTTACAAAAATCATAAAAAGCGATCTTTAAATGTATGCTTCCTTAACAACTTTGCAGAACGACAACAAACAGGCAAGCAAGAGCTTTGCAACTGCAAATAGTCCTCTCCACTGCCAGGGAAATGTCACAAAGGCAAGATGGGGCTTGTCATTCTTTTCCTTGCATCTCCATCTGACACCTAAGCCTTCAAATTTTCTTGATGCTATTCCGAGGAAAAAAAAAAAACACCATTCAAATTTCTGTGTTACTTTATTAGCTAAAGGCACTATCTTGTTGCTGCTCCTCAGGGAATAGGGATATTAGCAAAAATAGCTATGAGCTGAAAACTGTTGTAGTGCAGCAAATAAAGCCCCCTTTTTGGGCCTTACAAGTTATTCAAAAGCTGTTTCAATCTATGCCACGATATTCAAAATGCATGAGAATGAGACCAATAACTGAGCTCTATTCAGGACATTAATAGAGTGCAAGCAAATCCCAGAGATTGGGAAATATGATGAATTTGAGAGCAGTAGTACATCCAAATCACCCATTAAAGGACCTATACGGTAAAACTGAGCACAGAGGCAAGATCTGTTCTGCATCTAGAGTCTCACCTTATCTTAGCTTGCCTTTGAGCATATACAGTATTTCTTACTGGCAAAGAACTAGAGAGAAATACACCATGGGAAGAAAAATTGTCCGCTCTTCCCAGAGTCTTATCCCTGTCTGACAGAAAGGCGGATATTCAATGTGCTTCTTGGTGCAGTTCACACGGAAAAAAAAAATAATAAAGTGTTTGGACCATGGATTTGGGCTAAGAATCTGTATTTGCGACAGAAGCAAATTTATGCTTCTTTCCATGTAAAATTTGCCTGCCATTTGGCAATGGTTGCATCATCTCTATTTCTTAATTCTGAAGGAGACAATTAACAAAAATCCTCCATTTGCTTCTCTTAAGCAATATCTCTTCCAGTTCAAAGTGGGTGCTAGGTTACCGTTCTTCGGAAAGCAAAATTTGCTTGGGAAATTCTTGACTCCAACTATAAAAAAGACAGAATCACATCATCTGTATTCGGGTCATGTCGACTTCCAGAGAACTGTAACACATTTGAAGCATGAACGATCAGGATTAGCCCTTGAACAGGACACTAGAGTGAGCTTCATCTGAAACAAGCTTGGAACATGGATTTTGGTAGCTCTGGTAGTTGAGGTAGGAAGTTTAGCACCCAATAAAAAAAAACAAACAAACAAAAACCAAAAAGAACCCCGCTGTTTCGTAGTGTTTGCGTTGATGTAGTATCTGTATACATTGCACCGAAATAAAGAAAATGATTCCCAGAACATTTGGCCTCTGCTGTAGGTACTGACTTAAATGATTAAAGGCATCTGGATTATCTATTATCAGATGAAATTGTCAAGGTGCTACAATAGATAACAAAAACAACTGAAATGATTGACTACCAGTTACTGAACATGCGCTTAACTGTAATCAGCGCAGGCCCTTCTGACTAATCCTGTGTATATTTCTTCAAGAAACAGAAAGCTGAAAAGCAAAAACCAAACCAAATCTAAATTTTCATAATCCTGTGTTGTCCCCTATCTGCTCATTTTCAGTGGGAATCTGAATTAGTGAGCTAGTGTAGCAGAAACTACAGTTTCCACTCCAGTTTCTGCAGATCCTATCATCTTTACAGGAAGACAGACCTGCACAAATCTGCCCAAGGGGTCCTTGTTGCAGCGCATCACGGAGGCTCCATCCACAAGCTGCTCCCTGGTTTGTAACAGCTGCTCTTGTCCTACAGTATCTCTAGCTGGAGCAACTATCTGGCACCGTACGCTGCCATTTTGCATAAATAATACAGTTAGTCATACAATACACAGCATTACCTCTTTGAAAAAAATCTTTGAAAAAGATGTAAAGAAACATATAGATAGTTCTTGCCTTTAGTTTGTACAGCATCTTTGGAAGGGGAAGGAGAATGATTAAAAAAAAATATAAGCCCATGTAAAAGGCAAAGGGGAGTTTTTATCTGTATTTCTCAAATGACTTAGCATTTCAATACCTTTCGTTGCTATTGATTCAACACTGTTTCAATTTAGTTGCTCTAATCAACTTCAATCAATCTGTCTTCCACAGTCATGCAATATTGCTGTTGAGTAGAACTGGAGAAAACTTAAGCCAGAAGTCCCTCCAAAGTGACAGCTTCCCTGCAGAGAAACTGAGACTGTAGCAGCAGTTCCACTGGGCATTCTAATTCTGGGTAAGATGATGAAACCCCATTTTCAGTAATTTGCCCTTTCGTATGCAACTTCAGATTTCTGGAGAAGTAAGTTACATAACATGCTCAGCATTAATTCTCCTTTCCCCATCTCTCTCTCTCACCCAGGAAGCTTTTCAGCAGCCAAAATGGTCACCCACACACACAGAACAGTGATTATTTAATTCTCTTTCATACTATCGATTCTCCAGTGCTTGGGAAATATCAGATTGCCAAGCGCAGTCTCATAAATGTATTTTTTTTTGTCCCTTATTCTCTGAGATCATCTCCACATATCCCTGTTTTATTTAAAGAAAATATTAATTGAAGCGTTCTATGTAAACATGCCCTCATGATATTTATTGTAATTCAAGACATGTCAGCAGATTTTAGTTATCCTGGTTTGCCCTAATTAAGGCAAAGCAGGATGACAGCCACTCTGACCCTGGAATGTTTTAATTAAACAGCAAAGAAATTTGATTCCAACAGAAGCTATCACGACCTATTGCAACTTGATATACACATCAAATTTTGAAGTTATAACCACAAGACAGCACATAATGTAGGTATCTATAAATATAGAGTTGGTCAGAGTACTGACCATTTACAAAACTGGTGGGCAGGTATTCATCTTGTTACTCAATAATAGCTCCTAGTTATTGCTGTTAATGACAGAAAACACGTTTACATTTCAACATGATCTGCCGGAAGATTTTCAGCTTGCCATGAGAGAAACAGGGAAAAAAAATTACATGTTTATTTGAACCAAAAGAAAACATTTTTCTAAGTTTAACTATGACCTGGTAATAATAAGTTTGGAGCCAAGGGCAGTCGTGAACACTGTAGGCTGCAGCCTCATTGCACAAGGACTATGGCCACAAGGACAGCTTACAAAGCAACTGCTGCAATGCTCATCCCCAGCCTGATGGGTTTACAACATAGCACCCAGATACAGCAGTACCCTGTTTGGATGCCTTGCACAGCCATTTCCACTGCAGAAAATGTAACTACAACTATGGTCTGAGTAACTCACTGTACTTAAACTCTCCGTACTGGCACAGGGGCTCAGCAAACAGGCAGGCAGAGGCTTCTTCTTTGAGGACTCCTGAAGTACATGTTCCATACACGAATACTGTACGTTACTCCTGGTTGCACTCTAAGTGAGAGGATTGGATGGACAAGCATGTTAAATATCAGGCTTGAGTCACGGCAAGTTGCCTAAACCTCACTTTATGCTAGCTAATAAAACTGCAGCACAAAAGCTGCACCTTACACAGGCAATCCCAAGAGGGAAAAGCGATGAGAATTCGAAGCCTCAAGATTTGTCCTGTCTTCACTCTTCCTTATCACACAAGCACAAGACTCCTGTTCCTCATTAAATGAAGTTTTGAGCATCTGAAGGCAGAAAAAGCGAGATCTGCATTCATATCAATCATATTTGATTTCAGATCTACAGCTCTTGACAAGAATTTCAAAATGCTCCCCATTTTGGACAACTTGGCCTATAGGTTCTGGCGGCATGAATTTTAGGGCTGGTAAAATGAATTCGGACAGATGTGATTATTTAGGACCAACAAGAAACAAATACCCCACAAATCAAAAAAAAAGGTAACTAAAGCTGACCCAATAGTTTTGCTCCAACAAAGTATGGACACAAAAGTAAGAATAACTTGAGAAGCTACAGCACAAGCTGTTAGGCCCTACAATGAGGGCCCTACAAAGAAATGAGTCCAGCTTTCTCAGTAGTTCTGAGAGTGACAAGCCAGAAATAGACAGCTATTTATAGAAACTTCAAATCACCAGCTCATTTAATTCATGCTCGAAAACCCTTACATGATATAGCACAGCATAAAATGAGCTTCTAAGTATCTGCTTCTGAGAACTGTTTCAACTGTTTAAAAGCATCACTGTTTAAAAGTGGATGTTTCTTTCTTCTAAGAAACATAAAAAGCAATGGAGAATTTGGCAAGTAAAGAACATAATGGCATGACTCCAAAGACTACTTCTGGTAAGAAGAATGAGAAGTCTCCTGTTTGGCTCTTTGGCATAATTATTTGATTTCAAAGCAAAATGTTACTGAAATAGTCTTCATTGTGAGGAATTTATTTAATACTAAAAAGAAGTCTTTGCCATTTCCCTTTGCATATGTATACAATATCTGTATCATTTAACTTTCAGTATTTTTAATCTGACTGGTATCATACTGAGACTGACATATTCACCAGAAACACCCTTCTAAGGAGTCTTAATTAACTTTCAAATGAAAAAAAATAGAATGTCAATATTAACGCTATGCAAACATCTCAACCAATTCATACTGTATACGAGCTATAGACCTTATTTAGCACATTGTTCAATGCCAGTATGTGATGTTGTAATCCAGTATCAATTTAATGTAATTTAATTTTTGAAACAAATCATAGAGACCAACAACCTAGCAAGTCACAGAAGGGAATCTTTAAATCTAATAAAACCTGGTGTTATATGTGTCTTGTGTCTTGGTAACTGCTATAAGTTTTCTTAGTATCTGCCAGTAAGAAAATAAATGTTTATTTTTAACCAATTCAACAGTAACTAATTAGTTTATACAACAGCAAAAATCTCCTTATTTTGCAATATAGTATAAAGAGTATCTAAACATCCCATTCACTTAACAGAAAATGCAAAATTTAATTCTACATGGCAGAACTGTATGTCCACTTATCTCTACCAGCCTATCAATGTCAATAACCTGTGCTTCACAGAAATGAAGGACAGATAATCACACTGAACAAAAAAAAAAAAAGAATATTTTGGCTAGTTTGCATGAAGCCTAGTATAGTTTGCATGGCCTAGTAGACAGAAAAAGATAAGGTTCTCAAATAAAATCTGTATGACTGCAAATTTTGAGAAGCAGTGGCTGGATAGAGATGAGGCCAAAATTAATGCTCCAAAATTAATGCTGGTAGAAAAAGTAGATGAACTGTCACTGTATCCTGTTTGCTGGCACCTAAGCAATGAATCCTGGTTCATCTCACAGCTACCTGCAGCACCTGTCACAGAGGTCAGGGAACAAAGGATGACATGTCAGAAAATTCCCCAGTTCTTGTTTCTCCCAAGTTTTCCAGCTCCAGTACTGTCTCCACACTCAGAGTAGCTCATTATTACCACTTTTCCACTTAATCTATTTTCTTTCCCTAGCTACAAAACAACTATAGCCAGCAAAGATGGTCATAGGAAGGAACAGAAATTATTTAAACCTGGTAAATTCACATAATCTCAAATATCCAAGTTACCACTAAGTCGCAGCACCAATAGCAAGCTACTCTTGAAAACAAATCCCTAAAAACCCAAGAAGCAAAAGCAAGAACTGAAACAGTTTGTCGCAGGTCTTGTTTACCAAATGCAGTCAAGACTAGTATGGTCACAGTGTGGAACCAACTGGTCAGGACTAGGAGTCCTTATACATATTGACTGCAACGGCAAGATAAAATTCCCCCACGGCCCAGGCTCTCCCTTCACTAAGAGGTGAGGTTACATCAGGAAACTATCAGAGATCACCAGTCGTATTTCCAGACATATCAAGCTGCCTAATAATAGACTCCATTTCCATTGCAAAGTATGCTACATATTGCCCAATCATTAATATTAATTCTAGCTGAAGTAACATCAGTTTTATGCTTAAAGCGATGAGAATGTAAAGCTGGTAGAATGCAAGAAACATTAAAAGACACTCATCTGAATGCAGACACAACCTGATTATGTACATTATACCACTGCAATTTCTTTGAGATGTGTAATACACATGGCACTACATTCATATGCACAAAGTGAACAGTGAATACAGCATATATGACCAGCACAAATACATATCATATATCTAGGACACCAGATTGAAACTGGAGATAGATGTATACATTGAATGCCCTACTTAAGATTTTTTTTTTCCCAGTTCATGAAGTTACATCCAGCTGGCAACCAGAGGGAAAAAAAAATTAAAAGCCAACCTAACTGAATCTATATTTTTGTCAAGCTTCAATACAAACTAAAAGTGAATCCCAGACAGACAGCAGAAGCCAAGCTAGGTTTTCCTGCCTTGGATCGTAACAGGGAACTTGACTTGCACCAGTGTCTGCCCTATTAAGAGATTTGCAAACATAGCAACTCTGTGCATACATTTGACAATAAACGTTGCTCAGTTAAATGCCTGTTTTTTAATCTTATGCAGTATCTATGACCTGGAATCACAGTGGACATTTGAGAAACAGAGTAATGCTGAGAACTACTTAAGATTTTGCAGGGAACCATGCAGTATTTAACTCTGAAAAGGCAAAGAACTTCCACCTCGTACAATATTTCCCAACTTGCTCCAGTAACCTTTAAACTTAAATCAAAAGTTAAAATGCTCAGAACACGCAACAACTGGATGGAAGATCTCTGTGACTGCTCTGCAAGAGTGAGCAGACAACTGTGGCACAGGAGCAGCTGAAACAGCAAGACTTGCTCCAGTTATTCAGGGAAGTTCCCATCAGTCTCTCCAACCTGGGCCTTGGATTGAACAAAAGATAAAATCCAGCACACACAGAGGGCTGTACTGTAGCTACAGAGTACCTGGGCAGTGAGTTTCAGCTTTCTCTTTTTTGTGCCTGCCTGGTGTTTCAGCATTGGAACTCTTTCCATTCAGTTTTACCCCGTACCTCTTCAGTTATCCCTTCCTTCCTCACCATTTCCTTGTTTATTTTGCTAACGTCTTTCCTAGTTATGCCCATTCCAAAAAAATGGCAGAGATGAGATGACCTTGCCCTCACATTATTCATTTTTTTAATCAAACTTACCTTGCTGATATCTCTGCTATTAAGAACAAGGTCTTTTCAACAAGTCCAACCTACTAAACTGGAGCTGTGCAACAGAGGCCACCGTCGCTGACAGCCTGTAGGTGACCTGCAAACATTTAGGAACACCCACTTGGGGGCTTCTGTGAGAGTTTGTAATGGAAGAATTCCAGCTCCAATCTGAAGATTGTGAACTTGCATAACCAAATCAACATTTCTTTACGTGGTTTCAACAATCATATTTATTCCTTGGTTTAAAAGATTTTGGTTCAACAGTTTTATAAACAGACTCCACAAAATGTGCAATACTTATAAACATAGCTCTTGGTTTCAGTGGTATTAAGAATCTTCACTTTCATCATAAAGTTCAGTTATGTAACACAAGGTTGGTTTTGTTCCCCCCTCTTCTTCTCCCCTGCATTGGCACTTCATTTTAAATTGTAGAAACATTAAAAAAAAAAAAAAAAAAGTTAATCTAGGCATGATATTAGAAGCACCTCACCACAGTATTACATTCTAATAAGGCAAATTTGTGTTTTGTAAAGTCTGATTGTGCAACTTAGAGACCTACAAGAGGTGACAGTAATGCCTTCCTTCCCCTACAAGGATTAGGCCTTTATTTCTGTTTCAAAGTCTCTGTTGTCCTACACACCCACCCCCCCTTAAAAAAAAATACAGCTGATAGTACAGCAGAATATACCCATTACAGGGTGAAAGGAAATTACAGTAGACAAAGGTTGAAAACACAGTGCATAGTAGACAAAATAAGATTGTTCATTAAAAAAAAGTGGAACATCAAGCAACAATGGAATTTTGCTAGTGGAACAGGATTTTTGGACTTCATAAATAAGTGGAAAATTGCTAAAATATTTTGTTACATAATATAAAAAAGCATGAAGTGTTTTCCAGTTGTCATCTAAGCGCTAGATGCAACTTTGTAGGAGTAAGTATTTGGAGGCAGCTTTGGGCTCTGATTGGCACAGGCATTCCAGCAGGGTAACGCTGCCAAGAGCAAAAGAAATCCGCCAAGTAATACACAAAAGCCACTGAAATAGAAGGCAGTGTCATACTCCTGCGTCCAGTCGTAAAACCAACCTGAAGGGTGGAAATAAAAGAGAAGAGCATCAGTGATGAGTTATATGCAACACAGCACTGTAAGGTAGAGAAACACTATAAAAACCAAAGGTCAAATCTAAATTGCACATGAAATGTGCTTCTCATCAAAGAAGTAAACAGAATACAATCAGCTCACCCACCTCAAGAAAAGTGATCTTTTCTAAGACTGTGTTTTCATTTTTTCACTCTTACTAGGACCAGCTAGAACTACTTGCACGTGAAATGTTTGGTCCTGACAAGCTCTTTGGAATTTTTTAATTTCTAAGTTGACCTTACCTACAATTGGTGGTCCGAGGCTATTTCCAAGTCCAGCAAAGAACATCAATATCCCATATGCATGCGTCAGTTTCTCAATTCCTACAGTCTTTGTTGTTACGTATGGAAAAATTGACCAGTTTCCAGTCAGAAAACCCAAAAACCCAGACAGCATCGCTAATGTAAGGTAACTTTTGGCAAACGGAATGACAAACAAGGCCATTCCCATCATTATTAAGGTAGATACATATAGATATAAAGTATTAATCCATTTAAAATCTGCCAGTATTCCTAAAGTAAGTTTGCCAACAGCAGTCATAATGCCTATAATGGAAATAAGGGGCACATGATAGTCGTCTTCGCTGATGTTTGCACTTCTTGCTACATCTTCCATGAGTAGTGAAGGAGGAAATCCACCAATGTCAAAGAGCAAGATGGCAACGAAGAGAGCTGAAAATACTTTGTTCTTAAAAAGAACCACAGTTTCCTCCCAGTAGTTCAGATAGAGCTGCCATTTCCTTTTGGCAAGTTGCTTGCATAAGTTTGTCTGTTCAACAACTTTCTTTTTATAAGTGTCTTTCTCATTTACATTTATTGAGGTTAAGACATTCTTATTTAAAATGCTATCTTGTTTGTAATCAGGCACATTATTCACACATTTCTCATCAATGTAGCCCTTTTCAAGGATGCTTATATTTTCTTCGGTGGTCTTTTCTTTTTCATGGTAAACAAAATATTGATCTGGGACTTTGTCTATGCGTGTTTTTTCTGGTGAAGGGGAATCAGACGACTCCAATGGTCTCATCAGACTGCCACATGCTAATATATTTAAAGACAATGCGCCAACTATTAGGAGACAGCCATCCAATCCATACAGATCAATAAGTTCTCTCTGCAATGCTGCATATATAAAGAGTCCAACACTTGAGCCTATAAAAGGAAAATAAGATCACTTTAATCAGAAGAGCCAAGAACTTCACTCACCAATAACAAGCTTCAACATTTGCAGCTGAAATGCATAAGCCCATTATAAACAATGGATTTCCACTTGTGAATACAGAGCATTGTTTTTTTCAAACTAATTTAAAGATAAACTTTAATGCAAAAATGATTTACTGAAGCCTGCTCTAGGTTTTACTGAAAACATTCATATACTTCAGTGCTAAATACAGGGAAAAAATAATTATAAAATTTAGATTTGCCTTTCATGCACTAAAACTAGCCAAGGCTCAATAAGATCCCTGCAAGGGGAAGACTACCTGCAATCCCAGTAAAAGTCGCTGAAAAGGAGCTCAAGGAACACTTTCGTAGAAACCCCCCTTTTGAAGCTCTTACTGTACTGACCAGACCCTGCTTCACTAACAGCAACTTCAGAAAAGAGATCAGAGGAGAGACAGCATACAACACAGAAAACCAGGCATGAGACCATTTGTTTCCTTAACTACTCCCACTAAGTTCGCTAGGTTAGCAATTCTATATACAAGATAGCTCATAACCCAAGGTTTTATGCTTTAGCCTCCTTTTAAATAGGAAATGATAAATGTAAATGCAAAATTCAAGTACTTCTAAGTAGCACAACTAATGTGGGATTATGATAATCCTGCACTTATACCACATAGCATTTTAGGTCTCTCTCACCTCTGACCTTTTCTGAACTAAAACACAGAGACTAGGGCTCTGGGACAAGTTTCCCCTGGTTCTACACAGATCTACATGGAGTCCTTGCAGCAGATGAATCTGCTCTCATTTTAGCGCATTTCCTTTTCCTGTCTATACCATAAACGTGAAAATACAGTTACTATTTTATTTAAACCCTCTTAGTATGGTATCTTCAGTGCTACTGAGAAGTACTTTGAGAAGTAGCTGAGAAAAATATACACTCAATTTTTATGGTCAAGGTAATGATAGTTGCATCAGAGTGGAAAAGTTTAAAAAGCTGAAAATTAAAAGCCATACCTGTTGAGATCAGACCAAGTGCAAGGCCTCTGCGTTTGTCGAAATAGTGGCACGTGATGGTAACTGTTGCAGTGTATAAAAGGCCACATCCAAGCCCTTAAGAAAAAAATAGAAATAAAATATGCATCATGCATGGGATATGAATGCTCACATTTATTCCCCAGATAAGAGTGTTGGGCCCCTCCTGCACTGTCCCAGCTTCCTCCCCCGACCATTCCCAGTCTCAGAATGTGTATGCAGCTGGCTCGCATTGAGGAGTTCACTAGCTCAGGCTCTGGGCTGTGTGAGAGCAGTTACACAGCGCTCTGTCCAAGGGCCAGCCCTGGAGAACAGGACAACTGCACCCATGTGGCCGTGTGGCCGAGCTAAGACACGCTGTGGGCCCTCGCTGGCCAGCAAGGTGTCTTGATTGCAGTTAACTGCACAGTAGCAACTGCAGGACAGAGAGGTAGTTCACCACCTAATTGGAAAACAGCATTTTCATGCCTTTATCATAGTGCTTTAAATCCAAACCAGTTACATAAATAATAACACCTCTCCTTAATGATCTCCAATTTATCAAATCAGAGTACATGACAAAATGCTTTAAGAAATATTATTCCTCTAAGATTAGTACTTCATGACTGCAAAAAGAACTGCTTGATTGAATATAAAAATCTCAGTTCTTCCATCTTTTACTTGCAGCAGCCCACAGCAGAAGTTCAATACGTTGTGAAAAGTCAGGTGCCAGTGTCTTTAGTTACATCTGTGAAAGAGCTTCCTTTTTTTTCACATTCATAAACCAACACTGAAAACAATAAAGTCTCTCTATGAAAGGGAAATGCTCCTTACCAACAACAATCCCATATGAAAGATACAGAAAGTATATATTAGGTGCAAAGCTACTCATCATGAGGCCACCAGCCACCATAAAGCCGCTGAAGATTGCAACTGGTCGTGCTCCAAAAGATGAAACACATATACTGCAGATAGGACCTAGACAAAAACATTGAAAATAGTACTTGTAAATAGCAGCACGGGGAGATTTTTTTTTTTTTTAATCAGTCTATGGAAATGCTATTTGCAAAAATTCTTCCAAAATATAATTATATTGAAAATAAAAATGCTGAATATCCATTTCTATATAATCAGTAAGTTATAAAACAGACAAGATGAGGCTTTTGGAATTTTGCTCAAGGAAGGACTGATATCGAGAACATGAAATTGTAACAGGGATGAGAGGAGGGGATGGGGGGAGGGAGAGAGAGAGAACTCTTTAAAGAGAGGGTAGTATGTATATACTAGATTATAAAATCATTATTATAAGCCCTAGGATTTACACAGAGTTTCTAAAAAGGTAGCAAAAAAGGTAGATAACTACACAAATCCTAACTAAAAAAGATATTTCTTGATAAGCACCTTTCAAAACTTTGTTGCAGATAAGACATGTGTAACAATCTTGATTTAAGGTGAGATTTATGGAAGTGAAATGGAAAATACGAACTTCTGCTCATAATCACAGTCATGATGCCACCTGGTGCTTGCACACAGAAAATATATGCTGATATTAATAGGTAAAAACAATGCATCTTCCCTGATTCTGCACTTATTTAAGAAAATGTTTTACTACCTATCTTGGTGTTTACAGGAAAACTTTAAAAAGTCAAATTATTTCTTGAGAATATCCAGAGTAAGATTTAAGAAATTCAGAAGAGTCTTACCCCTCTCATTACTCTCAAAAATTTCCTGGTTGGTTAGTTTTTTGTATGAAAGGAGATTGCTGGTAACGTTCCTACTCTAGCTCTACTCAACCGATCCTTCTCTTGAGTAATTTGTAGAACAAGGACTTATTTTCAGCTGTGGAATCTGAAGCACACCTTTTAATGTGAAGCAGTATGGAAGTTTTATGTCCTCTATAAATAAGTAACTAGCAAACGACTTGGTTTGCAAAGGAATATCTCTTACCTGAAATGTTCCAATTCCAAAAGTTCATAAATAATCTGACATATTAACCCTGAGATCCTGAACTTGACAACTATCTTCTTAGAATTTTGATACGAAGATGAATGACTTTATTTCAAAGCCATTAAAAAAAAAGTTGGATCTCACTCACACTGACACGAAGACCCTCCATGGTCAACGTCACCTGCAAAAGCAGTAACTTAGGAGTCTGCCACTTGTTACTGGTCCTCCCTGACTCGTACATAACTAAGATTCCCGACAGATGGGAGGTGAGCCCAGAGGGGTGATATAAGGTGAACAACACTTGGAATTGATGACGGTGCATGCCCAGGTTTGCAGACAGAAGCAAGCAGCTGGGAATGTAGGCAAGGTTTTCATGTGGTTCCCAGCCATGGGACAAGCAGTTCTGGCAGGCAGGAGCACAGATTTGTTTGCAGGTGAATCAATCCTCAAATACAAGGCAGGTCAGAACCTTTGCCTCACACATGAGCCATCTGTTTAGGGAGCTTAAAGAACAGTTTGAATTAGGACTTTTCCAGGCAACGAGTAAGAGCTTAATAAGAAGCAAAAAAATTTGCTGAACCTGTTGGGTTTATTTGGATTTTGGAAAATAAAGGGAGATATAACCACTTGCTGCTTCTCAAGAATCACCATGCTGTGGAGAAGAAAGTTGCCCAGAATCACAGAGTAACTTACTGAAAACAAAAGCTGAAATTGTTGGATTGTTGTTGATTCTAAGGATTAATTACTACAACTGCCAAATTAAGTTGGTGTGTTTCTTAAGACCACAAGATTTTAAAAACAAACAAAGGATTAAGTCTGCATTACATAAAAAAAATCCTTCTACACTTAAAAAGTGTTAGGCCGTGATAACATAATTGAATTAGGGAGAAAAATTAGCTCAGTTTTTATTATTTATTTCTTGCCTACTACCCAGCTACCCCACTGCGGAGTACCCACAACAGGATAGTCCCTTCTACCTGCTCTCTACCTGTTGGCACATTTTTCATTCAGAAGATCTGCGGCCAGCCTGTGGGGGTAGTGCTAGAGACTGTGCTGACTGCATCAGAGGATCTGAAGGAAGGTAAGACCCTGCAGTCCCAAGGCAGAATAAAAGTGACACTGAATTGAAGAACTTGTCCTAATGCTCCTGACAGCTGAGCTCTACTCTGGAATGCCATCAAAAGCATGGAAGGTACAAAGAGAACTTTTTGCTCTGTCTTCCAAGGAAAACAACCTGCACAAAACTAAAGAACCTGCTCCAATAAGCTCAGTATTAATGTGTCATCTCGCACAGCAAGATTTGGCAGCTTAGCAATGGCCCCCTTTGTAAGAACACCAAAATAATTATTACAATAGTTATTACAGGTCTTAGGGATGAGAGGAAAAACAGCTCTGTCTTTCCCTACGCCCAAGGCTCTATTTTCACATTCCCTTCAATATATCTTATTGGGGGGGGGAGAAAGAAAGTCACAAGAGAGCACTACAATATGCAACAACTTTGTCCTTTTGCCTGCCTCCTTGCCTTTCCTCTCTTTTTCCCAAAGAGCTTGCATTTTTTCTTAACAGACACAGTACCTTTGATTATTGCCATGGTATTTTTACAGGAGTTTACTGTACACAAACATGTTATTCTCTACAAGTAATTCAAGTACAATAGGTTCAGGGCAGTTAAATCTGGTCAAACATCCAACTTTCCCAGAGTGAGACAGACTTGCTCTGTGAATTCCTGCCCTGTGGACTTTGCTCAAAATGGACTCTCACTTTCTCAAAGAAAATGGCTCTTCAGGCAGCATAAGGGTTTTAGCTGACAGTATTTGAGAAAGATTTTTACACTGATAACACATTTCTTACTCCAGTTTTGACCAAGATAAAATAAAATCCCTGTGACCTTCCTAAACAGGAAGCAAAGAAAGTGGTTTTTAAGACAGCATTTTTCTAGTTTGCTACACTCCAAGAGTTAGCACAGGTATAAGTATCATACTTGAAGATTTTTATAAATATTTACCTCTGATACATAAAAAAAAAAAAAAAAAAAAAAAAAAACCCTATAGTGTTTTTTTTCACACAAAAACAAATATTTTAAAACTAGAACAAAATCTGTCCAAATGGGTATGAATTCAATTTAACTGAAGGGCAGTTAACTCTAGGAAGAAAACTTTTTTTTTTCCTCAAAGCTTTAAAAGATCCAAAAGATTAAAGGCCTACTAGTGCTCTGCACGTGGCCATCTAAGGCTCAGCAGCCAGATAATACAGTTATCAGGCTCTGCAGGAAGTGGTCAAGAGGCTCCCTAGACCTTTTGCAAAGCAGCCAAAGCAGCACAGGCTCTCACAGTAGACCTTCAAGCACGGAGATCAAAGGGGAGGAACTCCTGGGAGAGTTCCGTTGTTCACAGATATTTTCCTCATGGTCTCTTTTTTTAAAGAAATAAAAGACTCTACCCTTAGTGAGACCAATCAGTCCTTTGTGAGATGTGAAAACAAGCTATCTGCTCCCACACATAAATTTTATAACTACCAGGATCTTTCGACCTCTGTAGACATGCTCCTTGTGAAGACAATGTTTCAGTCTGCAATTCTTCTATAAAAAAATAACTTTATTTTATGGACATCCAACACTGTCCTGCTGCATCCACTCACATGAAGAGAGAACTTTGTGCAAATCAATATTCTCTTCCTCTACTCAATCTTAGGGTCCTTCCTCCTTCAGCCCATACATTCACAAGACATTTACTAAACAAACAATACTGGAAAACTGAATTCTTTTTCTTATCACGTGCATTAATCTGACCCATCCTACTTGCTGGTATCCGTCTGAGCCTGTTGAAATCGCAGAGTTGACGCAATCTCATTGTCTCTACGCAAAGTCCACTGGACATAACAAAAGCAATCTTTTGCCTACAGAAGGCACTCCTAAACCAGTTAGTAATAATGAAAATCTCCAGGCCCTTGTTCTTTGGGCAAGAGCATCAGATTATATTAAAAAAAAAAAAAAAAAAAAATTTACACTGGAGAGCCATTCAGTTTTACAAACTGGTAAAAATATTGCTTGAAAACACAAAACCATGCTTTTTAGACTTCTATAAGTAAATGCCTCAGACGGAAAAAAAACACCACATTAGTTTCTCAAAACCTGCCTTTCAAGAAAAAACCTTCCCTGTGTTCTTTTTCCATTAGTAAAGTGGAATGAAAGACATATAGCTGGTGTATCTTACAATGCCAAATACTGTGAAATCAACTTTTACTATAAACAGCTGTGGTGCCAATGAGAGACACCAAGGTCTTTTGTCTGTTTTGGTTTCAACAAGTATAACATGGATCTAATTTAATTTGAAGCTTCAAATAGGGGTAAAATTAAGAATACTTGGTGTGGGACAAACACAGGACTATGAAGAACATATTAAATATTCTCCTCTGGCCTGATAAAACAACCATATTAAACATGCTAAGCTTTTAATTTCCTCCTATAGACTGACTCTCAATTCCCCTACATCATCCCAAGACTATTATCTCACCTAGTATAGCCTCAACAGTATTAATTAGAACGATATCTAATATCATAGAGGTCTCAACACTGCCCTGTTCAAAGACATTGAAGCATTTCTTTCTGTTTTTAGCCACTTTTCTTCAATGCATCATATGGTCACGTGGCAAGGAGTTACAACCAACATCATCCTGCACAGCAACGATTCCCCAGACTCCTAGTCCGATCCCTTTTCCAGTCAGTGAGCTCTTCTGCTCAGGCAGAACATTCAGCCTTAGCAACACTGCCAGCGTTCAAAGCGAGGGGACAGAAATGGAACACAACCTATGAGAAAACTCATCTCAATAAACAAGGTGCTGTACTGGGTTTCTATGTCTCAAATCTAAGTTTAGCTCTCACACAAGTCAGAAGTAAACACTGTAGAAAGGATACTAACTCAGCAAATGTAATAGGGCTTACCAACATTAGCCACTTGTAAAAAATATTCAAGACTACAGCTATGGAGGGAAGCTGAGAAGATAAACGTACGGCATATATAAAAGGACATACTTTTCTTTTTGATACAGATATAGAGTACTATAGGAGTACTCCTATATAGGAGTACTATAAGCAAGGAGCAAAGTCAATGGACTTGCCACCTACAGTTGAAAAAGATCTCATGCGATTTATCAGCTCTGTCAATGAGAAAAACTTCCTGTGGCAAAAAAAAAAGTTCTATAACTTCCTGTGCATAGTTGCAACCCACCATAACTGCTACTGTTTCTGCAGTCTGGCATCCACAACATCGGAAAGGTGAGACTGAGTTGGAAAGGGCTCTCAGGAAGAGCCTTAAAGGTAAGTAGAGGAGTGGAGGGCGCTTGGATCAAGAAGAAAGATACTCTATCAAAGCTACAGGCATAAAAGAAAAATTTCAAGTAAATTGATTCATTAATTCATGTGCAATATTGCTGGGGAAATCAGCTGATTTGGGGAGACTGTTAAAGTACAGATAACATCTTTTCACAAATATAAAAGCAGGGTAATTTAGAAAAAAAAGTTTGATCATCTCCTTAACACAGGCTACAACACATGTGGCCCATCTCACATATAATACTAGAACCTACAATAGCAGAAATTATAACAGAATCTGGCTCTCTTTTTTGGCATTCGTGACTGGGCAATATGTTACATCAATGTTTTTGCACTAAAGCATACGTTTTTAAAGTAGTGACTATATCTGAAAAAGGCCTGCCTTGGAAAGCGCATGAAAAACAAAGTTTCTAAGAGATTATGTGTCTCATAAACTAGGCTGAATATGTACCTTATGCAATTAAAAAAAACTAATCTAGTGAAGGTTTTGAATTTTTAAATGACAGGAGAGCAAAGAATTTCTACTAAATGATTAAATAAAGTATCTTTTCATGTGCTCTGTACTAGTAATTGCAGCTCTTAAATGAAAATATATTTAGGGAATTATATTCTTTCATATTACTTTAAGCCAGCACAAAAGCATTCCTACGAGCTTCTTAGTGGCTATTATACCATGTATGCTTCTTACATTGTGAAGGGGGAAGAACAGGTCTTTCACAGAGAGGACACAGGACATATGGTACAGTAGCTCATTTCTGTGCCAGGTAACCATCCTTCCCAAACACAAGCATATTAAAGAGCATTAATTCCAATATTTTGGTCCTTGCTAAGTCCCCTTCATAAAGTGGAACTTCCTCTTTATGTGCTATAGAAGGTTTTATCAAAGAAGCAGGATTTATTCTCTCAAGAAAAATGATTTCATTTAAGAAAGAAACAAGTTTGTCCTCCTGCTTCCAACTACATCCACCTAAATCGATCAGTAATCATTATTTTTATTATTTGGTTTATATCAAACCCAGAGTGCAAGTTTTAAATATTTCTATTCAAGGAGGCCTGGGGAGTGCTCCAGAGATGCACAAGTGTACCAACAACACAAGAAATTCTAGCATGCAACGGGTAGCCTAGTCTTAGGTAGTGGTTACGATACTAACACTGTTCCTCCAACAGCTTTTAAGGAGAGTTACTAGGGTCAGACGCCAGCTCGACAAGACAGTAGGGTGTTTAATGGCAGGTACGTTTTGTTTTCAGTGAACTCTATGATAATATCAATGCAAAAAAAAAATAAAAGTCCTTACTTTGGAAGCATTACAAAACAGAAATGATCATTATGATCCTAAGTCAATTTCCTTCTAATTCCAAACGTATTCAGAGCTCCTCCCATCCCCGACAAAATTCCAAGTGATTTAATTATTCTATATCAAAATGAATTTTAATGCCACCTTTTATTTCCACTAATCGGTCACAGAAGTTTGTATTCGCTATAAAGCACAATCTGGACAATTATTACAGCAGCTAAGCAGAGAGAATTGAAATTTGGAAAGCAACATAGTGTTGACATAGTAGAAAATGGGTTGAGGCTCTTGTCAGAGGAGCTACTGACAAACAGCTGTAAGCCAGAGACTTTTGGTCTCCAGAGAGGTTTTTCTTCAACCCCTGTCTTGCAATCGCCTTCTGCCTAGTTTTTCTTCAGTAACTATCTTGTTTGGCCTTTTCCTTCACTTCTCTCAATCAAATTCATTTAGGTCTTAATCCTTTACAGCACATGCATTAATGTCCTTAAAATAGGAAGAATTTGTGTCTCGTATAATGGAGGAGTAACCTGAATTCCAGGATGTAAATGGACATATCCAGATCTCTTGCAGTTAGCAACCCACAACCTTTGCTCTTTCCTGTTCTTACTACTGATATAAATTCTTAACATGAATGTGACACCAGTATTTCCTCATCTATACAATCATGGAAAGCAATGGGCCTCTATTCAGTTCTGCATCACATTTGAATGTCAATCCTCTTTCAAAGAGAGATTTCCTCAGAATCTAGAACTTTTACCCATAGTAATTTCTCTGTTGACAGACAATTAAACTTGTTGCTAGTTTAATATAAAGATAATAGTGTCCATGGTGAAACTTTGAAAAGCAGAGGCTAGTGGTGTTACCCTATACAACAGCAACAAAACAGGCCTATGGACTTCCAAAGTGGTGCTTTATTTCCCCCAAATCCTGCTGGTTTTCTTCAAGTAACAAATTCTTACTGAAGAAAAATTCCCACTAAATTTGTTTTACTTAATGCCACCATTGCCACATAACTTACTAGGCATCAAAGGGACTTTTTTTCCCCTAAACAAACAGTGAAAAAGAACCCTTACATACCCTAACTGGCAGTTTTATTTCTGTAGTTTAAAAAAAGAAGAAAGAGTCACTAGTTTATTAACTGACCCTTCCTTTTTCCTTTTGAATGCTTGTGACACTTTAAGCTAACAGTTGCTTTGCTTTTAAAGACACTAATGAAAAAGTTATTCCCAATATCTCATTTGAAAAAAAAAAAGAAAAAAAAATCAACAATGAAATTATGGTTCCTCAGAGTTTGATGTTTATAGTTTATTCAAAGAGGATAGGGTTTTTTTGTTCTTTTGCCATTGTAGCTTTTCATATTAGGTATAGTAGAACTTCTAATGTAATTATTCTTAAGTCATCTTGATGTAGGACAAAAAAAATAGCATCCTCATTCATTTTCATTGCTTTCAGTTGTCTTCAATATAATTCTAAAAGGACATGTAGACCCAAGCATACATTTTAAAGGAAACATTCATTTTAAGATATACACTGCATCTACACTTACTGGCAAGCAATCCAATTCCATTTGCTAGCGATCCAACCCACGCAGTCTTGCCTTTCCCTTCTCCAAAAGCATCCAGCCATTCTACATACAAGACTCCCACCGCCAGCGGCGATCCGTAACACAAGAACTGAGTAAAGAAGGAAACGACCACGATCACCCAGCCCCAGCCACCATCTGGTGGTTTCCGAAACACCATCTTGTATGCTGAATGGAGATGTGCACGCAGATCCTGTGCAAAAAGAAATAAGAAACAATATTAGAAATATGACTGAGCTGTATAGAAAAATATGCACCTAAAGAGAAGCTTATTGCCAATCATTGTCCAGCAATATATGCAACACAGTATATAGCAGTGAAAATAGTATTGTCGTTCCACACTTCTACATCTTCTGTGTAACACAGAAGCAGTGCATCTGATACATTAGTAAATCAAACATACCTCAGTATTACATTACAGAATGGGAGAACTTCTCATTTTCAAAGTGTTAAATAGACTTTGTGATTATCTTAGGCATAATATACATCATTGTTCTGCAAGAGAACCATGCGGCCACCAGCTGTTAGTGCCTTGGTTCTTACAACAAGTGAATTGTATAGGCTCAAAGGATGACAAAAGGCACGAATATAAAATGACCCCCCAAAAATGTAAATAAATAAAAAAGAAGAAAAAAAAACTCTGCAAATATAAAAACATTAACTTCAGTTCAAGATAAAAAACCCATGCTTAGTTATATTCTTATTTCTCAGCAGAGCACTTTACAAGGTTTAACAAGGTATCTGTCATCATGCCACATACTCTGGAAGAGGCAGGCCCAGAGAAGAGAGAAATTCACATTATAGAAGTAACCACTGAGGCCTCCTCTCTGAACAAGATGAAGTGTTGAGGAGTGATGCCTCCAAAGATGACTTTGTATGTATCAATAAAGTCACAAGTGCTAAAACTGTATATACAGATGTGGCATATAAATATACGTGATGGTACACACATATAGGCACATACACACATATCTCCTATAAGCTGTTTCAGTGTCTGCCCTCTGCGCAGTTTGCAAACATCACCCAAAGTTCACTACATAGCCATCCTCAAACATCATTAGACTTTTGCCCTGTCTCCAAAATACCATCTGCTCCTTTCGATAGAAAGATCTGTCATCTAACACAGATGGCTTTTAAAAACTGACTGTGCTGATACCCTCTCAAGACTGCTTCGTGAATGTAGGGACTGGGACTTAAATAACATCTAGGAAAGAATTTAGACATTTTCCATCCAAATTACTTTGGAATTAGGGTGGTTCCAGTCCTGCATTGAAAGTCCTAATGCAAACAACTAAGTTGCGTCCCTTCTCCATAGCAAGTAATCTGCTAAACTGATGATCATAAAACCCATATTCTCATGCTGGCTCTGCCATTAAGACATGCAATTCCCAACATTTTTATTTCCTTTACCCTCTAAGATAGAGGCAGATAATATTTCACCCTGTTTATTTTATGACATGCTCTCAAGGACAAGCTTCACAAACTACAGCTTACATAACAAGTGTCCTGCAGTAAAAGTTCTGCTGTAGGAGATCCCAAGAGGCAAAGCAGAACAGAGGATACTGGCCTCACTGTCTGTTTGATTTACGGCCCCTAGAAGATAGAGTTATTGAACTTTTCATTGGAATGTAAAATAAAAAGACTGTTTTGCAAAAGTATATGTTGTAAACGAGTAGACAGTAACAGAACTTTCATTCAAGTTCCCTGTACTCCTACCATAGACACTTTTTAAGAATTTGTATCAAATACTTACAAAAAGCTTCCATACAAAGTTTCTTAAGAACAGTTACTACTAAGACATGAGGGGAAAAAAAAAAAAAAAAAAAAAAGTCCGTTAGATGCATCTAAATGTCACTTAGATACTTACAGAAGATGACCTAGAAACCTTCAGCTCTCTACAGGCATAGCTTCATGTGGTAACTCTATCTGCAGAAAGAGAACAGCAAAGTAAGCTTTTAGCAAAAGTACTGCTGCAACAGTAAAAAAAACTTCACACTTATTTCTTTTTAATACCCTTTCAGACAAACTTCAGAAGTAATTAAGTTACCTCAGCAGAGAAATACTAATCCTCCCTTGATTCATTAACAGCTGACAGCAGCCTTGGATCCCCAAATAGCAAAAAACATTGCCTACAAACATAAAATAAACTTTGACCATTCTAGGTCATTTTAGGAATGATTTACGAAGTTTTAACCTACCGACAGACCTTCAAAATACAATATTTTCAATTATAAATGTTATCACGTTACACACATACCAGTTATAAATACAAGTTCTGGTTTACCTCCTCAAATGTCAGAGCAAACGTTTATGTTTTCCTCGATTAGATTAGTAGCATGGGTGACAGCAGGCATATACAAAAATCATGCCATGCCTGAAAGCAGAGAAGGTTTAAAAAGCTGCTTACAGGTACTTTCCTACAATAACAATCCCTAAAATTATTCTGAAGGGGATACCTTCATTTACAACATATCTAAATTATCTACATATAATCACAATATCTTGCATCAGATTAGTATCACTTGGCTTATTTTGTCCCTGACATTAGTAAAAATTGAGAAAATGCATAGCTTCACTTTAACAGAGCTCTACCAACTTCTGTCAGCAAAGATCTTAACTTCCACATACCAAACTCTCCTATTTTATGCTTCAGAAATCTTACACCTTTTTCAGATAAAACAACAGGTATTTAGATAGCAAAAATATCTCTATTTTCTAAACACATCAAACAATCTATAATCTGTAATTGCTAAGCAAAAACTGAAATTCACCATCACTATTTCCTTGCAGAAATCATTCTCAAATTGAAAACAGGTCTATCATGTCCCAGAGTTTGTTTTAAAGAGCAGCCAAGACTTGGTCTTTCCTCCCATTTTTTGCAGATTGCTCCTCTACCTCACATCACTAACTACATCCTAAAAAAAAAAAAAAAAAAAAAAAAGCTTATTTCCATATTTCATAGCTTCCATGAAGGCTTTAAGTTCCCATGAAAAGATCAAATAACCTGAAGGTTCTGTGTGAGTATCCTGTTCCCTCAGCTGCAATACATGGTTAAAGGCATCCCATGCTGTTGTTGTGATCATGATTATCAATATACTATTTTATTGACACATTATTTATTTAATGCTTTCTTGATTAGGGCAAGTCGTATAAAAAAATCAGCAGCAAGAACAAGATTTGACATCAGAAACAAATCTTCACTGCTTGCATCACTGCCTGTACAGAGATCCAATCTGTGCATCAGCTTGGTAGGGGTCCCAAATTGCTTACACTCTTTTCTATTGCTGTTAGGAAGAAGGACACAGACTGTAAGGAAGATAGAAAATCAAAAGCTAGTGCACACAGAGACTAGTCCACACATACTGCTTCAAGCAGTATAGTCCAAGAAGGAGACAAACAATTATGGATTTAAGATTTAGGTCAGAATCATTTCACAAATTTTACTGCTCACACAACCCAAGGATGCTGTGTTAGACTCCAGGAAATCTATTCACTTCAGAGAAACAGAAGTGGATAAATAAAGGCTAAGGAACTAGATATCGACTGGAAGTTTAGTCAGACAAAGCTTTTCAGTGAGTTGTACTCACTGTGAATAAGAATCAGAGGAAGAGGGCTGTTTGATTAAAGTCTTAGCAAAAAAAAAATACACACACAAAAAACAAAGCTAGATTTTGGACTAAAGAACAAATTGAACAATAACAGTTTCAATGTGGAAAGATAGCTGGGTTTGGCTATTATTTTTCATACAACCAATTTGATCACAGTGCTAAGCTCTTTTTCTATACATGTTAAAACCTGGCCTACAAAGTGACAGAAGAGCACAAAAAACATTGACCTAAAGAACATGAATATTATAGAAATATGAGCCTTCAGCACAGAAACTTGTATTAATCTGTGGCAAAGGCAATCTTGAGAAAGACAGTAGCAAAATGACTGTTTTCAAATTGTTATTTGTGCAACTAGAGCCTTGTTAAGTATACTGTTTTCTGTGAACAGCACATGGTTGCAAAGAAAGCTGTTGTCAGCAGAATCGGCGTATGATTAACACTCAGCTATTCCAGTTTTTCAAGGCACTGGTAAAAACTAAGACGGTACCAGCCAAAACTATAACATCTCTCATTTTAAACTGAATTTCATTTAAATTTCCATTTTTCAGTCATTTTCTAACTATCATCTCAAGTCAGGGCTACACTTAACTTTCAAGTAATAAAGTATATTAACAACAACAACACATTACGCTTATTTCTCATGTATTCATCCCAAGAATATCTCAGCATCTTCACATATACTCATGTGGTGGTCTAAGTCTATGCTTTCTGTTAAATGCACTGGAAAAGATGCACCTGTACTTCGTTTACACCAAAACTTCTTATATCTACCGTAGTTAGAACATCAGTTCTATCAGTTCTATAACAACTTCAGTAATAAGAAGTTTTAAACTTAAATATTTTCAAATACTGTTTTTAGACTTTTTTACACTAAATATACATTTTTTCCTCTCAATTCTCATCATGTAATTCTACACATTTTCTTATCCTCATTTACATTCACATCTGTAAGCTATGGAAGAGGCTCCCCAACAAAAAGATATTTCCTTTGGTTTCTACTTGATGAAATAAATGCGGAGTTTAAAACACGGGCACAGTTCACCTGACAGCACAGTAGTGGCTTCCCCTGTGCAGAGCCCAGGTAACAGCATCAGCGGGGCATCCCAGCCCCGCACACATCAGCTCGCTCAGCAGAACCAGTCCTACCTGTTTGCGGAGCCTAGTCACGGCCCCAGAGGGGATGGAGACCCCCTCACGAGCCGAGCCCGCTGTCAGGCACCAGAACAAGTCTGTGCGGACAGACACAAGCCTGTGTTACTGGAGAAAACGGGTGAGCTCCGTGTAAGAGCAAAGCAAAGGGCAAAGCGCAGCCTCCGGCGGGTAGACCTTTGGGCGGCCCGCTGCCCTGGTGCCACTCCCCTCCATGCCCGCTGCTCTGCCCAGTCCCTGCCAGCAAGGATGCGCTCTTATAGCCTGAGGACCAGGGCGCGCGTTGCGCCCTCCGCCCCCAGCCCAGCGCGGGAATGGGTGGGTGGGCGGGCGTGCACCAGGGCCTGGAATGATTAACCGTGGTCCTGGGCGGGCTGCCTCGCACCACCGCATGCTCCGCTCGCGGTGCTGAGCGGCGACCGCATCGCTCGGGCAGCTGCACTGCACGGCGAGGGGCGGCAGGGCTGCCCGCGGGGGGCACCCACTGCACAGGCGGCTGTGCCCGTGGGGGCCTGCCCCAAGGGGCACCCACGGCCCCTCTGAACGGGCGCTACCAGCTGGCCCCTCTGAACGGGCACGAACGGCTGCTCAGGAACGGGCACCGCGCTAACAGCTGCTCCATAACGGGCACCAACCGCCCCTCTGAACGGGCACTCAGTAACGGGCACCAACCGCCCCTCGCAACGGGCGTTAATGGCTGCTCATTAACCGACGCCCACGGCACCTCACAACGGGCGCTAACGGCTGCACGTTAACGGACAACGAGCGCTAACGGCTGCACGTTAACGGACAACAGGTCCCTCGGTCCCTCGCAAGGCCCCTCACAACGGCCGCCAGCCGTCCCTCAGCCAGGGGCACCAACGGCCGCCCCGTAACGGCGGCCCCTCCCAAGGGGCGCTAACGGCCGCCGAGCGCGGGCGCCGTCCGCGCTGCGGGCAGCGGGTCGGGCGGACCCCGCGGGCGCTGCGCGGAGCTCCCC
>JAWLRI010000460.1:3344801-3388990 GCA_034781795.1 Crypturellus tataupa | reverse complement strand
GGGCTCCGGCGGGTCCCACGCGGCCTCTGCGACCCCCGGTCCCGGCAGCCGCAGGCGGGGAGGCTGGAGCGCACGCGGGGAGGGCGGCTGCGTCCCGGCGTCCCATCCCGGCGCCTGCGGAGCTGCTGGAGGGAAGCAGGGGAGGAAGGAGCTGGTTTCCATACCCGGTGCCAGCCCGGGCGGCAGCGCTGAGCCCGGCAGCGGGGCCGGCGGCTCCTGCAGCGGCCGAAGGGCGACGCTCGGGGGGGACAAGGGCACCTTCCCCACGCGGCGACGCGCGGCCAGGCAGGGGGACCTGCCCTGTGGAGCGATGCGCAGGGGACCAGAGGGACCTTCCCTGTGGGGTGACGCTCAGCTGGGCAAGGGGCCCTTCCCTCACGGATGATGCCCCAGGGGGTGAGGGGACCTTCCCCGCGGGATGATGCTCAGGGGACCAAGGGACCCTCCAACGTGACGCTTGGGCAGGTGAGACCTTCCCACGGGACCTCCTTCCTCACGCTCAGGTTTTTGGGAAGGGTCTTCCCAGCAGCCCCCATCCCTGCAGGACCCATGGGAGCTCCAGGGGCACCTTCCCCCCAACCGGGGACCCTCCAGCATCTCCCCCACCCCAGCTGGAACCGCCCCGGCTCTGCTGCACCGGGACCCCCCCCATCTCCGCGAGACCCCCCAGCCCGAGGCAGGGAGCGCGGGGCGGGGAGGGGGCGGAGGGCAGGCGGCACCGCGGCCTTCCCCGCGCGCCGGCGGCAGGGCAGAGCGCCCCGCCTCCCGCTGCCTCCAGCGCCCTCAGGGGCTGCACGGGCCGAGGGGGAAAACAGCTGCTGAGAGACCGCAGCCAGCCCGCCGTGCCCCTGCCCCTACCACGGCAGCAACGGCGGTGAGAAGGGAGTTGCTTTTGTTCCATACAGGTGTGTGCCAAGCCCCAGGGCCGTGCTCCACCGAAGGGGGCTGCTTTCCTGGCTTCTGCGGGAGCTTGAGAACAAGTGTCACAAGCTATAATGAAGCACGAGGCACCTCAAGCTAGCAAAGCTGGTTACAAGCACCTGAAAAGGGTAAAGAAGAATATAGGAGTCTGCCAAGCAGCTCTTGAGACTACTACTTGCGTGAAACTAGGAGAGTGAGGGTTCGCCTGCACAGGAAGAATGTGGAAGAGCTCAGGCTCACCGGTTAAAGCACGTACGGAGACACGCTGGATCTTCACCCAGGGGAAACGGTCCTGGTGCGATGCCAGCCAGCGTTAGCCCCCAGGCCGTGCTGCACCTGCATCAGCACCCTCGCTTCAGAATTCAAATGCACCTTAAATGAAGGCACGTTGGTCCTTGCTTCTTACAGCTTGGCTTTAACGTCTCTGATGTCCTCCTGTTGCAATGCCCCCCCCCCCTTATAATCCAAATCCACTTTTCATGCAAACATGATAATCAAGGGCACATCATGGTTCTGAGTGCTCAAGTATTCTGGCAAAAAGGCAAAGGGAAAAGGCAGGAGGAAAGAGAAAAAACAAAGATAAGGAGAGACTTCTCATCTCTCCCTCGTCCTAGGTTTTGTAACCAGCAGCACAACTTCCTCCAAGTTTCTGCCCAAGGTTTCTGCTCACTCAGCCAACAGTATTTTGGCAACTACCATTTTTGGCTGAGTTCTCAAATCACTGATTAATCTTCTCGTTCTCTCTAATTTCTCATTGCTGCCTGTAGGACCTTTAGAGGCAGGTGAGTGATAACGGGGCCATAAGCACATCTGAGAGCAACACCGCAGGGAACAGTTACCTTCTGTCCGGCGTGGTGCAGCTGAGGTGTGTAATTCTAGATCACTTGCAGCTCTGTCAATGCGCAAACGATGCAGATAGTGGAGCAGCTCACAAGAGCGCAGCGGGGACAGGCAGGGTCTGTACATCTAGCTGTCCTGGAAGGGTCCTGCAGTAGCAGTGAATGCATTTGGTTTGCTGCACACCCCAAAGCTGTCTGAGGAGGATGTAGCAGAGTGCTCAGAAAGTGGTATTTATACCAAGTGCATCATCTGTAACGCACAAAAAATCTCAAAACACAAAATATTCGGTTCTAAATATTCAGTCAGCCAGTCATTTAGTTGCCTTGTAGTCTTAGTCCAGGTCAGGATGTATCTTTTGGCAAAATTGTACAGTTGTATACAATCTGCGTAGGAGGAGAGACTCTGCAATGGAAGATCCAAGCTAGGACGGTCAGAGTTCATTGTCTTCTCGGGTGTTTTGTTAACTTTCTTGTAGAAAGTGTTCGTTAATGATTGGGGGAAAATGCAAGGAAAGCAACAGTAGTTTGGCTGGAGTTTAGCTAATGCAGATGCATTACGTATCTGTGTGCTCGCAGAGTCTAAAGGACAGAGGCGATTGTCTTCAACAGCCTTAAAAAGCAATACCTCTGTGGTTACAATGTAACCCCTCCCGTAAAACCCGAGGGGTTTCACCTGTCCGGTGCTGTTTGACTGCATTAACCAGGGCCATTCCACCTTCCTTCAGATTTGTCTGAAAGGGGATAAACCCACGAAGCCCTCCCTGCCCACTCTGACTATCGCTGCCACTGCAAAGGGCAGCACCTACAGACAGAGCCGTCCCACGGGCGCTCCGCGGCGTGAAGGATCCTGCAGCTCCGTGCTCAGGGGAGCTGGGGCACCAGCCCGCCGCCGTCTGGAAACTCCAGCTGGGCTTTCGGAGTGCTGTTATGTAGGGCAGTTTTCTGCATTAGTCTGCAAAATTATACATGTGTGCGAAGGAAAGGTGATACCTTTTGCAAACTGCTGTAGCCATCTACTTTGAAAAAATACAACATGTAATAACTTTTGTTCCTTTTACATTACTGAGCTTTTTGTTCTTATACTATCCATATAGATAATTAGTACATAAAAATATTAGTTAACTAAAAAAAGGAAAAAAGTTATTTTATTTGGCTGTTAATTTTAGCATTCTTACTAAGCAATGCAATCAATTAATGTAGTTGGAAGTCTTGTCTTTTAAATATTTGAAAAGTAAACTTACCAGACAGAAGACTTTCATAAGAAATTAGGAAGCTATCACACTTTTTAAGGAAGTGTAATCTTATGGATCTGCAGCATATATTTTCATTCTCTGAACCATGGAAGGATCTATTGGAGTTAATCAAATAACAATGTTTTATGTATTAGGGCATTAAAGAAAAAAAAACCACAATAATTTAAGGCTATTTTACAAATCAAATACAGTTTAACTAAAACACAATACTACACATGACAAATAAGTGCTGACAGCTTGAACCACATTTGCTAAGAGTGTAGAATGAAAATTAGATTACAGTGATGCATCTCCAAGCAAAGAAATGCATCGGTTCTGTTTTCCCAGAGAAGCTGCTCTCAGAGAAGACACAGTCCCTTCTTCATCAGGGCATTGGCCTCTTGTGTTCTCTCCCCACAAATTCACCAAGACCAGTACAGAAGGAATGTGCTCTTTTTACTGAGATGTAGATTTTCTGTGGTCCCTTGCAGTAGACCTAAAAACTAGCAGAGACAAGCATGTTAGATTAGGTACCTCAAAATACACTATTGTTTTAGGGAGAAAGATTTAGTTTTCTTTACAGTTTGGAATAGGATTCCTTCCAGTAAATTTCTCTTTTTTTTCTTGAGAGAAAGGTATCATCCACTACTGAAATTAAAAGTGTGGTTAGCGGAAAAAATAAAGCAGAACTGGACCCTTAGTATAGTCACAAAGCAGTGAGAACAAGTACCAGAGGTCCTGCTAGTCCCATTCTACAGACTCTTGACTGATTGCAACTGTAACGGGACACGTGGCAGGTGTGATGAGCGGAGAAAAAGGCATTAAGGAGGGTCCTTTAGGAAAATAACCGCCCGTTTATCACATAAACCTCTCCAACGTGTGCCTGTCGCGCACAACATGCAGAGGATGGTCACCAACCACGGCTCATGCCTGCAAGGTCCTGGTGGGACTCGGACTGTGCGACACCGCATCAGCCGGACGCTCCAGGACTCTCCATGCTGCTCGGGCTGCAGAAAAGCAGGCTGGATGGATGACTTCCCACCCAAGCGAAAAGATGACAATCTCAGCATATCAGAAGGCAAATATCCTTGCCGAGGAAGTCACGAGATACAGCATGAATACTGGAGATGGCCCCTCATGAATGGTGCTCATTAATTCCCTACTGAAAATTCATTTATTTATGGCCAGCATAGAATGCTGAAGTTTAATATTATACATTTATCAGGGCAGGGAGCAGCATAATGTGTTCCTGTGGCTCTCTGTAGAGTACAGGCACACAGATTTCATCCTACTAGATTATTAAGTTCACTTAATAGGAATTAAGAGTTAGCTTTTTCCTCACTTATTTAAGCACATTATAATATGTGCCTATAATAAAAGGCATTTATCTTATGCCAGTGAGAGAATAATAGTAGCACTATGAAGCAAACAGCGCGTCAAAATCATCTCCAGTGCAATCTCATGAATTTCTGTGCCAATGCTGTCATTTTTTTCCTGTGCAATGTAATTCTGCCCATTAAGAGCTAGCTTTATTTCCAGTCCTAGCCTTCACCTCATCTTGGGTCTTCACAGGCTGAGACTGAGATTGCAAGTTTTGTAGCATTTCTGTAGCTATCCAATCTGTTCCACGGCACATTCTGAAGTAGTCTAGGATTTATTTCAAAATGTTTGCAGAGAAAGTGTTCAAAAAAACCCATATAATTTAAATTTGTACTGCCAAGACAAACTCAAGACAGTAGAAGGACAAAAAGAAAGATACCACAATGGGAGAAGCCTATTTTAAATCTATGTTAAGCTGCTAGTGGGGCTTGTCTAAGTACAGATTTGTTCACTGTATTCAGTGCAACCTGCATTTAGTGTGGATGGGCACAGAGGTCACAGCTCTCAGGCTCTACATTCGAGCCGAGGCCTGTGGTAACTCCCAGGTGCAATCAGTCCCCTGAGAAATAGCTTGTAAATGAGCTGCGCGTCCAAAGAGGAATGTCAACGGAGACGAGTTTACCTCCTGCTGTTGGCACGATGCCTTTGCCACCCAAGCTCCGGGAATCTCTCCAACGGGACAGCTCATCAGTGGGCTGAAGGAGCGAGACCCAGCTCTTCAGCTCCCGTGCTGGCCGGGGACCGGAGCCTGCTGCTGCGCGCTGCGTGCCCGGAGCTCCTGCGGCGAGGCAGGACGCACCGTGTGCTGGGCACGCGGGCAGCGCGGCCGGGCCGCACAGCAGGCCTGGCGGCAGGAGCAGGGCTTCCTGCTGGCTAACGCTTGCTCTGGTCCTGGATCATTAACCCTCGCGTTCCGCTGGGTAAATACTACCCCAAAACTCGCTGTCTCCCGCAGCAGTTACCTAGCTGCATCTGCAAGGGGCTTGGAGAGTTTGCAATCAATAAATTAGATGAAAATGCACTTGCTCTGACAACTACAATGTAAACATATCCGGTATGTTCTACCGCTGCAACCCGATACTCTTTCCAAGTTTATGTAACTCATACCATGGACATTGTGAAAAGACTTGGAAACGCCTCTGTGCTTACTTGACCACTGCTGATTTAATTCATGGAGTAGGTTCCTTACCAAAGAAGTGCAAAGGGTAAGCGTTTACTGAAACAACATCGGGACCCTCCTGTGCTTGTTTTCTCTCTCTACGTAAGTGGATGTTTGAATCTATGTTAAACTTGGCTTTTGGGCTTTGTCACTTGGAGCAAAGATTGCCAGACGACAGGAGCAATTTCCGGGTTACATGGGGTAGGCTATAGCGAGCTATAATCTTGTGCTGACCCAGAGAAATTGGGCAGTGTCAGCACCTGGGACTGTTCCAAATCTCGGGGTGATATCGGATAGCTGAACCTAGAAGTTTTTTTTATCTCTGAGATACAACATCTAGCAAATCAGTCCTGTAACAAACCCTATCTCTGAAACCATTAGTCTAGCTGGAGGTGACGTATCTCACCTTGCCCAGTAATCATTACAGCAAGCAGTGGAACAACCAGCAAAAACTGGAAGTCAAAATGGTTGTTGGAGAGCACACATGGTCCTTACTCCTCCCTGTCCCAAACGTGTGCTTACGAAGGCATCTTTGCTCCAGCAACAAAACTACACAGCAAACAGCTGGCCGTCCATCAGTGCGTCCCAGGACAGGCAGTGCAGAGCGGAAGCTTCTCACCTTGAAACTAAAATCAGGAGAGGTTTAAATTTCAACTTTAACTCAATTTCCTTTTCCAAAGAGCTAACAGTTGTTATCAATACCCAGAGAGAAAAGCGCCTCATCTGTCTCACACTGTTCAATCAGTGCTGTCTATTGCTATCGCTGGAAAAGAACTTTGAACTGGAGCCTACCCTACCGCTGCCGTGGAAGCGGCTCTGCAGTCCTGCTCCGCACGTGACATGCTGAACGGCAAAAAAAATCATTCCAAGGTCTACCACGTCGAGCAGCTGTTCTGCAGTACTGGCGAGGCAGCGCTGAGCCAGAGCGAAGCCTTCCTCTCTGCTCCTCGGGAAGCGTCTCGCCACAGGGAGCAAAGGGCCTGCCCCTCTGATGCACGGGGCTTATTTTTAGGCAATGAGGGCACTTCCTTAGAGGAGGCACAAGACCTGCAAGGATATTAAAAGGATTTGAGAGTTAGACAAGAAGTGTAAACTTGGCAAAAAAGAAACAAAAAAGATCTTTATCTGGAAATACTTATTCCTGCATTTCTGGAAATATTTGAGACACCAGGGCAAGTTTCTCTCAAGTATCTCTGCGTATGTTTGGAACTTGTTTTTCACACCCAATGCACTCCTGTGCGGTTACTGTGTGTGCGAACTACCAGATGCATTTCCTCCTCTTTGATTTTGCTGGTGTTTGTTACCCTTGTCCCTCCAGAAAGTCGCTGCAAGAAGTCTCTACAATTCTAATCCTCTCAGCAGACTGGCACAACTTCCTAGACTGCACAGAGACTGTATGCAGTCTCTTAGATATAGTAGAGAGTATCTTAAATATAGGGCATGGATTTTCACAGAAAACAGCCCTGTTTTAAGTTGCAGAAACATCACTCAGGAACATAAACTCAGAACAGAATTACTCTGGCTAAAACACTAGGCAAAACACTTAAAAATATTTGAATTTTAAGTCTGAATAGTTCAACGGTGAATTAAAGTTGCACACGAGAAAAAATTATTTTCCTAAAAAGGCAGTTTCCCACTTCAGGCTGACAAACCACCTTAAGTTTCTCCAGTTCAGAAATGGAAAACATCCTTAATGGCTTCCGGTAACTGCATCTTTGAAGTCCTGCAGAAATTATGCAACTGCTCTGAAAAAAGCAAAGGAGCAGCTAGGAAGCTGCCTCTGAAGTGAGCCCTCGGGAAGGGGGAAAACAAACAGAAAAATCTTTGACCGGATCCTTGCCCTTTGCTGAGCCCACCTGCCCGGCCAGCCCGAGCTGGAACAAGCGCCAGCTTTTCCTGCTTGCCCTACTTTCGGGGATTGGTCATGGAGCAAGAAAGCAAAGCCTGAGCATCATGTGGGAAACTTGATATTAATCCGGACACAAATGCTGGGAAAACACTGCCCGGTTCCTTTTGTCCCCATGGGAGTAACGGTGCTGCGCCCGCCCCTAACCTCGGTGAGGTCTGAGGCTCGGAAAAAAGGCGCAAAGTAGGAGCCACTGCACAATGTGGAGGAAGGCGAGGAAGACTCATTTAGAGACACACTGACCTCTATTTGCAGCCAAACTCCATTTTTATTTTTGCTGATATGAAACTAAAATAATCTCACTATAGTTATTTTGTGAGTGTGAACAACAGCTGTACCCACAGTGTCTAGGGAAAGGCACGTTTCAGCCCTCAGCAAATGCTAATATTTTTGAGAAATCCAACCACTGTGCTTCCTGAATTATATCTTCAAAGATTCCTTGCATTAATACCGTAATACTTAAGTACTAATATTTTAATACCAAAGTAAGTACAGGGGACAACTCATATAAGCAAAGGGCAGCGCCCTGCTAGACTTCTTTCTAGAATAGCTTTTAAATGGGAAGGAATAAAAGCATGTGAGAATATTAAAGCTGTTCTGTCAGCAGCGGGTGAGATGCACAGCATGCTAGGACAGGTTCAATGTCATCTAAAAATTTCAAGACATTTGTGTTATTAAAGAGAAAAAAACACAACTAAAATATACTTCTGCAGGGGAAAAATAGTATTTGCAAGAGAAGCAAGTAGGAAAAGGTCATAAAAAGAAAGGGGAAGGCAAATAAATCTGGTAGTATATTAACCAAAAAAGAGCAATGCAGGTAGAGTCAAATACATTTGCATTATACCACAAAAAGAAAACACTAATTATTAGGCTATAGTTTATGGCTTCCTGTGCCAGTATAAACTACTTAGAACATGAATTTTGTAGCCCAAAAGACTGAGAACAATATCTCAGTCACGGTCGGTCTAACAGTGTCTAGTTTATTTAACTTATAATGGCTTGATCTAGTAAATCCTAAGGTCATTTTGAATGCATATTCTTAGTATGAAACATCATGAAGCCGATAGAGCAAATATTACAACCAGGGGAAAAAAATGCTTTTACATAAGCTTTCTTTCACAAATTTCTTCCACAAGTTAGTCTGGGAAAATAGAAAACAGCTTTTTATCTTTAACAGAAGCCTGAAACTTAGAAAAAAATCAAAATAAGAATATTCAAAGTACATCAAGAATAAATGGTTCTGTACAGACAAGGTGAAATGAAAGTACTTTGAAGAAAACAAGCTCTAACTCTAGGAAGAGTGAAGCAAGAGACTATGGTCCTTTTCCAACTGAAAGCAAGCTGCATTTTCCCCAAAGAAGGTGCTAAATAATAAAAGAGAAACTAAGCCTTGCTTCTTTCCCCAACAGTCTTGCTCTGGAAGAAACGGTCAATGTTAAAATTTCAGAGGGCAAAAGCCCTCCAGGGGCTCCTGTTCTCAGTGAACGAGGGGGACAGCATTAGCAGAAGCCAATTTTCTTCACGTTTTTCTTCCCATTTTTCCTCCTGTCTCTCTCGCTCTCCTGCCCTTTGCAGGCAGACAGGAACAAGCCAGAACCAGTTAACTCCGGAGCGAGAGTCTGCTGCCGGTCCTCACCACGCCGGGCACCACCGGGCTGCACGCTGGCACGGCTCAAACTCTGCTGTTATTCAACCCCAAACAGGTGGATATTTTTGTTTGTCTTTCAGGTATGTATCAGGTAGATTGGTAGAGCTAAAACAAGTAGTAAAGCTGGCAGGACATTAATGATATCTCCAACCACATTTGCACATGCACAGATTTCCCTAGTAATATGTTACTCTTTCTAGGAAAAAAAAAATCTCTTTAAGCTCCAGACAGGCTTAGGAGGGTTATTGCTGTTAAGTACGGACCTTGTTTTCCCAGCAATCGCGGAGAGCTTGGGGCTCAAATTACAGTTAACACGAACTGCAAAGGGCCATCATCCCACTTAGATGGGCTCTGAAAATCTATGATAAAAATAAAGCCACCAAAGTTTATTGTGCAGTCTTGACTCCTGACTCACAAAACTGTCCTTTCAATATGTTGTCATTTAACACAGGGAAACTGCTGGGACAGAGGCACAGCATTCCCAGAGCAATTCTGAAAAGCTGCTGGCGTCCCACGGCTAAAACGGCAAGCTCAGCTCTTCAGTCAGGTACCACTTTCACACACGGTGAGTCAATACGTACACTTTAACACAGGACAGTCTGCAGTCTGCAGAGAAGTTTATAAATGATAATTTTCACATTTTTTCCCAGTACAAAACAGTTAACTTGAAAATACTTAATTATCTTCAGGGGCTAACAGCATTAAAATAGTCTTTAATTAAACACTCAAGGCAATAGCCATACTAATCCTAGACTTCCCTAATAGTTTGAGGAATGTGGTACATTTTTACAGGTTTAATTCCTTAATATGTTGTCATGGCTAACACTTGCTTTAGAAATAATTTAAATAAAATTGTTGCAACAATTCCAGATCACTAAATCTGCTGCAAAATCTCTGCGCAAGACAAGTGAATAAGTGATTTTAAATCAGAGGGGACTGTGTCCTGACAAGTAAGTGTAACACAGAAGTGGATTATATTGAAAAGTCTCAACCCTTTTAACATAGCAACTCGCTTTCTAGCTACAGTTTCTACTGTGAGTTTAGGTGTTGCTGACACGCAACACTACAGTCATGAAGGTTCAGGCATGCTTAAGAACTTCAATTGCTGTATGGCTAAGGCTGGGTTGATCCTTAGGCTGTGTTGATGCTGTTAATCCTTTCCTCCCCGCTTTGCCCAAGTGTATATTAGGATATAAATTCAAACCTATTTCATTGCCAAACGTCCTTTGTAGCCTCTATCACTCCCCAGAGGCGGTGTTTAACGCGCTTGCACCGCACTGCCAGGGGCCTTCCTTTCCGTGCCGTGCGGTAACAGGCCACCCCGGCAATCCTCGCCCGACTCCTTTCCTGGGAGCCCTTGTGCTCTGCTCCCGTGGCCGGCCCTTGCTCGCCGGCTCCCCGCTGCTCAGGCTTCCCCAGGATTAACCCTCCGACCTCACGGGAGTTTGCTTTGATCCTGCCTGGCGCCAGCACTGCTCTGCAAGAGAAACAAACCCTTTCACTGCTATTCAGCTTAGGACTGTCCGCAGCCAGTGCAGACTTGTTCCCTAACTAGCTCTCCCCTTTGGTACAGGGGGAAGGGTAAGTTAGCCGGAGATGAATACATTTCCTTTATCCCTTATTAGCCTCGAATGCCATCCAACCCCCTAACCAGGCTCGTCTATGCCCCTTGCAGCTGCTCACAGCGATGCACTGTCCTATCGTCCTGCCTGTTAGTATCACACACTTGCATTTAGCTACAGCAACAGGCTCACCACCATTTTCAGGTGCTTGCTTTGGCCACGAGGACAAAGATGACATTCTGGTTTGTCCTTGGGTGCAGGATGCTCAAGGCAAGGCTGTGCCGGCAGGGCACTTGCAGCCCAAGCTGGCAGGTTTGCCCTACACTCGTCTGCAGAGCCAAGACCTGCAAGCCAGCCCCGGTCTGCGCTTCCTGCACGCTCCAGTTTGCCCCCCATTACACATCTTGCAACTGTCCTGCACAGGTCTCTGCAGCGCTGGAGCTTCACCCCCATGAAGGAGGGAACTTTTCAGAGCAGAGAGCATCAGCACAGCTCATTCACCTGACGGCAGCCCCGCGCTGGCAGAGCGCTCGCACAGGCACGGCCAGAACCACCGACTGCTCAGCATTTGCAGCAGGGAAGGGATACAGGCACGTGGGGAAACGCTGCACGTGTTCTGGGACCAGAGAGCAACACGGATGGGCCAAAGCGCCCATGAGATTTTCACAAATGAGCACTACCATCTTTACGGGCCTCAGACTCACAAACAGACACCCAGCACTTATTTACAGTGTGCCAGTACTCCTCCACCCTCCTAGCAGAACAGCACTCACTGCAATTAAAGACAGCCATAAATCACATGGGCTAACACACTGATTTAACCGGGGAAGAACACAGAACAACAGAAATCCTGGTGGATTCTGAAAACAAATCTGTATCAGGAGCGGACTGAATCTGTCAATAACAGAACTCAACCACAATCACACTTGCTTACCAGAAAAGGCTAATGCAGATGGCAGAAGCACTCTTGAACTACAAAATATATAGCAAACCCATTACACAGGGATACATTTCTTCCTTTTCTTCATCTCCTATTTAACATCAAATTAGATCTCACGTTAGAAGATACCTGGAGAAGGTTAAACAGATTTTTTGACTCAGAAGGAGAAAGACACACAGGAATTTTCCCACAATATTCACTCAGGGAATTGTTATACTCTTCCAAAATACAAGCAAAGCAGCCATGGTTATATCCAGCACATCAACTTAACCCAAATCAAGGATCATCTAATGTTTAAACCTTATTAGGAAAAGAAAGTAATTCCCAAATTCTCCACTCAGCAGTTTAATTAAAAATAACCAGAATTAAGCTAACAAGAATCAAGGGTAGCAAAATTTAAGACAAGAACATATCTTTTTCTCATCCCTGTTTCCCATTTGCTTCCTCCTTTTCCCAGTGATGACAAGCTGGCAGACAGAAAGGAAATACATCACCCACCCCACATTCTTCCAATTCAAGTACAAAAAAAAAAAAAAAAAAAAAAAAAAAAAAAAAATCAAGCGTTTATTGGAAGGCTGCATGAAGGCACAAATGAGCTTGATTACAGACAGAGTGTAACAATTACAATATATGTGAACACCTCAAGAGATACAACAAAGCAATAACACAGCTAGAACAGGAATAATGTGTAACCTGCTTAAAAATAAATAAGAAATTCTCAGACACTGAATTTTTTCATTGATTAGCTCTGACCCACAACATCTTAAGTGTAATACTTTTAAGTCATTACTTGTGTTCATACCCAACAAATTTGCACTTTGCCTATTATTCTTAACCAGTGGCTTTATAAATTTGATCCAAATTTGCATTTGAACAGGTTTTGTTCGTGAGCATCAAGAAAACATGGCAATAATCAACTAGACACCCAGCCAACCTAAAGCGAGGCTTCACAAATTCCTTAAGTACATGAATTTAATTTAAGTTCCGTGGTGATTTCACTTAAGTTTTAAAAGCACATGGATGTTTGTTCCATTTTTACTTGCATTTGAGGAAACTGCTGTGTTTCTGCAGGAAAGGAACTGGCTACATCTCTCAGGTGATCTTTTTCTTCCTCCAAAGGAGGCTTAGCTCTCATCTGAAACACCTGCTGAAACAAAAGTTGGCAACCACAAACTAAAGAGCCTTGGACAGCTCAGGTATTACCGCTAGCATAAAACATCTTAGTTCGTAGTTACAGCATTAATTTATATAGTGAGAAAACAGCTATGAGAGTAGAAAACTATTTCCAATATTTCTATGGAAAGGGGAATTGTTCTTTTCTTACTAAATGCTATTGCCAGGGATTTAAACTGCAACACAGTATTTTCTGAAAGGAAGCCACTAAATATTTTAGTGCAGGTAACTCCTAGGCTGAGCAGGAAAGTTCTAAGCAGTAATTTTTTATGCAGATTTTTTTCTCCAACTCAACCCTCAACCACCTGTCCTAATCCCCCCAAATCTATCTCACCTACAGGAAGGAATTTACTTTGTAGTCCAGTTCCAGCGACGAATGGCTTCTCTCCGGACAGGACACGCAGAACAAAACCTGGCCTAGCTCTGCTGTTCCTCCCGACACCCTGTCCACACGATTGCAGCATAAAGATGAGGTAGCACATTCCTTTGGAGCCCAAAGAGTTGGGCAAACCAAGCATTACTCTCCCTAGTATAGTAGCCGTCTCTTCCTGCAGTGTCAAACCTCCAGATTTTTCTCTTGTAGTAGGGCACACGACTAACGGGGGAACAGCTGTATCAAAGTAGAAAACAGAACATCAGCACAGACGCTCATTTGAGTTATGACTGAATTGCGCAGGCCACAATCTGGCACTTTCAGTGGCTTCCTTTGGTCCACAAAGCAGTAACGGCTCCTAACATCTATTTGTAATAGGAGGAGTAGCTATTATCCAAGGGGAACAGGAGGGATATCCTGAGTATTCATGATAATGTGATGTGGAAGTCAAAATATTGAAAGATTAGGAACTCCACTCCAAATCCTAAAAGGGCTGGGAGAGATACTCAGCTTCTCTGGGAACTGATAAGACTTGCTCATTTGGTAGTTCAGAACTTTGTTTTCTCTCTTCTTTTTAAGGAGAAAACTCTTCCACTAAGGAGGTTTTTGTAACAAAGACTTATGTTGTAATTTTATAGCTTACGTTCATGGGCAGTACGGTTTCCTATGAGATGTCTTGAACTCAGGAGAGATGCTCTGCAAAGTGACGCTCTGTAGACTCCCAAGGAACAAAAAGAAATAAACTGTCATGACTGAAACAGAAAGGAAGCATTAAAAAGTGTTGAACAGTGTTATAACTTAAAACTCCTTACAAGACTAAGCATTAAAGCACAACAAGACTTGAACAAGGTCGTTGGAGGAACCCTCTTAGTAAGAAATAATCTCTACTGAGCAAAAGAGATTGTGTTCTTTGGTTGACAAGGTATTTGAGATTCTTTGTCTTGGTCATTTTCTAGTTAACAAAATACCCAGAGTTTAAATCATCTCCGGTCAACACTAACTCACACAGATTCTAGGAAGTCCAGTCACATTTTCTGTGCTTGCAGGACTATATTTTTCATTCAGCTGAAGTCCAAAGAAATTTCATCCCAGCAGACGGATTCCTGACAAGGAACATTTGGACAGGAAAGTGAATCCTTTCCTATTGAGCTGCAGTAAACCAAGGCTGCTAACAGACAAGCATTGCTACTTTCCTGAAAAACTGTTATAGTCCTTTCTGCCCTTGGGAACATGCGCTCAGAGGAGCAGATGCGCTTAAAACAATCTTATCTAGCTGTTGGCTGGAAGACTATGTCCAAAAAGTCCAACTTCTGCCTCCATATGCATTTCATCTCTCAGAGCCAGCAGCAGATGAAATCAGGAACTTCTCTGAAAAGCCCATGGATAAAAAATTGAGCACAGAGCACTGCATTCCAATGTCCAAACCAGATTCCTTAGGAGAAAAAATAGACTTGACTGCCGGAGGAAAGTGTTGCTGAAACAGCTAGGAGGATGGGGTTGCTTCTTTTGTTTTCATACCTTTAACTGTCCCAACGTGGTACACACACACAAATGCTCATTACTACTAAAAATTGTAGCCTTAATTGTAGTCTTATGCAAGCAGTGATGACACAGTGTGTAATTGACAGGCATTAAGAATGAACACGGCAGAAGGAACCCACCTAGATAACACAGAGCAAGCAAGTACTTGGAGCACTCGTGATAAGTTGTACCTCATTGTCAAGAGGATTCTTCCCGTCTGCGTGAGATTCTGGTAAGAGCATAGATGCAGAATCATAATTCAAGACTATAATTCACAAGCAAAACTGAAAATCCATTTATATTTATTAGGAGATGGTTGTGCACAATTCCTTATCTTATTCAAAAAGTCTACAAATAGAGTTTAACACTTCTGTTCGCACACAAATGTTTGTTCAATGTTCTTAGTTTGGTAAGGCCAATTTAGCGCCTTGTTACATTTTCAGGATTTAATACACATTTGTCATTTCTTTACTTTCATCTGGTAACAGTCCCACTGCAACAGTAAGGAGAGTTCAGTAAGACACTTTATAACAGCAGCTGAACTTAGGTTACAGAACTTCAATTTTGGAATATGCTTCAGATGTAGATTTATCTAGGCAATTTTCCATTTTAAGATTTTAAAGCAGCACTATCAAAGGCTTTTTTTCCCCCCCTGTCCCCAGCATATATACTACGAGCTCGCACTCTATGGAGCCTGTTGTCCAAGAATCTTAAAGCACTTCAGAAAGGAGGGCACCATTTTAAATAGTGGTATACTTGAGCTGGAATCCTATCTTTAAAATAATATTTCTCTGTCTTATGTTTACAAAAGGACAAGCAGCAAATTAAATAACCGATCCTATCTTGACCTTAGTCCCACCAAGAATATCAGTTTTGACTGCCTGTCATTTTCTCATATGCAATCCCACCACTGATTCGGGAGCTCTGTTTAACTAAAATGCTCACAGATGAGTTTCTCTACCCAAAAGTGAGCACCTGCTATGGTTGATCATTTCCAGATGGAAGCACAGGTCAAATTTTAGGCCTGCCACAATCTTGAGATTATCACTTTATTGGAGAGTCACTACCACAACTAATGTAATGCACTTGATCCCATATTGGTTTAACAAGTGGAGTAGACTATATATGCATTTCTCTAAAGCTCTCAGAGCTGAAACTACATGGCTACAGTGAAAAATTCTAGTTTTGCCTTACTTAAGCTGAACCTCTTACAACATTATTTTAACTTACTATTTTGAATTAGAGCACTGATTTTATACAGATTTTCAGTCTGCAATTCTTACTGAATATTTGAGCGGCAACCATGAAAATATATGTACAAGTGTTAGTATACTACCAGAATGCTGTATTTCCTTCTTTAAAATGTGCTTAATAAAGCATTAGGCATGTCAAACAAACTTTTGTAAACAAAAGATAAATTACTCATGTTCTGCTCTGATTATACCCAGATACATATTCTCATAAAATAAACATTCTCTTGTCATTTTCCATGGCCCACATATCCACATATATGAGGTAAACCACTTAAAATTATCAATAATATATAAACCTCAGTACTCAACAGCAACCTTAGGAAAAATAAAACTAAGATGTCAATATCAAGAAGAAGTGACACTTTGTTCCACTGCAAAGTGAAACCAAACAATTTATTTGTGCTAAATGAATGGAAAGAATGTATTCAGAATACATTTCTTCATACATTGTACCGGCTTAGGCTGCTAAATAAGCATTATTCATTAGTGCCACATTGTGCTACTTTCTTGTACTCTGCTTCTGTTTCTACCGAGCAAAACAACAGTTTTGGCTGTTATACCAATATATTCCTATATGTTCATCTTATACCTTATTTTCTAATAGACTTTTGAACATTTAGAATACTTGTTCAACTTTGCTTCAGGGGAGTCACAATTAATATATTTTAACAGGAAAAAAAATCAGCTGTTCTCTACAATCACGTTGCCTTCTGCAGCAAAATATCAGAGCGCGCACTTCAATCAGCTATCAGTAACCTGCGGGCAGGACCACACTTGGGCAGTTGTGGTGGATCACACAGCATGGACAGCTTACAGGTTAATGTAAATGACAAGTGAAATACTCAAATCTTAAGGTCCAACGAACTGTACATTCCATTAACTGCAGCAAGTCATTTCCCTCACTGTACCATATATTGGAGGTTTTTTAACAGAAGAAGCATGGATGTGTCTGTCGTGTGTGCTGGATTAAGCTTATTTACTAGGTGATACGATACGAGTATGTGTCTTGGGCACTGATTAGGGTGTCTGACTCACTTTTGCACTAGAAGCTGTTATTTCAAATAACCGAAACGTAGTGCTGTGTTACCATAAGCTTGGTAATCACTAATATTTCAGGATTTATAACATAGCCCATCATGCCTTTAATTTTATGCAAATTGTCATGAAAAAATATAAAAAGGTATCCCTTTAATTTTACAAACCTAAAAGCCAGGAAAATGAAGCTTTGGAGCCAAGCAAAACGACATAATGCCGTATTACCAACCAGAGTAGCAAATGTTCCAGCCAGAGAATGGACATACATGTAGTTCAAGTAAACACTGATGGAAAATCTGTTAAGTTAGTGTTGTAGACCCACAACACTGGCTGCATTTTATACAAACGTTTACAACACAATTAACAGTGAAGCCTATATAACCTCAGTGCAAATATGTCAAATCCAAATATGCCAAGTAAGCCTTTGGCTTTTAGTAAACTGCTCCATGTTATGAGTCCAAATTCTGACATACAGACTGCTGAGCACATGCACTAAGGCTGAGAGGAGGGATGCACTGAATGCTGGAAAGTGGCTGACTGCGATGCTGCTGGTGGGACCGTAGGTTGCACAGGTGGTGGTGGTGGTGGCGGAGGTGGCTGCACTGGGGTCTGCGTGTTTGGAGAAGGAGGAGGAGTGGGACGTTTAAATTTGTCAGGGCTGTTACTTCTTCGTGGTGAAGGCCTCTGCAGAACAAATATTGAAAGTACGTTTAAACACATTCCTGAACAGCTTTAGGTGCAAGTCCTCTAATCAACGTATTGACTTTGTCCAAGGGGGGGAGAAAAAAAAAATAAAAGCAAACAAATATGTGGGAACAATCCATTTTAAATGATACCAATATGACAATACCTTCTTTAAAATAAATTATGCTACTCTGAAATGGAGCAGCAAAGGCAAGTGGAAGATACTTTTACCTATGACAGCAGCAACCTAAGGAAAAAATATGACATGCTGTCTGTAGAGACAGCATGTCAGCTGTGCTTGCCGAGCAGCAGGTGCCAATCAGCTTTTAACTTTACCTGCTTGTGCGTAAAGTCAAAGGACAGAGCACCCAGAAACGAAGGTGGGAACGTTTCAACTTTTGGAGAGCTTGCCCAGAATCTTTAGCATTCAGGCTGAAGCAAGACCAAAGAATCATTGAGGTTGTTCTTTAGAGAGCAAGTACCACATGAAAAAGATTACAATGATTTTAGCTGCGGCAGTAAAGCAGTAGAGTGCTCTTCACGGGAACTATGCATTCCTTTTATAATCTGCATGCTAAAACTCATGAAGATTTAATATGCAGTTTTTATCTTCACAAAACAGTGGGAGAAAAAGAACTCTTTAAATGCAGCAGTATAAAAATGATGAATTACACTGCAGAACACTAACTTCTGCTGTTTTAGAGTGAAAAAAGATGCATGAAGATCAGATCCAGGCATTAAGAACTTAACGGTATAACAAATTATGCATCCCGTATTAACAACCAACCAAAGACACCCAGATCTAAAGAAATGCAGCTACAGTGCTACACCAAATGAACTACATGCAAAGTCTATTTATTCTGTAATGGATATTAAAAATGAAAAGACAAAAAGTAAATGGCAGTTTGGTCACATTACATATTGCATCTGTTTTTTCAACATTACTATATATAATATAGTATAGTATTTTAATGCTTTCTGGGAAAAGCAATGGGATCCCCAACAACCTGTTAACTGATGTTTCTGAAACACTTCTTAAAAACATTTACTGCACTAATAGACTTCTTATAATTGGCTTCAGTATGGAGACAAAGACAAGAGACACAGATCAATATCTTTTTGAAATAGCTCTTATTTTGCCTTGGAGGACATCCTTCTCACAGTGGGTTCATGTAACCTCAGTTAGATTACATTTTCAGAATTATTTATTTTTCACAGAGACCAAAGCCCCCAATTTCCATGAAAAACTCATTTATAAAATCCAGTTCTAGGTTTTCCAGAAGCTCAAAGATTTTCCTGTGACCAACCCACATGACACAGGATCAAGCGGTTTGGGCCACTGCTGTCAGCCTGCCCCTATCTGCGGTCGAAAGAATTTACAGTTCACCTTAGCCAGTTCCCCATGGCAACTGAGAAGTAGCCACACTTCAACATTCTACCCAAAATTCTACCGGAAAAGGTTTTACATCTGAAAATGACAATCATAAGTGGAAACCTTACAAGAAATTTACATGTTACCATACCTGTTGAGAAAAATCAAAATGGGCTTGATACACCAAATATAAGCTATTTTCCCAAGTGATTAATACTTAAACTTTGTTAGCTCATTAAACTCCACAAATACTTAGAATAAACTTGATTAAGTAGAAATGCATCCAACAGAGAAAAAAGGAAATAAATCCAGTTGAAAAATGTTGAAAAAAAAAAAAAGTCCTAACAAATGCTTGATATATTAACTTTCTTCTTTGCCAATGAAATAGAAAATAAGCATTAACTGCCTGTTACAGTGACATGGTGGTAGCATTGTGTGTCATCCTGAAGAAAACCTGAGCTTGGAGCAACCTCAGATGACTCATCCGTCAGATGGTGGAGACTAGGAGAAAAATGAAAGCAATGTTTTTACTTCCTGGGACAGGCTCAACAGTTAGAACATCACTTCTCACACCCTGCCTGCTGATCCACAAGATGATACCTATTACTGTCCTTAAGATGATAATACATCCTACTTTTTTGCAGAAAAAGGGTTCTTCAAAAAGAATCAGTTTCTGAGGGGTGAAGAGAAAAATCAGGGTTGAAGGAAGCAGCAATAGATATCTTGGAGTAAGGAGACAAAAGCAAATGTTTACAAAAATATTTTGTAAGAAAGTTTAAGGAGAAGAAGTCATAACTTTAAAAAAAAAACAATCAAACAGACAATGGCAATAAATATTTATTGCTTTAAATACTTACTGTAATACCATGGGATGGTCCCATATGTTGCACATGAAGGCCTGGGGAATTGTAGTAAGACATTCCAGCTCTAGTCAGTGAAGTTGGTGGTGTGAAACCAACTGTGTGACTTGCATATGACAGACCTAAAAATTGTTAAGACAAGATAATATCAACATTCTTATTTGACTGTGTCACCCATTACACAATGCTAAATGTGACTCTCCACTTTATATAAACAGGATAAGGCTCACTGGACAGTTTGACTTCAGTGCACAGATACATCTGCCCAGCCTTCCCTCTATCCTCAGGGAAAAGGGCTGTCTGAAAAAGCAGACGAGCCCAGAGTAGCAGCCTAGCACCAGGCAACTGAAACTGTCTGTATGACAGGAACTGGCTGAAAGGGGCTTCTTCCAGGCATATCAGATCTGCACCCAGACCAACGGCTGCCCTGGCTGCCTCCTGCTTTGCCCAGGCCTGTATAGGCAGGGACGCACAGGTCCTGGGGGCCGTGAGGTCCAAGCCATCTGTGAAAAGCTTCCGCAGCTGGACTATGATAGCACAAATAGAAAATTTAGCTCTGAAAATTATAGCTTGCTTTATGCACATTAAAAGACTCATATTCAAAGATGCAAATATCTATTTTTTTTCTCAGTTTAGATAAATTCCCTATAAATGTTTCAAAAAGCACTTGGCTTCTAACTAAACATTTCCTTCTATAAATTCTAGTTCATAAAAATGCAGAATACCCATTATAGCTAACGACAGTAAGCAGAAACAGCCACTGCAAAGTGCTTCGCATATTCAGACCTAAGGTGCGCTGAACGTTTTGTTTATTTCTCCAAAGGGCGGATTTTCCAAAGCCTTTAGCTCACTACCATTTTCTTACAAATACGTTACTTAGGTAGAAGACAAAAGTATTTTCTCAGCTGTGTGATACCAGAAACCAACAACTGTATCAGAGATGCCTGACCAAACCCAAAATCTAAGTACCCACTAAACTTCCCTAAAAATGTTAGATTCAACAGCTGTCATATAACAGCACTACATCAACCCAACACAGTGCCACAGCACTTGCAGTGCACTACAACACACCTGGGTTTGTCTTTAACTAGCTGTGTTTGATAAATTAACATCTTGGGGGGGAAAAAAATGCAAGCCTTGGATAACTAGAGGCCATGCAAGAAAACATATTATACTTGTCTTCTTTCTTTAAACTAAAAGCCTAATGCTACTCTGTAACCAATGTATATCTGCTGAAAATTACGGGCAACTCCAGGGGAATCGCTGTCATTTTAGAACAGAGAAGGAATGCAATATTTTAACAAAAATAATCTGTTTTCTGACTACAGAATCTAATTATTTGTACAACACCTTGCAAGCATTAGGTCAGAAATATAAGACAACGTTCAAGTTAATTCTGAAAGACAGACTGAAGTGACAATTTTCAAGATGGAGACAGAAGCTCAGAACAATAAAGTGTAAAGTAAGCTTTAAGTCACCTTGTATCATTCTACTTAACCGCCTCATTTAAAAACAGCTCCCATAGTTTCACAAAGGGGAGTCTAACTTTACACAGCATTCAGAGTGATGAAATGAGAGCAGAGCGCATACATCCAGGGTAGTTCATCTGTAATTTTGTAGTCCCAAATCTGTACCTAGTCTTTCTGCAGAAACAAACCATGAGACAGTTTATCTAGACTAGAGAAAAGATTGGCAATGACAGGAATGTTCCGCCCGCTGCCTCATCCTCACAGTTTCATACAACGTGCAACAAACCTCAACACTATCTCGGTTTGAGGCAGAGCCCCCAAAAGAGCAGTCTGAAGCCCAGCAAGCCCAACAGGCTCCAGGCCTCAGAGTCTGACTGGCAGAGTTTAACTGGCTTTGGCTACTCATGCGGGATGATACCACTGCTAAGAGGTTTCAAACTGTGTATCCACAGATTCTGGTACATCATTTACCAAAAGAAACCTGTCAAAACATACAGTTACTTGATACAAAATATAACTGTTGCATTATTGGTGCTGGATACTTCTGGAATTATCTTACTACTGTCCTACTTTAGAGATAAAGCACTCAAAAACCACTTGTTTTCATCGGCTACTGCATTTATACACCAGAGATTTATACATACCAGACAGTAGTATGAAATTCCCTTCTGACCTCATTAGCTCTCGTAACAAGCTGCTGCTTTTATTTTCCTGAAGTCTGAAACTGTCAAGTGCAGATACTAATTTATGCAGTGCAGAAGACAGCAACAGAGCTGCCTGAGCACAGCTGCTAGCCTGGAACATCTACTATGCAGACACCACCAAAACCCAGAACTCCATTAGAAATGAGCAATTTGGCTTTGTTATTTCTACCTCAGTTTCCGATTGCAATTCGGCTTCCCCTACCTATACTATCTAATTCCACTGGGATGCAGCCCTCTCCCTTCCTATTAGTAGAGGCAGCTGATACAACAGTCAGCAGGAAACTTGTAATGACTTCCAATCCCAGAACAGCGACCACCAGCCACCCAAGGGCTGCGGCACCGGCACGCCAGCGACCCAGGAGGGGACGTTTCCAGGCAGGGCTAGGACATAAGGCCCCGCGGTGCCGGCTTCCGCCACGCACACGTGTCCCGAGCGCCGCAGGCAGCGTGCGCTTGTGGATTGGGTCATTAAATATAACCAAGAATTCCAAAGCAACTGTTTCCAAGCACTTGTTGGCACAACCACATCCAGTTGCAGGCTAAAGATTAGAAAACACATGTCATTTTCCTGGTAATATATATTGCAACACTTAGCAAAATTGCAGAAGAGAATTGGCTTATTCATAACCCTCCTAAAATCTCCTAAAACTTTGAAAAAACTAAACCATCCTAATACCTATTTCAAAGATAATAACAAGGCTTATGGCTATAGTTTGCTTCCATACATATTTACTTTTTTTTTTTTTTTTTTTTTTTTTTTAAACAAACATATTATAAAACTATTTGGATACCTTTTGGAGAAAAAAAAAAAAAAAAAGGAAAAAAAAAGTCAAGCTTGAAAACCAAAGAGTTTAAACACATATGTTCTAGCAGACCTGTGTAAGAAAACGTCTAAATACCATTTTGCAGAATGTGTCAGTATAGAGCATATCTCATTCGCCCTTGTCACTCTAAAAATGATCTTGAGAAAGCAGGGCATGAAGCATTTGTTTCACTGCATACAGGCGAATTTGGGATCATCGTACATCATTTGTGACGAGCAACTTTTAGCGAACGATCAATGGCAATTTCCAGGAATTTTAATGGCACTCAGAAATGTCTTAATACAAATAACATATTAAGTGAAAGAAAATGACAGTAATTTTGTCAGTCAATGATCTGAGGTTAGGTGCAATCCATTCAGGTCATTCTGTAATTCCAAAGATTTCATCCATATATTAGATTCAGAAAAGCTTAGTTTGTTTGCCTTCATTATACAGTATACTAGATACAGAAATTCTTAGCTTTACTGTAATTGATTTAACAACAGAGATTGGCAGAAGTACAGAGGCCATTCCTCCAGCAGAGAGAAATGGACTTGACTTTCCAGCATTTTTGAGCTTAGTCTTTAAGAAGCTTTCATGCAGAGCACAACAGCAGTTCCGTTACTAGTTCACCACCAAACTCTAGAAATCTCTTTGAACTATGTGCCCCATGAAGCAGCTATTGGAGGAAAAGAAACAAAAAAGAGAAAAGAAAGAAAGAAAGAAAAAGCTCAAGCAACAGCTACTGAATTGACCTTTAACGTTTGGTCACCATGTAAAACAGAACAATCTGAAAACATGCTGCACTAAAAGAAATCTAAGGCAAAACTATTCTTACATTTACGATGCACTTTTTCCCCAGATAGCTTTCAAAGGCTATTTACCTAAATATATTAATAGGGCACATTACTATGTGATGCATATAAAAATTTTAGAAACTGGGTTAAATATTTACCAGGTGATATAGGTCTGCTAGAACTTGGTGAGGGTGTATAAGGGATAGGACTGGACACAGTGCGAGGTCTTAATCCTTGTGCAGACATCTCATTAAAATATCTAACAAAAAAAGGTAAAGAATAATTAGATTACACCTTTTAAAAAGCGCCATGCTTTAAATGCTTCATTGTGGCATTTTCAATTCCCATAAGAATTACATTAGATTAGCAATGGACCAATCACCTCTAGGAAATTATGACAGGAATACCCTTTTGATTGCTGAAGGTTCAAATATTGGCTTAATTTGCTATGGAAATAGCTGGACTTATCTTAGTCATCTGCAGTTGAAACAATACACATTGAACAGAGAACAGTATATATTAAGGTTAGAGATCATGCTATACAAACCCACCTATACTACTTTCCTGCATTTTACACGTTGCTTCTATCTTAAACTCCGTAGCTTGTCTAACTGGAGTGTATCTTCCAGAAAGACTACCAGCATTGACTTGTAATCACACACAGGTGGAAATTATCCTATCTCTGATAATTTGTTCCAACAGCTAGTCAGCGTCACAGTTAAAAACATCCTACGTGATATACGAGCTTGTCTAGCATCTAGCTGTTTGCTCATCCTGCCTTTTGCCACTGGAACAGAGAGCTGATTTGAACACAGTGCCTTTTCCCTCTAGAGATATCAGTGGCACGGCAGGACAGTTCTGAAACTTCTTTTTGCTAAGCTAGCAAATCAGAATGGCAGGCAAGGCATTAACCTCATCTTTACCATCACCAATGGTATTGGTTTGTATCTTCTTCATCACTGCATTCAACAGATCAGTCATCAAGTGCTATTCCTGTCCTGCAGAAAAGGAGTTTAAAATCTTATCATTTGCCCCTGCTTGCCACTTACTTTAAATACAGAAAGTAAGTTTCTTCCCTACAACACTATACTGGCAGTCCTCAGGTTGTGACTTATTTACTTTTCCCCCTAGATTTTTCAGCCCTGGTCTAGATTAGAGCTCCCATCCCTGCTCATCTTTTCTTGCAGATAAAGTTACAGATGAATGTTGCCAGATTTACACTATTACATTTGGTTCTATTTTGTACCAGACACAGTTAAGCTACAGATAGAGCTATCTACCCAACTGCTCTTCACTTCGTTATCTCCATCCCTACCACCGTTTCTCACAAATTATCAGCACCTACATTTATTTCCAGATCGCAGGGGAAAGGAGAAAAAGAAAAAAAAAAAAAAAGCATTGAGTAACATTAAAAATATTTCTGTTTGATAGAGCAGATCATGACTACTTTGAGGTCTGTGACCAGTTCCTACACAATCAGACAGACGCCTAAGCAGTCATTTTATGATTTAACCTTATTTTATTTTCTATAGAGACAGTTTTCCATAGCAGTCATTCTAGTAACCTGGATTACGTCATATGAAATAGCAGCAAATCATTAGCATGCTTCCTGGTTTTAGAAATTTCCCTATTACTCCAGAGAATAGGATGCAGGATTGAGAAGACAAAGCTATTGCTAGTCATGAGAAAGAAGTTTTGGGAGAACTGCATATTTCACATTCATTAAAGCATCTTCATCTACCCCATCTACCAAAAAATAAGTATCATCAACTAAGAGAACGTAACAGAAAAGGCTGGCTAGTGACCATTTTTTAGGAAGAAAATGCAAGCTGACAAAAATTTCAAATCCAACTGTATGTTGTTCCATAACTGTCTTTCCCCTAAGAATTACCATTCCAATATCTGTTTTCTGCTTCTTCTTGAGTTTACTTTCTATTAAATAGCTGTTTGGGAGGGATTTTGTCATGTCTTTGTAGTATCAAGCGAATTAATAAGACAAATTTATTAAAAATATACAATACTCAACCTTCCTACTGTGTTTTATTACTACCACTACAACTTGATTGATTGTTGATGAAAAACACTGATACTTCATATAAATTCAAATTCTAAGAGCTCAGAAAAAAAATACAAGCTAATTATTTGTTTTAGTATTTCTATTACAATAGAAATATTAGCAGAAAACATCAGGATAATAAAAGCAGACTCTAACATTAGAATCCTGTATTTCTAACAGCCGTTTAATTTATATGGCCCTCACTATATCACAGTACCATTACGGCAATAAATGTCAGGTGCCTAGTATTTCATTAAAAAGAAAACATTGCCTTGAATTTTTTTAAGGGTGCTCCTTGAAACAAAATATCTGATACTTGGTTTTCTGATTAATTATGTGTGATAACAAATAACCTAGTGACCCAAGAAAGACAGATCTTGGTATCAGAAGAATACACAGTATGGGATGACTTTTTTCTTCTGTTTTTTTTAAGAGGACTACTATAAATGCAAAATAATGTAGAACAGTACAAAAAATGCGAGCATTTGATAAGAAACGAGACTGTTTTATTCCAAGTAGCACGAGTGTACTAAAAATCTCTTTCAAGATATAACAGTCATACGACTATGATGTGAGGAAATACTGAAAGGCATCATATAAAACCATGAAAAGTTCAAGACCATCTGTAAGGTCGGTGCAATGAAGCTCGCAATAGGGAAAATTACAAGGATGTTACAAACATAACATATGATGCACAATAGCCCATCTTGATGGAACAGCCCGTCAAGAACAAGCCAAGAGCTCCAGAAATGCTTCCTTCTCTCTCTCTTTCTCTTTATGTAGTACTTTTCTTGGATTTAGCTGAGATTCTCAATACTACACATTTTACTTTCTGCAAAGGACAAATTAGCCCCAGGTAAGGACATTGTTCCTCTCAGATTTTTGGCATTTACAGACTTAGGGGTAAAAAAAAAAAAAAGTAAAACAAGTTAATTATCCCAAACAACAAATCCACAGATCATTTGATTTCTATGTATAGTAAATCTATAGGCAGGTTATGTCTATAACTACGCATTCTATAATATTCCTAAAGAAGTACAGGTATTGATTAATAAGCTCGATGACAGCATATCTAGATGGCTAGAAAATACAAACCTCTCATCGTCCATTTCTAAACTGGATTCACTCTCCGACAGTTGCCTGCAGAGTGCTTCCCTGCGTTCCATCTCCCTCTGCAATTTTCTTTGAAGCCTCAAATTTTCTTCTCTCATATGACGCTCCTCTTCCAAATATTGTGCCATCTTCTCTGAATCTGATTAAAATGAATTTAAATTTGATTAAAATTCCATTTTAGACACAGACAAATGATTCTCTTAAGTTTATCTAAATACATTAGGAATGAGGGTATGGAAAGTGCCCAGACTCCACTTAAAAGTCTAATCAGAATGGTGATTATTAAAGCAAATCAGTGACTGATAACAAATTGGGAATAAAGGTAAAAAGAAAAAAAACTGTGTACTTAGAGAAACAAATTTGTAAAACAGAGCAAAAGTTCATAAAAATAGTAAAACCAAGCCATAAGAAAAAAAAAATACAAACACACACATTCCTGCTCTTTTGAAAAAATGGGAATATTATGGTTATGAAGATTTCACACTAGGCAAGAAACTATATTAAAGGTGTATTTTTTTCTTTTCAGGTAAGCAAGCACAAAACAAGCTCCGAAATACAAAACTCTCAAACTTAAATTGCTGCTTATAAAGATTTTTCAGGTTGCTTTCAATTGCACTTTATGATAGAGATCAGCCAGGAGGACACATAGCAGTATTAAAAGCCAACAAGTAATTTACTCTTTATGTCAATGGGCTTTATACCAATTGACTTTGCAGTTCTAAACTAAATGCAACAAACATCACCTAAATAGTTGGCATGACACAATAAGTGGTTAAATCCAAATTTGAAAGCTACAAAACATGTTGACACATTATTTAAATAAAATGGAACCCATACTTATTACATATAACATTCTGTAAGGCCTTCTAGAATTGATCAAATGTATAGGCTATTCTTTGATTTAAAAAAAAAAAAAAAATGTATGGCCATTTCGGCCATTTCTTTAGGTATCATGTTTCAACTGAAAGAGTATTCCTGTTTTAGAATCCTATCCCCAAGCCAGTAAAGTACAATTTATCTCCAATTCCAGGGAAATATTACTTCTTTTCAAACGCATTTCTCTCTACTCTGTGGAAACATCCCTTCTTCCCAAAAGCAGTGGTATTACATATTTACAACTGATTTTACACCAATACAATTCCTAGACAGATATGCAAGTACTTCAGAAAAACAAAATGTAATACCAGTACCAGAATTTAATAAGCAGGTTTTGGAAAGCATAATCAATATTAGCAGCGGTTCTCTAATGACCAGATACTGCAGTCACTAAACTTCCTTCTGCAAAGTGCATTTTAATTTGATCTTCAGCTTGCAGGCAGCCCATAAATTAATAAATCAATTATTTATCAGTGCTGCTATAATTAATACAGTTCTGTTTAATCTAGTCATAAATAAAAAAAGCACTCTATAGCTAAATACCATTTTCAAAGAGACTTTGACTTAAAATGCTTCTAAAATCTTACTCTAAGTCACGATAATTCAACACGAAATCACTTCAAAATAACAGAAAAACTTCAAAGTTAGTTAATGAGGCTAGATCCATGCACAGAGTGCTTTGTATCAAAGACCCTGCTCTCATTCTGAGGTTCAGTAAGTGAAGGCTACAGCGCAAAATTGGCAAGAACAGAGATTAGCATTCCTTATCTTCTTTTAACTGACACAAATTATTAACGCCATGGACTTGGACACAAGGTCTCTGCACAAGAGCATTCACCCATCATCTCTGCCCGTGAAGAAGGCCGTTGCCTCTGGTAAGCTATTTCTCTAAACACTAGCTGAAATATTCCAGGCGGCCTCTCAAGGAGAGTACATTAAAGGGAGAGAATATTCTCCATTCTCCACCCCTCCAGATTTCCGTGTGGATCTATTTAAGTAGATACCTACTTATCAGTTAAAAGATAATGTAAGCTGTTTCTCCAAACACTAGCTGAAGTATTGCAGGAGACTTCAAGTATAGCCTACTAAAGGGAGGAAATATTGTCCCTTCCCTACCCTTCCAGATTTCTGTATCCATCTGTTTCAGTAGATACCTAATAAATCAGTTAAAAGATAATGTAACTGAGCAGAAAGTATATTACTGAAAAAGGCATAACTGATGAAATTTGAGATAGAAATTTTAGACTTAGTTGAGGAGACGAAGCTAGAGGATAGGGAAGGATTACAGAGGTGCACAAGTGATGCTTTTGCCATCTAAGAACAAGTGCTTCAAAATCAGATGCTCTCCCTTAAAAGGTATGGCAAAAAGCAGGCTTTCTGCTGCTGGCCAAAGATCCACGCCGCTTTTTACAACAGTAAAAAACAGGTTTCTACAACCACCTATTATGTATGTTTCTCACATAAGTAAGAACACAGAAAGATTACTTGTTTTGTTATATGGTGAACTTAGCACTTTAATAATTAGCTTTAAAACAAAGCTACAAACAAATCTTTAAACGTAGCTGGAATCATTTAGCAGGTGAATTTCTTATACATAAGTCAATTTTATTTGTGAGCTAATAATTCTTTTGAGTAACTCAACTTGTACCCAGACTCTTACACTGTACTTCATGGGTGCGTTTTGAAGAATTCTTATGTTGAAATACTGCTAACAGTCTCTGAAAGTAAAGAAAAAAAATCAAATCTCCGAAGTGTTTTCTCCAGTCCCAGTATAGCAAAGAAATATTTGATGATTCTTCAGTACAGAAATCTGTCCGTACACCATACCAGCAAAGCTGAAAAATAGACTGCAATGTAAATATATTAATAAGCCATAACACTGGCATTACAAAAATGCTTTATTCCAAACTTGTTTACTTTTCATTCTACCTTAAAATCAAATGCATATAATTCTAGATAAAAATCTTACATTAAAGAAATTTAAAAACATTTAAGTAAGTGCAAGTTGTTTACTCACGCTGTAATTGTGCAGCCCTCAGCTGTTTCTTTAACCTCTCCACTTCATTCTTTAAAAATCTGATATGTCTCATCATATTTTCTGGAGAATCTATCTCCATCGATATGTCTCTCGGTGATGGTGGAGCAGATACTGGCTGGTCTAACTTCTCCTGTAAAATTCTGCATGAAAAATAATTTAAACATTACCATCAACTCTAACAAAACAAAATCAAGGCAAAACAAAAACCCACTGCAAGGATTTTAACAGCTACATACTAGGTTTTATGTTAATGACAGGTCTTGCTTGGGAGAGTTTTGGGGGATTTATTTATTAACCCAAAAGAAAAAAAAAAAAAAAAAAGTCATTTTCTAATGGCTTTTCTTACATGTTCAGATATTGATAGTGGCAAATATTACTGCCTATAGTTTGGAAAAGTAAACCACTATTGACTATATACAGGTACTTTAGTTTTATATTAGATACTCTAGTACCATAAAAAAAATGTATCTAATCAAGTTCATTTAATCTCTTTTGAGTTTTTTATTTATGTTCTCGGAAGAACATATACTGAAGATAAGAGATGAGTAACGTAGAATTCACGATGATGTACAAGTTTTTCTGCATTGCTGGCCTATGTTCATTGGAAAGAAAGATCTTTATTGACATATTCTGAAGCAGATAATTGCTTTATCACCTGCAAAGAGAAAAGTATTTCTCATCATGCTGTTCTCTTCACATAGTCAAGGTTTCAAATACCTTAAATACCTTCCTGTGAATTCAGAAGTAATGAATTTTTCCTATAAAGAAATAAGTGTACGACAGATATTGATATTCTAAACTAAGACACTTGGAGTTCATATATAAAGTATTTTTTCACCTGAAAACATGAAACTCTTCTTCATTAGAAGCAGGCTGAGGAGCCAGATCCAGCTCTGGCCTGAAGAGCAGGCACAGCCCTGTGCGAGCACAAGGGTTTGCATGGCTTAGTGTATACACATGCCATACGTACCTGCCAAAGCGCCAGGCAGGATTCACTCTCCTACAGCGGACTGTAGGAAATAAGGCATCATCATCTCCTAGGCTCCCCACGGAAGAGTTTTTAAGATATGCCTCCCACAGAGGCTCGGTTCAGAATATATTTTTAATCTTAACTTTCCCAGGAACATAAAGCCACACTGCCTTTGCTTCTATTGAAGAAGCAATAGGAAGCCTCACCGACATGGGCACATCACTGAGGGAAAAACTAAAGTCTTCTTCAAGGAGATAAGGAAAAAGGAAGAGTTTCCCATATAATAAATACACTAAAACATCATGTTATTTTCTTGGGTCTACAGAAGGACAGATGACCCAAGAATTTAAGCAAATAGTCTATCAAAAAAAAAAAAAAAAAAAAAACCTTTGTCAGGTCACTTATACTACTTTACTACTTAATTTCATCTAGTTTAGGCAATCAAGCATGTAATATTACAAGAAGGAACTTTACTGCTTTAAACTCCATGTTTTCATAAATTACACAACCTTTATGGGATTGACACAATTGTATTTAATCAAGAAGTAGGCATTAGACGATGCTTCTTTACAGTAATAAATACACTGTAACAAGACAAACCGTTTTTCTGCTTCAAGTTTATCCATCCTCTTCCAGAGACGATTCACTAGTGCTTCTTGTTCTTGTTCCAAAGTATTTTCAAGGTCAATCTTCTCACGTCTTAGCTGGGGAGGAAAAAAAGCCGTGAAAATGACGGGAGTGTATTTTCCGCAAGGAACTGTTATTACGAAAGATTGCTACTATGATGGTTGCTTTATGTGATGCTCTAAGATAGCGAGGATGAAGCAAAAAGGAACTCAAAACTCGGAACACCACTGGTCACAGGGCCAAACTGCTGGGGCGTGAAGAGGAGTGTAGGGTAGGGGTGAGAGTTCAAGAGATTCTGGACCTGCATGACCAGAATTCCTTAACACAGAATATTTTAACACAGAAATTGTCCAGGTTTCAAGTTCTTTATTATATTTATGTATAGAGCCAACATGTGGCAACTAGTGATATGACAAGCCTGTTAAGAGATAGCTCCTATTCCATGAGTCACTGAAGTTCAAACTGAATTTAATACTATGTTTTACTATGTAGACATTTATTCTTATGAAAAACTTTAGATATTTAAAAAAGAAGAATCACCTTTAAGCATGCCAAAAATCAGCCAAAAAAAAACATTTCCCTATGCTAGATCAAGTGCAGCATAATAAAAATAGCAAAGAAAAATATTATTTCAATTGCTACAAGTGTTAACAGCATCAGTGCTTAATTTATTTCTATCTTAAAAAACGATTTATAAAAAACATTACTTAACTTGACATTATTCACATTCACTCATTGTGTAAACAAATATTCTTGATTCAAATACAAGCTAATTAAAGTGGATTTGGCTGTACATGAAAATTCCATTACTACCGTTTCAGACCAAAGAAACTAAAATACTAGGAAAAACACTACGATACTAACAATATTCAATAACACAAGTAGCTGATCTCTAAAAGCCAGCTAGAGTGAACCAGGCTTGAATAGATCAGTAATTTTGCAAACAGAAAATACTACAGACATGTTTTTCCAGCAAGGATGTAGCTAACAGTCACTAGGCTCCTGATACGTAAATATACCCACTTTACTAGTTGGAAAGACTGAAAACTGAGTTATTAAGTGATCTTCTTGCATGCTTATTGCATCAGCATGGCTGAAATACTATACTAACATTGAAATTCATGACATCTCTGTTCCAACTACTAAATTAACAGAGATTCAAACAGATGTAGGCAGGTGTAGGGCTTACGCAGGCAGCGGTACAAGTTTCGTGAAAGTACAGCTTTCTTCTTTAAAGCTGAAGACAATTAGTTACTGGAGTATGGAGGTATATAAATTAATACTCAGGAATAATGGGGAATATAAAATAATCAGGAAGTATTTCGCGAAGCTTTTTGTATCTGACAAAATTCTTACCACTTGCAATAAAAGTGGCTTTTGAGCTGAGGTTCTAGATTGTCCACGTTAGCCACACACAGTCAGGAGCAACCCCCTTGTTCTGCACAGGATCAGGCTCTGACTCCTAGCAGACACTTCACTCCCACACTCCCAGAGCTGGGGTGGCATGGAGGAAGAGCGCTCGCACAGCCCCCACATTCACTCATTTTGACCTTTCTTAATCATTTTACAACTATATTATTGAACTAGAACCAAAAAGAGAATACAAAAATATTGTAGTGAAAATAAATCTATTTCATTTAACGTTAGCAGAAAGAACATGCTGGAATTTAGACAGGGATTTATTTAGCACCTCCAATTTTAAAATCTAAAATTATCGTTAATATTGTAGCATCACCAAGGTAGCAGAGTCATATCAATTCAAAATCTACATATAAGTGAGCATGCATAGAGACAAGTTCAAATTATCATGCACAATACAGAGATGAGTCTTGTTTTGTGCCCTGAAGGCTGCAAAGTATGCTCTGATAAGCTGCCAAAAAAGTCAAGTTGCGAAAGGAAGATGAAGAGCTCCGTTTCCCAGCGGCACAGAGCAAGCGCCTTCCCTTGCTGGTTTTCATTGCCGACCCAGTTGTTCCTCCCAGTGCCAGGATATTCAAAGCTCTGAGGAGGAAAACCTTGAACTGAATTTATGGTACAAGGGCCCTGCAGTACCCTGAGCAGAGCGGTGCATTCAGACAGGAGGGTATTTGTTTTCCTGGAGGAAGTTTCAGGTGTACCTGAACTCTATCCAGTGAATTTGGATTCATTATATTTTGAACTCAAGTGAACACAACAGCATCACACCTCAAGACCAAAGCAAAATCTTTGCCTGCATTAGTGTAAGTCTATATGGATTCCACACTTGTGTATAACAGCATTTATTTTTTACACCACAATAAGGAAGGGAGGATGTATTGCTTGGATTTTTTCAGACAGTAATTCCTCCCTTTTAATCTTCCTCACCATTCAATCCTATTTCTGTCTGTCTGTTTCTCTCTCTCTCTCTCTCATGTATGCTTACTTCAAACACAGCTACAAAATCCACTGTCTGTGTATTTCTGAATTAGTGCTTCTTCAGCTTTCTTGCCAACTTACTTACAATTGTTTCCTCCTGAAATGATGGTGATCTTCCTCATTAATGAAAGTTAAAAACGATCTCTGACTAAGCCCACAGTAAGACTTCTACCCTCCTCATCATCATCTTTTATTTTCCTGCTGCTACCCAAGAATACCCTCTGGAAAATTTTACACATTTCATGATGCTCTTCTCCTTTTTAAGTAGATATTGGAAAGCACTATTAGCATCTAAATTCTCCTTTCTCCTTTACTGCATCTCTTCTAGTTACCCACTATGAAATGGAAAAGCAATTAAAAAGGTTAACAGAGCAACCACAGAGACTGAGTCTCTACAGGGCAGAACTCATAGCTCTTTTATTTCCTGTCAAATCACTGAACTATAATGCAGAAAACTATTTTTTTCACTTTAACTAAAAGATTCAGCTAATGAAATAGTCACGCGTTGCAAATTTCTTCACCATTAGCCTTCAGAGAAAATGCACTGCTGCTTCAAGTTGACCTCAGAAAATTAAATGGACTCACATTTTAAACCTAACACTCATCTTGATTTTTTAGATTAAGAGTAACACTATACAGAAGCATCACTGCTGTAAACAAAATATCTACTGGTCGACTGTGGCATAAGCAGCTCAGATGTGAGATAGCAAATGAGATAATAATCATACATAGGTAATTTGTGCTTCACATTTTAAAAAATAATTTTAGTGAACAGTGTTATAACTATCCGACCACAGGTGACAGTGATGGACCTAGCAAAGCCATAAAGCTGCAAGTAATGCAGTCCTGGAGATTACGTCCCAAATACAAAGGTATTGCTGAGTACTACTTGTAAGCTCTAGCAATAACAGGTAACCCAAAGATTATGTTGGAAGAGCTGCGGCAATCACTCTTCCTCAATTCCCTGTGTGAACAAGTACAAACGCAACATCAGGCTGCTCACAATTTTTAGTTGCTTCTTGAGAGGTACAACATAAGCCCCTAAAGCAGCCACTTCATGTGGCAACTAATGCAAGGAGTCTTTGTATGAATTTGTACAAGAGATGAAAGGGAGAAATGTGTGCAAGTGGTGTACATGCGTATGTGCATGCTGAAGTTCAGTGTAACTTATTACCTTACTGTAAGAAAAAACAAAGGTATACAATGCATTACACTTAAATACACCAGGAATTTCAAAATAAGGTGTTAAAGCTGGCTGTCAGTCTTATCAAAGACAGCAAATGTACAAGGCCAGATATTTAAGAAGGATCTGATAAAAAGAAGATACAAGCAATTCAGTTTTAAGCTTGCAGGTTTTCTGCACAATCCATTGTTGATATTTACACAGTGACAAGCTCCAAATTTAATGGTTTCATAACTCTGCTCAAAATAACAGTATGAAAATAACTACCAGCAGATTTCAGCTGTGGCTCATATTAATATTCCAAAGAATAAAACAATTTAATATAATTTAATATGCAAGTTTAATGAATTTTGAATTCATTTCAATTTTGATTAAATGGCCGCCACTACCACCTTGTGGCTAAGAAAGATATTTCAATCTTGTACGGATTTCCACACTTGTTAAAGATTTACTGGCAACTAGATATTCCTACTTTTTCATTTTTCAATTTATTTCTCAGATATCTCTCTATACATAAATTTTCAGTTTTCTTAATACTTGCTCTAAATATCATTTTCATTTATTTTCTTCTATATTCCTAACCAAGTTACCTAGTGATTAATTTATCCCCAACATCAAGTGAAATAACGTCAAATACAAACCCATTAGAACTTCAAGTAATCTGCAACAGAAGAGTTGCACACCCATGATTGCTTTACAAAAAGAAGAGCAAACAAATTCACTGAACTAATGCCCTCCGTTTGCACCATTCAATGTGCAGGGCTTCCACAAGCCAAGAAGACAGAGGTTCTTTAACCAACCTGTATTTTTCATCAGTTTGCCTTTCAAGTCATCAAGATTCTTACTGACACTACTGAGAAGCTTTGATGCACATGTGTCAAGATAGGTATATGAGCAATCCCAAATTCCAAACATCCAGTGGAAACAAAACTGAAACAAGCAGCGTTTTCCCTCTGTAATATTCGCTGCTGTCTAAAGAGAAAGGGAGTAGGATGCAGCTAATCCCAAATACTCTATCACGCGTATACATGCTGCTGACATCTAATGCTTACCGAATCCTGGGCTACTCACATTGCCACAAAAGAGTGTCAGCTAGAGCACAAGCCACACACATACAATTCGCTCTTGAGCTCAGCTGCTCTCAGAAATGACAGTCTCTCTCACCAGCACTGTGACGGCAAAAGCCAGTGAATGTCAGCAAGAAGTTGTCACATCCACAGAACACTCACGGCTGCTTATCAGATGTGAGGGTTGTGTTAAAGGCAGTAAAGGTTGTAAAGGTCAGGACAGATATGAAAGTTCTCTATAATAAATTAGGTTAATGATTAATTGCTTTGACTGAAAGTTAAATGCACTTTTTCATATTCTTGATATTGCCTGATTTCTCACAGATTTAACAATTAAGCAGGTCAAATCTAATACAAAACAAGTAGATTTATTTTTCTGAACCCTCTTATTCTACAGTTACACAAACTTGAAAGTAGAGTTACCTGCTCCAGGGTGAGCTGCTTCGAAATAGTATCATTTTCCAGTTTTTTAATTTTCTTCATAAGTTTGTTCACTTGAAATTCCTGTTCTTGCTCTAAATGTTGCTCCAGTTCAGCTTTCTCATGCTGTAGCTAAACATTTAGGAGACAAGAAAGTATTTTAAGCATAGAAATAAGAGTATAAAACATATTATGCAGCATTTATATGCACCATTTCTTATTAATTTCTGCACTGATAGTACTTGTTTTCCTCTCACAAGATTTGAAAATGCAAAACCCATTACAGCATCTCTAAGAACACCATTTTAGAATGTGTTCAATTTATAAAGCAGCTGGAAGTAAACCACATTTTCAAATATTTAATGAAGTAAAAGTGCTACAGAATTCCAATAGTAAATATATAGTATGACAGAAAAATCAGCATTTTAAAAACACAAAGATACTGTAGTGTTTGCAAAAGCATTAAATTTAATCTAAATGTCTCCCTCTAATAGGGGGGGCATTTACAAGTAGAGTTTAAATGTAAACTTTACCTGTAAATGCAGATCTTTACATGTAAATGCAGTTTAAAATGCAGATCTTTGTACTTCTTTCTCCAAGACAGCTGAAAGTTGAAAACCATGACTGAAGTCATACTATGGGTGTTATTGTGCAATAAAATATTCAAAAAAGCCTCAATTCTATTCTTATGACAACAACAACAAAAGGTTTTGATAACATAAAACAATTACTTCAAGTGTATGCTATAAGTTTTCTTATTACTATAGAAAAAGCTATTTTTCAGTTAATATTTCCAATTAAAAGGAGAAATAAAAATCTTCAAAGTCCACAACCAGATTTAAATACAAGACCCACCCATTCTAACAGAGAGAAATTACAGTATGAAGCTGAGTTGCTTTTAACATTACCTGTCAAGACCATGACAACATTTATTCAGGACTGACTACGTACAAAAACAACTTGACAGTCACCATGATTCAAACACGTGAACCTGACACTGAAAAGTAAGTATCACCAAAAGACAGTAGTGTAATTACACTGTGCTTTGCTTTTATATTAAAAATCGCAAGTACTTTGCATCACCTGCTTGTTTACTATGGTTGGTGACCCATGGTGAAGAACAAGACTTCATTTTATTTTTTAATTGAAATCCGTAACTCACTAGTTCAATTTCTTTGCTGCTGTTTGAAGAGAAAAGGATGTGTAGAGCACAGCCTGGCAGACACCATGGAGCAGAAGCGCTAGGGAGGACAGGGCACCAGTATCTTCCCAGCCACACGGCTGACCATGGAGGTCTGCAATGTCCCTGTGCTTCTAGGGCTTATCCACTTGCACAGATTTCATTTTTTCATGAATTAAGATAAATGCTAGAAGCATAATTAAAGTTTACTGAGATGTACTTCTTCCACTGACAAAATTACACTATTTTTCCCCAAACCATGATGGAATGATTTGAGAAGCATCTTCAGTTTTATACCACCTTGTCATATATTCCCATGCACTCGAGGAAGCCATCTGGTGTTGTAATACCACAGACTAGCAGCATCATTTTCAATGCAGATAGCTAGGAAATTTTGTTAATTTGTCTAGTCAGAAATAAAGCCACTCAATTTCCTATGCAAGAAAGAAGTGTTGCAAAGATTTTCATTAGAAAAAAAGAATGTAATCTCATACTTTTAGGAAAAAAATAAATCACACTCTTAAAATATTATTTATCTTGTTCAGTAAGCAAAAAAATGAAGTGTTTTTGCTGAATAATGCAGTAAAACTCGGCTGGGGGAAAAAAAAAAAAAAAAGGCACGAACAGGGCATTATTCAGCTTTACAAGCTTCCAAGCCCCTCTCCCTGCTTTACTTGTTTCAGACTCAAGATGACCAAAAAGCACAGGGAGCACAGGAAGCCTGCAGATCACCACCCAGCTCAAGGTTATGCACCTCCTAGTCTCAGCTCTGCTTAAATGCAAAAGCCAGGCCCCCTTTTTCACCTAGATAAAAATCGAGTCCAAAGACAGTTGCTGTAATCAGCTTATATTTAGCTGGCAAATTAAACAGTGCAAAAAGGCACATGGCCAAAATCTCTTCCTCAGCCTTGAGTCAGATGCTGGTCACAGCAAGGGTGTGATTAGTGACTGCTGGCATTTGCAGGCAATCCAGGGAGCCTGGCAAGCGATACAAGTGCGTAACACAACCTCAAACCAACTTAGCAATAACAGTGTCTCTTGTTCGTCTCCTTTAGGCAAATGCAATTACATTATTATTTAAAACAAATCCAGCTGCAATAGCATAGTCCCGCTTGTCAGATCATTCCTGTTAAAGCTTGTGTGGGATTTGCATCACGCAGGGATTGATCAGGCTTACTCATTAGATCTGTAGCTGCTGTGCAGGACCTGCTAAATCCTATTTTGGCAACATGAACACACTGTGACCAAAGGATCTTGCTAGCTGATCTGAAAGTTAGCGAGTAGAAGCAGCAGAGATCTACGCACAAGAATATTTTCCATTTCTGATTTATATATTAATGCATCAGGAAGTGAAGTGACAGGGAATAAAAACAAACCCACAATTTCATTCCCCTTTGGAGCTAATAGGGATTAGAGCATGAATACCCTCCTGGATATTCTGATTAAGCTACTTTACTGCATATTCCTCTTTACCCTTTGGTTTCACTATCCAAAGTGGAGAGAGTGCAGGAATAGCAAAACACATGCTCATGGTGTAACCAGGTGAAATCATTTTTCCTCTTAACTAGCTTTGATCAGACAGAAAAATAAACAAACAAAAAATACCACACTTAACGACAAAACCCTAACACTGAAAAACAACTTTTCTAACCTTTAACAATAATAAAAATATTAATTGAATAGTAAAGTAAAACACTAGAACATTTTCAAACACTTTTTTTTTTTAAATTACTTGCTTTTACAGTAACAACTGTTTACAAATAGTCCTATAGCTGCCAGCAAAAAATATGGAAAAAAGAAATGTGTTAGAAAATGAAGTGTCACCTTCCTGACAAGGCCTTACAGCAATTGAAATGCTTATGAAAAATGCAGGAGATGCTAAGGAGGACTTAAAGGCAGCTGCATAGGAAAAGGGATGGATTTTTGGCAAGAAAGGCTGCAAGTGCCTTTAACAGAACTCCACTTTGAAAAATAAAGCTTATTAGGCACAAAAAAATTCTGCAGCACTTGGTGCAAGTCCTAAAGGTGCTTTACACACTACAGCAATGTTCTCCTCCCTCTATGGAAACAAGTCTCCTGCTAGAAGGTAGCTGCTTGCTGTTTACTTCCTTGCAGCAAGACCTCACTCTGGAACAGCTGGAAGTGCTGCTATGAAATAAGGCACCTACTTCACAAAGCTCCACTTTTTAAACAAAAAAACTGTGTCCAACTCCTCCTCTGCTACATCCCAAAAGTCCTCTAAAGTGACAAACTACATATCATCAGTTTACCTCCACTCTGCATCCAGATGTTCATCAGATAAGTGGTACAAGAGCTGACTCTGTGCTTATTCCGCACAATCACATTTGCATCCCTGAGCTGATGCACAGTATTTTGGGAGCAGGAAGGGTAATTGCTTGTGTTTATAGATTTAAAATTTGAGAGAACTGTGAAGAATCTGACTTGCATGAGAACGGTTTCAGTGTAGCTCCCCATTTCTTCATCTGCCTGACTACACATATGGTGCTATTATCTTGGTAGGTCATAACATTTTACTTTCAAGGACACATACTTGAATCAATTTGTTCTTGAAAAAAAATACAAAGAATATTGACAAATCTGTACTTCACTTTGAAAAGAAGTCTTAGGCAATTTAAGGAACAATTAGATTTATAAGTTAAAACAATGCTAGGGTTCATTATGCTTTTAGGCAGCCTTATTTCACAAAAGATGCAATTTTTAAGATTTGTTTCTTCCAATTTCTAAAAGATATCACAACAAGTACATGCAGACTATTGGGAAAACGAATCCTGCATCAAAACAGTTCTAAAGGTCCTCTGAGAATATTACTGCCATTCTTTAATGGCCAGGAATCAGAGAATCCATAGAAGTTAACATTCCAGACTTCCTTGAGTCTTGACCAGGTAGACAAAAATACAGCTAAACAGATCAAATACACAGAAAATACGGCTTATAATGACAATATTACAAACAACTGTCATGAAAAGCTCCTCCTCACTCTAAAACTCTACTGAGATGGAGATCGTCATCTTGCATCTTTGCAGCATTCAGTTTAGACACTTAAAAACTATACCTAACAAAAAAAAGCTAGTAAAAGCATAAACTCATATAATGGTCTTGCAGAGGCCGTAAAAGTTAGCACCACGCAGTTGTAAAGAAGAATTATCAAGCAATGGTATGCCACCAGAAAGCCTAGCCACAGAAAGGCAGCAGTATTCCAGGTTAAAAGCCTTCTTTTACATGCAATTAGCCATTTATGTTTAGAATCAGTCTGGCAACTGCTAAGTGTTTCAAAATTCCTTTCTTGCAACAACATCAAAAATCTGATGCAACTCTGTGTTTTATAACAGTAATGCAAATCATGCTGAACTGGGAAATTCTTGTGAAGCTATTAGTGGGGAGCACTGTAGTCCGTGCTCTGGCAGACAGCTTTCACATTTAAAATGTATTGACGTTCTGGGAGCTCATTCCAGATGCTACTCTGAATGCAAAGCATAAGTCCCTGCAATTGTGAAAAACAAAGGTTTGACAGTACAAAACACACAGACACTAGGAAAGAAGTCCCTCTGCTAAGTGGCTTTCAACTGAATAATATGGCACTAATTTCTAAACAGCCACAGACTGGTAAATACTTGAAAAATTGACAGACCTCAAATCATATGCAGGCTATAAAAGTACTTCCCTCCCTCTGTTCTAAAAGGCAAAGTCTTCAACAAAACAGATGCGTATGCAGCTTTTGTTCCATAAGTAACCATATGAAAAGCAAGAAGCCATTTGATGCACCATGTCTCACAGCATGAATCTGGGAAGTTTAGTTCTAGGTTAGAGCAATTCTGCCTGGCAGATAAACGCACCCACACACAGATTAAGAATTTAGAAAAACAAACAACAGTAAAGTAACTAATTACTATTTAACACCATTTAACTGGAGATCATTATACTTCTGGCAAGTCATCATTCAAAGCCTGTACCCATTTCAGTTAGAATCCAACCCAGAGCAAAGATACTGCAAGTGGAAGTGGACAGGGATCAATTCATTGTGTCCATTAGCCCTATAAGCATCTCCTCAGTCTTAAATCCTCAAATACTGGGCACAAAACCTTCCTTCATTCACATGATTCTTGTGAACACAAGCACAAGCTACCCCAGATCAGTCAGAATCTAAGAAGTTTACGGCCAATATTGTTACTTGCGAATCTTGGGAAATTTAAAAAAATCAAAGACGTAATCTTCAAGATCAACAAAAAAAAAAATGTTAGTGCTATTTGCAGTTTTTAACTAAAAAACATCTTTTTTATATATTAACAGTACACAGTTTTATATTAACAGAGGGCCAGTTTTTATATTAAGCATGGTTTGTCTTAAACTAATCCTCCAGCTGTACTACAAGCCAAGAATCACTGTAAAGGTACAAAACACTATCTAGATTTCATAAAAAGATTCCAACTAGGCAGATTCCTCTGATACAGTTTAAAACATGCTTTGCACTACAGCTTTAATAAATTCTTTATCATCTTTTCCTCTGCACACTGTGGGTAGCAGGCCAAACATTATCCCATCATAGGCGCTATCACCATCAACACTGTGTTGACAACTGTTCTCTTGCTGTAGTCAACCAGGTTAGTATTTAGAAAGAGAAAAATGAAAATTTTAACTTTAGAAAGTTAAAATTTGATTCCAAATGTTGCCAGCTAATCAAAGTTGATAGATAGTACAGTTTTAGTATTACCCAACTGGAAGACAAGTGCATTTTTCAAAACTAAGAAGTCACCTTTCAATATCTTATGGTCAACAAAAATCTTATCAAAAGCTGAATAAGACTTAAAGGAGGGTCATATGAAATGAAGTTTAAGTTGTAGACTGATAACTTTTAAAGATAAGCCTTTAAAGCAGTATCTAGCTTGTCTAAAAGGTGAATTCTGTGAAAAAGGTAAGGAAGTTATGGTTTACCAAAGTATACTTCAAGCTGTTATTAGGAATGGGAATTTAGTTGTTGCAAAAACCTGTGCAGTACAAAATTGTTTGTAAGGTCATTATGCAAGTTCAAAGCCTCTTCAGCCATATCAAGGATGAATTGTGCTTTTAAAGGAAGCCTTACCTTGCTCTATAAAATAAATACTATGGCTTCAGGTAGCTTAGTTTAATATTTGACTTTTAAGTAACCCTTAGAATCAAACAACATTGCTCAAAATGCCATTTCTCCACTGCAAGAAACTTCAGGGGAAAACTTGTACAGTGATACCTATACCTCACCTCAAATGCAAAAGAATACTCAATTTTTATTATCATCAGATTTAGCTTCCCTATTTCTTTAAAACTTATGATTTATGATACAGGCATTAAACTACAAAGGCATGAAGTTCCATTCCAAAGTAAAAAAGTGTCAGAAAAGATTAGCTTTAATGTTGTTTACAAACAACATATTTACTAATTGCAGGGATAAAAAATGTGCTGTACATCTCTGGCTGCGGAACATAAGAAATGTTTACAACACACAAATTAGGTTGTTCAAATTTGATTAATTTTTCCATAACAAAGCTTATAAGTAATTGCATGAGAGAGAGAGGTCACATACATGCACAAAAAAAAACCCCAAAACAACAACAAAAAAACTGACACCATCCATCTAACCTACTACCCTGTTTCATACAGAGGCCAAAAGCAAGCACACAGGCAAGCCTAACAGAACAGGGCAAGATGTACAATATTTCCTAAATATACCAGTAATCAAAGGAAGTTACCATGTATTTCCCTGACATAAATGAGTCCAACATCTTAAACTGTTTACTTTTAGCATCCAGTTCATACAACTGTTTAACTTAAAAAAAAAAAAAAAAAAAAAAAAGACTGAAAGGAATTTTAAAAGTTTGGGTAAACGTATGGAAAAAGTTTGCTGGTGACCTAAAAATACTACTACAAGTTTTTATATATTATTATTTCAGAATGCCATCAAATGCTCCAGAGGAAAGCGCCCATTTCAATAACCTTTTTAAAGTAACTCCCTTCTGCAAGAGAGTAAACATGCAAGTTACACCTATTTCTTTCCATGCCAGTTCAAACTTCTAGGTTTCCAACACAAGTTTAAAAACACAAACTCTACAGGCATTGCTTAAAACAAACAAACAAAAAAAGCCCACTCATTACTCATTTGTACTGTGCTTTTATCAATAGCAGCTTTACATCAGCTATGACCTAACCATATCCCTCTGACTGCAGTCAGAGTAACAAAAACAAAAGTTCAATCACCGTTTGGCCCTGAGGATCTTGGGAGAAATAGCAGTAAAGGAACCAATTACCTGCATCAGTTTTCTCGAGAGCTCATTAGTGAGAAATTCCTCTTCCTTTTCATAGTTCACTGCGAGTGTTTCTTTCTCTTTCTGCAGAGCTTGAATCTTCTTAAACAGCGTATTACTGATGAATTCCTCTTCCTGCTCTGCCCTTGCTTGCTGTGAATAAAAGACATGGTTTTAAGAAAAAAGCAAGTTTTCATACAATTATTCTCAAGACCACCCTCCCCACAAATATGTATAAAATCTCTCTCTCTCTCTCTGTGTATATATACAGTGAGGGTGACAGAGCACTGGAACGGGCTGCCCAGAGAGGTTGTGGAGTCTCCTTCCCTGGAGATCTTCAA